>CAHIKZ030000184.1:482500-535000 GCA_903632075.3 Acanthosepion pharaonis | reverse complement strand
GGAAGGAAAAAAGTAAAAAGAAAGAAAGAAAGCAGAAAAAAAGAAAAGATAGTAAGAAAAAATAATAATAAGAGAAATGGAGAGGAGGAGGAAGAGGAGAAGAACATAAAGAATAAGAAGAAGGGAAATGGAGAGGAGCAGAAGGAGAGGATATAAAGAATAATAATAAGAGAAATGGAGAGGAGGAGGAGGAGGCGGAGGAGGAGGAGGAGAGGAGATAAAGAATAAGAAGAAGGGAAATGGAGAGGAGCAGAAGGAGAGGATATAAAGAATAATAATAAGAGAAATGGAGAGGAGGAGGAGGAGGAGGCGGCGGAGGAGGAGGAGGAGGAGGAGGAGGAGGAGGAGGAGAGGAGTTAAAGAATAAGAAGAAGGGAAATAGAGAGGAGGAGAAGGAGACGATAAAGCAGAAGAAGAAGAGAAATAGAGAGGAGGAGGAGGAGACTAGATAAAGAATAAGAAGGAAAATGGAGAGGAGGAGGAGGAGGAGAGTAGATAAAGAATAATAATAAGAGAAATGGAGAGGAGGAGGAAAGGAGATAAAGAATAATAATAAGAGAAATGGAGAGGAGGAGGAGGAGGAGGAGGGGGAGGAGGAGAGGAGATAAAGAATAAGAAGAAGGGAAATGGAGAGGAGGAGGAGGAGGGGAGGAGATAAAGAATAATAATAAGAGAAATGGAGAGGAGGAGGAGGAGGAGAGGAGATAAAGAATAAGAAGAAGAGAAATGAAGAGGAGGATGAGGAGAAGAGGAGATAAAGAAGAAGAAGAAGAAGAAGAAGAAGAAGAAGAAGAAGAAGAAGAAGGCAAATGGAGAGAAGCAGAAGGTAAGATTAAACAGTTGGAGAAAAATACAATGTTTTCCTTCTGTTTTATTCAAAACAAGTTAACGATAAAAAATACGAAACTTCTAAAATCATTAGGTAAAATATATCATACCAAAATTTAGTTAATTTGTCTGTTTGTTCGTTCATCAAATTATTTGTTAGCTTGTTATTATTTTTATTTCAATATTTTAGACAAGCCCAGGTAAAATCGATACATAGGGTCAAATGGCGCGTTTCTGGCAACAAGTTTTGATCACTGCAAGTATTGATGAGAAGAAGAAGCCGAAAGAGAAAAAACAAGCAAAGGATAATTTGAAGACAGTCCATCCACCACGATGTTCATGAAAAATTCTACCTAATTGGCAAATCTTGGAATCGAGTCTTTGAGCTTAATTACGTATCATTGAAGAATTTTCAAGGTGAACAGGTGTACGTCGTGTGACCAGTGGCTCAGGTGGCATTACCCCTTGTTGGAGGATTTCATGTCGGGTACCGAATTTGCCTCTATAGTTGAAGTTCTTTTGAGAAGCTAAGGCAGGGCAACCCGAGTAACAATAGCAGAATCAATGAAACCCAACATATTTGTCAGTAACTCAACCCGCCTTGATTTGATACGTATTCAAACACTTATCGATATATTTACTCGAGAAAAAAAAATCAATCACTAATTCCTCTTCTTCATCCTTCTTCAGACTTTCTCTCTCAGTTACTCCATTACTTTCAAGCTGTCTTGTTTTTTTTCCGAGTGATTACGTTCATATATGTCGAACATATTGAATCATTTGTTAGGCCTGCTGCTAGAAAAATTGGTTCACTGTGTCGCCTGAATCTATCTTACATAGCTATAACTCTACCATTCGTTCATGCTTGGAATATTGCTGCCACATAGGGTTTGATGATCATGTTATTTAGAGATTATTGATAAAATCCAAGGAATCTGCAATATCATGGGTCCTGACGTGGCATCTCGGCTTCAGTAATTTTCCCACCGCCGTGATACAGCTTCCTTTTCACGCTAATTGTTCTGGTGATTGGTTTATTGTCCTCAAAGGATGTCGCTACAAGAGCCGCATCATCAGCAAGCAACAAATCACGAATAATATGCGTACGAAGTGGGGGGGGGTCTTGGCTTTGAAGCGCTGATGATTGAAGAGACCACCAGTTGTTCGAAACGGAAACTTGACGCCACTCTCCGTGTCTGCAAATGCATATTTCAGCATCACCGAGAAGAAAAGGGCAAAAAGGACTGGGGCCATGACACAACCTTGCTTGGTGCCATTTGTGACATCATATATATATATATATATATATATATATATATATATATATATATATGTGTGTGTGTGTGTGTGTGTGTATACATATATATTACTTCAAGCGTTATTACAGTTGGCACTTCTTAATTGATTTAGACGTAACTTTTATATCTATTTATTAAATAGTGAATCTGAAACTTTAGTTTTATTAGTTTATTTTAATCATATATATATATATATATATATATATATATATATATATATATATATATTTTTATAGTTATGTGGAAAATTGCTCAGTAATAGAGCGTATGTAAATACAAAAGTGGACAATGAGATCAACACCGAGAAGCGACAGTCTATTTTGTGTTTGTGCACAATCTTCTGGCTATATATATATATATATATATATATATATATATGGATAAAGGATAAAGAAAACTCGGATGAGTTACACCACGAAATTTGTAAAGAGCGGCGCTATATCGAGTCTAATTACCTCTTCGTCACCGAGGCCCGTCGGTACAGTTGGTAACGGTCCGGGTTTCAATTCTCGGTATTGAATGCGCACTGCTGATGAGTCCCAAAAATAGGACGAAACGGCCGTCCAGTGCTTTTTGCATTCTGTTTTAGGATTCTTCTAGACTCGATGAATTACTTAATTACGATTATCTCAAATCCTCCTAATAATTTCTATATGTATGTATGTATGTATGTGTGAACGCCATGTAGCACCCCTCTGTTTTATGCTTGAACACAATCTTAAAGTGTTGTGTGGTGGCTGGACTATTTAATACTAGTCAATGACATATTATGTGTTGCTAGGTTAGGCAATACCGTTGAACTATGTTAACGCTTATTAGTTAGGATGTAATGGTTATATTTAAAATGATTCTATAGGCTATTCGGTAGAAATAATTCTGGTTGAAAAAACGTTTATATGTAGCTATTGTTATTTGCTAACTTTTAACTAATTATTAATTATTGATTACATCGGGTATTTTTTTATTTATTTATAAATCAATTATTGTTGATTATTATTGTTAAAATTACTTAGTTGTGGTTATCTGTAGTTCATTACCGTATTTGACGGCATTAAAGGCGCACATTTTTTTACTAAGAATATCTTTTAAAATTCCCCTGCGTCTTATATGCCATATGTAGTTTTAAAATTCACCATAGCCGGACGAAATTACATGACGCATTATTTAACGACGATGATAGTATTATTGAAAATGACTATCTGAGTTTTGTTAACAAAGATGACGAATTTTATGAATTTGAAGATGAATAAAATTTTAATGGTAACTTTACTGTTTTGCTCAATTGTAATAATTGCTTGATTTTTATTTTGTTTTTTTACCTTTGGATATAATAAAGTTTTTATAGGCTCGTGTTCTTTTTTTCTTATTATTTTTCGTTTAATTCTAATCATGGCTTGTTTAAACAAAATAAGACCACATAAATATAGTCTAGATTGTACCATTTACTAATAATTTTACTAATTGCTAATTTTTTCTTGATTTGCCCTGCTGAAATTGGAGTGCGTCTTATACACACGTGCGTATTATATGCCATCAAATACGGTAATTTGTTTCTTACTTATTTACTTTATTTATTAATTATTTTTTTAATTATTTTACATTTTTCTTTTAGGAGGTTATCTTATATATTTATTTACATTAAGTATTGTCATTGTCTAAAGTATGTTACACTATCTGCATTGTATATCGTGCATATATTTGCATTTTTTTGGTGTTATTTTACAAGGTATTCGTTTATAGTTTTTGATTTTTAAGTATCGTAGTAAAACATTGTGTTTGTGTCTGCATTTTGAGGTAAATTCTGATCGTTTATTTAGTAATGTTTGTTGGTTTGGGAAGGCGATTATAGCTATTTCCTCCTCCAGACAAAGTCTGCGGTTTTGGAATTTATTGTTGTAGGCTGGTGCTATTTTCCTTATTTTCCGTGTTATTTTTAGTTTACTTTGTTTTTAAGTTCCCATATTTGTTTAGTAATGCTTGTGCTGGCTACGTATTTGCTACAATTGAGAAATCATGTTTTTTGTGTGTGGTTTCTCTGTTTCTAGGGTCCTTCATTTCCTCCTGTGTATAATTTTTCTTCGTTATCTGCTGTTTCTACACTGGCGTGGTATATTATATTACTTTGCAAGCAACTGCAGTTTAAGGGACATTCATGATTTCCTCTGCAGTTACATGTCGGTTTGGGTTGAGTGGATGCTTTTGATTGTTTTTCTGTTGTACTTTTTATTATTTTTACCATGCATCGGGGCAACTGCAGATGATTTTTTACTGTGTTTCTAGTGAATACCTTATGGGAAGTGCTTAATGGGAGAAAGTGTTTGTGGACGAGTTTAATGAATATTTTTTCTACGTTTGTTTTAACGTTTTTGTTGTACGCTTGTTTGAACCATATGATGTTTCTTTTTCTCTTGGCGTTTTTTTTTTGCTATGTGTAGTGTGTATATGAGTGTTACCGAAAATCAACTATCTTTTAGGACTGTTTCATAATCATTTTTGACTTCGTTGAAGATGGTTTCATTGAGAGAATTGTCAGATACCTATGGTAAGATCTGCTCGACAATTGTTTTCGGGTGGTTGGAATAATAAACAAATGAGCAAACCCCGAATGCATGTAGAATCACAACTAAGTAAATTTAATAATAACACCAACAATGAGAGACAAATTAAACCTTAGCTCCTCATTGATTAAAACAAACACCAGCATGAAAACATCTTAATTTGATGATTGATAGAAAATACAGCTACTACTCCATAAACTCATTCACGGAGGCCACATGCAGAACTCGATACGTAAAGTAACCAGAATGCTAGACGGGATTGCTTCATGGCTGGGCCCAATGGGAGAGTTGTCCAGAAGGCCCGAAACTTTTGACGATCCCATGAGACAACACTGAGGAGGCATTTTAGGCAGCGCTTACCGCGTATCGCTCAATAATAATAATAATAATAATAATAATAATAATAATAATAATAATCTGATTGGACACACAATTACTGAGTAGTACTAAAAATAAGAATATCTCTAGACGTAGGCAGTGGAAAGAGAACAGTCTACCCCCGTAGATTAAAGAGTTTAATTCGGAAGTTCCTGTACGTTACCCAGACAGATAACCCAATGAAGGCCGTAGGCTATAACGTCCGAACCGTTGTGATAACAACAAAGATGTGCATTTCAACAAGAATCTCAAATTACATAGCAGAAGCACCAGACCAGATGTGATAGCAATATTCAATGCGTAGACATATATATATATATATATATATATATATATATATATATATATACATTCTGAGAGAAAAATCGTCACGCACAACACAATGAAAACCAAACTTTCTTAGCAGAAACTAGCAATTGATTCAATATAATCTTTCTACTTTATGTCAGAAAGAAATGTTAGCCCGAGAAGTTGTGAAGAGTCAATCTTCTGGAGGTTAGAATTAGATATGCCGATGGAGCGAAAAAAAAAGTGTGGGGAGGTCTCTGAGACAATTAAATGACAGAAATTTTGCGTTGGATACTTTAAAATTAACAAGCCATGTCATGCCGCAGTTAATAACAGAATTGCGAAATGAACGTTGTCTTGAACGGCCACTCTTCTAGATCTCTTTGCATTAATGCAAGTGTTCCCCAGGGCGCTATCCTTCGACATAGGTTGTTCCTAATTTCATGATGACATCTGCTCTCAACTCGGTATCTATGCTGATGACACAACTATTTACTTACGTCTTAATAGTAAGTTTGAGCTGTTCGATAAATTCAAATTGGCAGCTGATCTTAAAAAGACCTTCAGTCTGCTGTTAACTAAGGCAACAAATGGCTAGATGTAATCCGTAAGTTCTATTCTAACAGTTTCTTTTCCCCCCGCACTTCTCGCATGTGGAACTTTCTTCCGGCTTCTTACTTTCTAGTCAAGTTTGATCTTCAAAAATTTAAATCCAATGTCAATCGTTATCTGCTTTCTTCTTGATTCCTCTTCTTTTATTTTTTCTCCTTAATATTGCTTTTCTTTTTCTAATTCTTTCATCGGTTAGTCAGCAGTCAAGGAGCTGCGCTTCAGGGGTCAACGGTTTTACCAGTGGGTGGAGGAACTTCTGAGAAGAGGGATGGGGTAACCTTAACATTCGCAGTTCAAAAAGTAACGGCAAGCCATTGCACTATTTTGCCTTGAATGTCATCATGAAACACAATTGCAACAGAAATAGGGCGGGGTGAACAGAGCGGCGCAAAATGCGCTAACTGCATAAATGAACGATTCTTTTATAATTAGTATATATATATTTGATATATATATATATACAATGAATGTTTTGATATATATATATATATATATATATGTATATATATATATATATATATATATATATATATATATATATATAAGTAACCTCTTGTGTCTAAGTTGCTTTATTGCCTTGCTTGGAGGTGAAGTGATAAATACGAATGTATGCTTGCTATTAAAAATGACAGCACATCTTGTTAAGTCTTTATTATCATCAGAAGGCAATGGTACATCTTCTCACCGGATTTATTCAACCTATACAGCGAGGCAATTCTGAGAGAATTAGAAGTCCCAACAGAATTCATTATTGGCAGCCACAATCTTAAAAAATATAAAATAATAACAGTATTGATAGCAACCATGGAAAGGAAACTACAAAAGCTTCTACGGAAGGTAGTGAAGGAAAGCGAGAAGAAAGGACTAAGTATAAACTGCAAGAAGACAGGATACATGGCTAAAGCCCAAAATGCAAATTACAGGTCGGGAATATTAAAATCAAAATATTTGGGAATGTTCTAACTGAGGACGGAAAGTGTGACATTGTTATTCGAAGACGTATTGGGATGTCTAATGTTGTATTCCAAAATCTAAGCAGAGACAGAGCAATTTCGTTGGAAACAAAGAAAAGAGTTTAGAATTGTTACGGAATATCTGTCCTCTAGTACGGCAGCGAATGCTGAACGATCACCTCAAAGAGGAAGAAGAAACTTGAAGCAACAGAAATGTAGTTCTACGGAAAGATGCTGAGGATACAATGGACCAAACATGTGAGTATCGACATGGTTTTAGAGAAAATGGAAACGAAAAGGAAACTTATTATACTGGTAAAAATGACAGTAAATTTTGTTATCAAAGAGAGACAGTTGAAATTTCTGTGGCACGTAATGAGGAAGGAGGGCTTGGAAAACCCGATACTCACAGGACAGATTGAGGGAGAGAGTGGACAGAGGAAAGCAGCGCGTGACATACTTGGTGAGCTTCAGTAAATTGATGATAGAACAGTGTTGAGAAGAAATAACAAAAAGGCAAAACTTATTGAGAGCTACAAAGGAAAGGATGATGTGGAGGTCCATGATCGTGTACGTCCTGAAGGGACACGGCACATAAAAGAAGACAGTTTTTACGAGTATTTTTTCAAGTTAAGACTAGTCACTTGAGCGTCATGTTTTTTTTCTTTTTGATTTTAGTTTTCTGCAAATTCCAAAGATTATCCTTTCTTCAACAATCAACTGTTGTCAGAACAAAAACATAGCCACCATGTGCGCACGCGCGTGTACTTGTGTGTGTGTGCGTGAGGGGGGGGCGTGATTGAGTGTATTTCTGTGTGTATTTGTTTATTTCTGTGCGTGTGTGCGTATTTCTGTATGTGTGCGTGCGTTTTTGCGTGTAGATATGTATATCGGTGTGTTTGTGCGTGCACATGTGTGTGCGTTTGTGTATGCGTGTATATGTGTATATGCGTGTATTTCTATCTATATGTCTGTATTTGTGCATATGTGTGTATATGCATATATATGTGTGTGGGTATATGTGTTTGTTCATATACTTGTGTCTATGTGTGTGCGTTTTTATATATGTGTATGTGTTATTACATATTTGGGTGTGTATTTCTGTTTGTGTCTGTGCATTTCTGAACGTGTACGTGTATTTCTGTATGTGTATGTGCGTTTTTCGTGTACATAGGTGTATATGTGTATTTGTGCGTGCATATGTGTGTATTTGCGTGTATGTGTGTAATAACTTAAGTCTGTACTTATGTACATATGTGTATGTGCGCATATTTGTATCGGTGCGTATTTCTATATGTCTATGTTTTTGCATATGTGTGTGTATATATATGTGTATGGTCATATACTTGTGTCTATGAATGCGTGTTTGTAAATATGCTTGTGCTTGTGTGTATTTGTGTGTTTTTGCATTTCTTGATGTGTTTGTGTATTTCTGTGTGTATGCGTTTTTGCGTGTACGTATGTGTATGTGTATTTGCGTGTAAATGTGTCTGCTTATATGCATGTGTGCATAAATATATGTGCGCGCTTTTGTGTATGTGTGCATATGTGCGTGCATTTCTGTTTATATGTCTGTGTTTGTGCATATGTGTGTATATGTGTGTGTGTGTGTATCTATGTATGTGCATGTACAGTGTACGTGTTTGCCCATATGTGTATGTGATTTTCTGTATTTGTCTTTGTGTATTTCTGCATGTGTGTATTTCTGTACGTGTATATATTTCTGTATGCGTGTGCGTTTGTATGTGTGGGTTTTTGTGTGCATATGAGTTTTTATGTATGTGCTTATGTGTATATGTCTATATGAGTATGTGTGTACTTGTGTTTATGTGTATATATGTGTATGTGCGCGTATTTCTACCTGTATGTCTGTTTGTGCATATGTATATATGTCTATATATATGTGAGTATATATATGTTTACGTGCACATACCCAACAGACTCACATATATATAGAGACATATACACATATGCACATTCACACACATACACATATGTACACGCAAAATTGCACACCCGTGCAAAAATATATACACACACAGCAACACAGAAGCACATGCACATATGTACAAACACGCACACATAGACACATGAATTTGTGTGTGTATATATTTTTGTACGTTTATGTGAGTTTATTTGTGTGAAAGTGTGTATGTGTTTATGTATAAATGTGTGTATATGTGTGTGTTTGCGCGTGGATATGTATACGTGTGTGTTTGCGCGTGGATATGTATACGTGTGCGTTTTTGTGTATAAGTGAGTGTGCATGTGCGTGTTTTTGTGTGTTTATGTGTGTCTGTATGTGTGTGCATGTGTATGAGAATTTCGAAAAATACATTCACAAAGATTCAGGTGACGCTAAATTATTATTTAATACAGATTAATTACCTCAACCTAACTCACTTTACAGATTTAGTTGGTATAGTTTCAAAGATTGGATTTTATAAGTATTTAGTAGTTTATATTTTGGTACACACTAGTGAGGTATCAGCAAGTAAACATGTCGTGCACTTGTAAATATTTCCCTAAAAAAGAAAAAAAAATGACTCAAAAGCTGCTGATGGCATGCAGCATTGAAATTAGATAAATGGTCTTTTGTCAAAAGAATTGACAAGGCACATCACACACATATCTATCTATCTATCTATCTATCTATCTATCTGCAGTCACACACAGACAGATATATATATATATATATATATATATATATATATATATATATATATATATATATATATATATATATATATATATATATATATATTCAAGTATAACAACATGTCCGCTGTGTACTGGTTAAAAGCGTTTATTTTACTGAGTAAATATTTTTTTTGCATACGTGCACAAGTACATACGTACACACACACACATATATATATATATATATATATATATATATATATATATATATATATAATATATATATATATATATATATACACTTTGTAATATATATATATATATATAAAGTCTTTATAATATATATATATATATATATATATATATAAATTATATTATATTATATCATATTAGGACGTTCGCATTCTGATCACGAGAACCGGGTTCGAATCTCATCATGGTCGGCTGTCAGAAAGGAGACTTCCTGATGTTATCGAACTGGAAAGTGCTTGAAAACCATACCACGGGTTGACCCAGGCCTTGTGAGTGAAATTGGATCGACGATAGGTATGCTGGCACGAAGTCACAAGTCATCATGACCGAGGGCTTGAGCGTGCTGGCCTTGTTCACATTGTTGATCACTCTAGATGACACGCTCATTCCAAGAATGCACAGCAAAGTTACAATATAAACCAAAGTGCAGGGGTCTGTATTAGGGTAGACGCGTTCCTCGAATACGCGTATCCTCGAATACATATATATATATATATATATATATATATATATATATATATATATATATATATACGAGCACACACACAAAATATATAAATAGATATATTTTGAGCCCGTGCGTACATACTTACAAACACATTTATATGAATACTTAGCATAAGAATTATTGTGTCCTTAAAGTCTGAACACTTAGGTAAAAAAAGTAAGTTTGTCTTTGTAATTCACTCCTGGGAATGATCTCGGAGGAGATCGAAAGTACTTGGGTAAGAAAAATCTACGGTACCTTTCTTGATTAATTTCATCTTAATATCAAAAAACTGGTTAAAGAACTAGAAAGGATTATCATAGAAATAAACAGGCATAATATGCGTATATTATTTAATAAAACATGTTTGAATTAAGATATGCTACCTAAACACACACACACACACACACACACACACACACACACACACATATATATATATATATATATATATATAAAGCGTTAATTTGAAATACTGTTTTTGAAGTCAAAATTGGTGGTTTTAAAATGGTTTACTGATAAGGAGGCTTTGTGGTAGAGTTCTCAATATCTGAGACAGTGATAGAGCGTTAATAGAATTAATATGGAATGCATACATATATATATATATATATATATATATATATATATATATATATATATATATATGTATGTATATGGGATTAATGTATAAAAGGTTTTTTTTTCACTTTACTCATGTTTACTTCGGAGTTTCGTGGTTGTATGCGTCTAAAGTCCCGACGAGTGGTTATATTCATACAGCCACGAAACTCGGACGTAAAGATGAGTTAAGTGTACAAAAGCTTTTCCATATTAATTCCCTATATATATATATATATATATATTATTAATTAATTGATTTAAAATATGTTTTTTTTCTACAGTTCTAACCATGTTTCAAAAATGGAAGCTAAAAGCCCCGAATTTAATTTTGTGATTGAATTAAAGACATTAGTTCCATTTCATCCTCAAGCGAACGGTTAGAACTGTGTAGCGAAAAAACCATATTTTAAATCAATTAATTTATAATATTAATGTTCTGTAAATTTACATTGAGCACTATTTTGTAAAAATAAAAATATCTATAAGAACACCGGATTATATATCTTGCTGTTCTTTCTTTTTACATTTATATACATATATATATATATATATATTTTATATCATTTGAATTTTTTGCGTTGAGCAGTTTTTATTCATATAACCGTTTTTCTGACAATTAGTTATATATATATATATATTGTGTATTTAGGCTGCAATCATTCTTTTATGCATGATTCATTAAAAACGACAGACAAGGTACTATGTTTAAGTATTTTTATTTTAAGTCTTCCATTATTTTAAATCTTTTTTTTACATGTGGATGTGGTTATTATGTGTGTATTTTCTACTAGTATGTTTTGGGATGGAGTCTGGTAAGTTTGTGTTTAAATGTGTTCTAATAGAGCACTGGTCAGATAGGTGTAACGTAAGGCGCCTGGTTAGGCATGTAGTCGTGTGACCGGTGTAATTATTAATGAATATTATATATATATATATATATATATATATATATATATATATATATATATAATTCCATATCCGCAGTGCTTTGTGGAAAGTGCTCAATATCAGTGATGGAGCTAACAGATTCATTTGTATGGATAGTGCAAAGTTCATCGAGATGTTTTTGGTATTTAAAAAAATGAAAAAGGGTTTTCCATTACTTTGACTATTTACGAAATTTTGTCTCCGGGAATTATACGATTAGTGACGCGCGTTCAGATACACTTATGCATCTACGTATAGAATGCATATTTTGCATACATATGTCTATATAACTCTATGAATTTGGATCAAATGTGGATTAGAATCCGGCAATTATAGAATAAAGATCAAATTGGAAACGTTTATAAATCTACCATTCTTCGATTTGATGAGATTTTGTTTTGTTTTTTTAATTATATATCTTTTTCTCTGTAATTATATATATTTTTCTATGAAATGGACAAAGTCCGACCATTATCTTAAGACATTTTATGTTTATACATTCTTTTTGTAGATATATATTTAAGTAAATGCTCTGTTTATAATAAACAGTATTAAACAACATTTACCGGCCTGAATGTCCGAGAAATTTTCATAGAAAATATTCATCCTCCGACAGGATTCGAACCTGTATCCTATACGGAACCGTCATTTAGCTACATTAAATTTAAATACAGTAAATTCGACTTTGCTAACTGAACCCGCCTCTGTGGCCAAATCGGTAAAGTCACGTCTTGGTAAATGACGGATTCCGTATAGGATACAGGTTCAAATTCTGTCGGAGAACGAATATTTTCTGTGAAAATTTCTCGGACATTCAGGCCGGTAAATGTTGGTTAATACTGTTTATTATAAAGAGCGCATTTACTTAAATATTTCTATCTATAAAAAGAATGTATAAACATAAAATGTCTTAAAATATTTTTCTATGTAATTATACATCTTTTTTCTGTCAGCATTTGTCTATCTCATACTTTTCTTATATATCTATCTATTTATATAGAAATGTACAAAGTTCTGACTAGTTATCTCATGTATATATATATATATATATATGTGTGTGTGTGTGTGTGTGTGTGTATAATATATCAATTTACCAAGGCAACATTATTTACCCTCTGAATTTAATACAAAATTCAGCAGAAAAAAAATCGTCAAATAAAGGAAATAAAGTTAAAAGAATACAATATCCAGCGGCTTGCAAAGGCGAGTTTAGGTCATCGCCATGTTGGCCTCATTCCCACAACTCTTTCTCCATTTACCGCCAAATCACAAGATAACATAACATGTTTTGCTCACAACACTCTGCAGTCGTGCCAATGGCCGCCATTGAAAGTTCTTAACTTGCATTCATAGATTTTTTACGCCTTCTTCTTCTTCTTCTTCTTCTTCTTCTTCTTCTTCTTCTTCAGCATTTCTGTTGAAATCATTATACGAAATTTGGCTGCCCGAGGGACCCCAAAAGGTAGAGGTGATTTTTTTTTATTTCTAATTCTCGAAAATCTATCATGATATGTTTTCTCAAGTTTTTCTTTCTTTCATTATCTGTTGATATTTACATAGAAGGGCAAGTGAGCAAATATATATATATATGAAGGAAGAATATGTTACGCCAATCTTCCTACAGAGGAGTTTTTCTCCTGCATAGAAAATTATCTTTCGAAATCATAGCTCTTGCAGGGTTTCCCATACATATGTTACCCACGGCAGATTGCCAAATCTAACAAACACACACACACACACACACACACACACACACACACACACACACACACACACACACACACACACACACACACACACAGATATATATATATTATAAATTAATTGATTTTAAATATATTTTTTCGCTACACAGTTCTAACCATGTTTCAAAATATCTATAAGAACACCGGATTATATATCTTTACTGTTCTTTCTTTATTTATATATATATATATATATATATATATATATATATATATATATATATATATATAACGAATGTAATGAGAACGAAAATAATATATAAATTCTAATGTTCACAGCATTAATTCAAAAGAGGGCTAAATACCAAGAGTAGAGCAATAATTGTTTATTATAATTTTTTACATATAGACAAAACAATTTACTCACTTGGTTCTCACCAGCTGAGGTGAATAAATATGCACTGAAACAAGGTTGCATATTTGTAGTGAGTAAATTGTTTTTATCTATATGTAAAAATTATATATATATATATATATATATATATATATATATATATATATATATATATATATTCCTATTCCTGCGTATAAGGCATCCTTTAAATCCCCCAAATGACCCTTAAAAATTGGGGGTCGCCTTATGTGACAGTTCTAAAAAAGAAACTTTAAATTGTTTGTCGGTAGGCTAATTTCAGTCTCGATGTGACAGCCAGTAACGTACATGAAAAGATTCACATTATCAAATAAAATAATAATAAAAGTAAAAAAAAAACATTTCTATCTTATATATTACTGGCATAACTTCATAATAAATTGCCTATTCGAAGAATAATTCCATATCAATGAAATTAGCTTCTATCTATGTCAGCTCAGTTGAGAAAATGTAAACATCGACTTATGATTGCATTCACACAAACCTTTATCTTTCGCTAAACTCTCAGTAATCATCATGTTTGTGTCAATTACAGCAGTAATAACATTTAAGATAACATAATATTCATTTATCATTAAAAATACATTATTGTATTGTTATTAGCAGTATTTTGTGATTGTCGATAAAGTATAAGTAAATGGCCATTAGTACACCAGGCTGTTTGTAATTGCTAAGATATAGGAAAAGAAGCGGAAGAAGAATCAGTATTCGCAAGAGATTTGTTATTTCTTAATTTGCTATATTTTTGTTATTTCTTTTGCTATATTTTTGTTATTTCTTAATTTGCTATATTTTTTTTTACCTCGTCTTATCTAAAGATCGAATTATACACGGAAATCTACAGTATGCATATATTATCACTTCAAATGTCATTTTTATTATATATATATATATATATATATGTTTGGGTAAATAATTTAGACGTATTATGTCTATTTTTATTAATCCTTTCAAGTCCACGAATTAATTTCTTGTTGGCTGTAGAAAATTGATAAAGAAAAATTCCAAAATTTTCTTTCAAATAATTTTTATTTTCCACAAAGTACTTTCGATCTCATCTGAGACCATTTTCAGGGGTTACATATCTATGGATGTGTTAACACCGTAAATTCAAAATATTTTTGCCTCTATGCAAGGAATGTAACTTATATGTTTTTTTTTAAAAAGATTTCAAAAAATGTTTTTTAAGATATTTTAATTATAGTATTTTAATTTAGTATTGTTATGTAACACCTTGCTGCTGCAAACATTTAAAAAGCTTTTTTACTATACTCGTAGTCGATTTTATTTTTGGTCGCAATTCTCTTATATAAATGGCTTTCAGAATTATAAGCTTTTGCTTGTTATTATTATTTCGATGAAGCACTGATGTATTTTCGACTAATATCTGTCTAAACTGAGTGTTCCTTTAAATTATCTGAGACTGAAATATAAGCCTTCATAGTTCAATCTCAGAACATTTAAAGGATTACTCATGTCCACATTCACAGTTCAGACAGCTATAAACCGAAAATACACACACACACACACACACACACACACACACACACACACACACACACACACACACACACACATACATATATATATATATATATATATATATATATAGAGAGAGAGAGAGAGAGAGTATTGGAAAGTTCATTGTTGGTATAAGAAACAATAGCGTGAACATAGAAATCAGTACGTTTATGCCAAGGTGGTTAATTTGCTTAGTCTGGTTCAAGGCTCTAGTAATTGAGCATTTTGTGAGTATCTTCAAAATATGCTTGCAAACAATATGTGCATGGCAAATTGCTTATTTTGCTTAGTCTGGTTTAAGGCTTTATTAATTGAGTATTCAGTTAGGATTTGTAAGACGAACTTACCAACAATTGTTATGGGAAGGTGCCCTCTTTGCTTAGTCAATTACAAATCTGTAGTAAATGAGCATTCGGTGAAGACAAGGTTGCCAACAATATGCTTATGTCAAGGTGATTATTTTGCTTAGTTTGGTTCAAGGCTGTAGTAACTGAGCAATCACTGAGGATCCGCTAGACCAGCTTGGCAGCAGCGAGGTTATAGCTAAGATGTCTACTGTGCGTAGTCTGATGCAAGGATCTAATAATTGAAGCTTCTCTGAGGAGTTGCAAGACAAGATTGACGATCATTTTCGTTTGATTTTCTTTCAAAGGAAGTATCAGGCAAAGGCAATTCACATAACGAGTTTTAATCGCCTTCAAAGTTATTGGAAGTAATTGCATTTAGTTCCGTCTGGTCTTTGGACATATAAGATGGAGAAAGATGCTAAAGAAATACAAACGAAAAGACGTCAATTGGACACAAACTCGTTCGTCAACATCGTCGTTTCATTGAACCTCTTACGTTATAAGCATTCATTACCTTCTCGAAGGAGAGCTGTTTGTCACCAAAAGCTATTTAAACCTTAGACACGAGATTATTTACTCAACTAACATTAAATTCGAAAGATTCTTTCTTTGCCATTTATATGCCGTGTCCCTTCAGGTGGTGGGCGATCACTGTTTTCTGCAACTACCTATCCTTTGTAGCTCTAAACAACATCTAATGCAGTGTTTCTCAAACGGTGCGATGGGGTGCACTAATACGACATGAAAGGTAATCGGGTGTGCCCCATATTAACAGGTGAGTAATTTATGAATTATTTTTATATTTAAAAAAAATCTTTATCTTTAAAAAGTTAGAGATAACAAAAACACATGGCTGCCATGTTTAAGACATTTATAGAATCGTCCATATTTCATACTCACCTCCGAGATAAAATACACTCTTCCATCAGAATCAGTTTTAACCAACCAACACCTCGCATTGCAAATCTCGACTTTCTATTGGTCGAGACATGTAACAATTGTGGAAAAACTGTTTTCGCGCCCATTTCGCTGGAGCCTATTTTGGATTCCAGAAACAAATAAAAAGGACCATCTCGACCCAATTCACCAGTCAGTCAATAAACTTCAGAGAGATGACATACAAATCCAGGCGTGTCACTATTTTGACTTAAGATACTTTTCGCGCGTCAACTGCTGACTCAAACATCAACATTAATCTCTTACATTTCACTTACAACTTTCTAGGAAAAGTGTTCTTACACACTACTAAAATAGAAATTGTATTTTAAACAAAGACAAACACAGAACAATCCAAGGTAAACAACTCTGGAGAATTTAGACAAACTTTATTCACGCATACAAACTACACAAATTTCTGTAGAAATAATTTTTTCCATTTGACTCTGTTTGACCAGTTCTTAAACACTTGAACAATTTCGAACTGTAAATCAATAAGAAACCCAATTTATCAATGGTCAATTTCTTGCATTATCAAACTACAAGTTTTCAAATTGTATATTAATCTTACTTATTATAAAACGCAGATTGTGTGTGTGTGTCTGTACGTTTATATATTGGATCGGATTTCCTACATTTTTCAACCGATTTCAACAAAACTTCACAGGACTATGTAAAATTACCTTGCGGTGGTTCTGACAGCGCCTAAAATTGGAAAAACACAATGTTTTTGTATGAAATCAACTTGAAAACACGATTAAGAGGCATTAATGGAAGGGGGACAACTCATATCGAGTTATACTTATTAATATCGAGTTATACTTATTATAAAACCCAGGTTGTTAGTGAGTGTGTGTGTGTGTGTGTGTGTGTGTGTGTGTGTTGTGTTCGTTTATATATGGGATCGGATTTCCTACATTTTCAACTGATTTCAAATAAAACTTCACTTTTTCTTTTTTGGCAGGTAGTGTTTCTTATTGTCTTGCACACTTTTTTTTCTTTATTTTTACATTCAGAATGCTTTAAAATTCCATTTACAAGACAATTGTTTATAATAAAGTTCTATTCAATCGGTAGACTCATAACGATTGAGTTTGGGTTTAACCAATTCTTAAAAAAAATAAAATAAAATAAAACTAATTAAGACATGCGTGTCCGTCAACCTTAAACAATAATCTCTTGGCGTCAAACAGAAGACATTGTCAATTTTATTTTTCAGTCTTTATGATGGTCGATACTTGATATATCTCTTTACTGTTACATCCCCGGCCTGTGCCCCAGAAGCAACGCTGGGCTCTACTGCTAGTTGTACATAAATGCATGTTGTTTTATTGAAATCTCATAATCGGTGTTTCTTAATCAATTGCCTTGTGATTGATTCGTTTTTTAATGTCTATATTCTATATTGTTGCGGATTAATATGGTGAACATGCTTGTAAACTAATCATCTTAAAATAAAAAACCTTCTGATAACAAATTCAAACTCATAGCAATCCCAACACATGTCTTTGTCATTTGATATTTTAAACTAGATACTAAATCTTTCATCTTTAAGAAGGTGTGGATAATCCTTTTCCTTTTGCCTCAACAGGGATTTAAATGTGTCACTATCTTCATTTCTAAAAACAATAGCAGATTCTTCATAAATCCCTTTAAATGAAAATCAACCTTTGGGAAAGATAATGAATTCGTGTTCATCACAGATCAGGTCTAACATTAAAAAAAAAAAAAAAAGAATTACCAAAGTACATTAAGCGCAGGTTTCATACAAGCATTCTTAAATACAGAATGTAATGTCTTAAAAATAAACGCTTATTTCAGGAGACTTCTTTATTATTTTCCTATTTTCAAATTTCATGATTAATTTTACCTTATTAATATTTAAGGTGTGTGGCTGAGATTTAGTTATTCTACAAATGTGCGCTGAAGTAAAAAAAATAATGGTTACTAAACACTACACTAGTGTCTATATAATAATGAAATAATATTTAGAAATAAGACCGAACGCACTCTAATGGAGTGGACATTCACAGCGTCAACAGAAGCCAACGTACAACCGACGCATGCGCGTATTCGAAGCTGCCTCGTTTTGATTCGTGTTCATACATTTGACGACGTTTTCATTCGAGAGGTGCATTTCTATTTAAGAAGAATATGCTCCAATAGATAATAAAACAAGGTATTTTATTTTCCATATTGTACCTCTTTGAATTAGGATTTTCTGCGCTTACGAATATTAAATGCAAAAATAGATCAAATATTAAATACATTAATGTAGAAATGAGAGTATGTTTATCACATATAAGTCCTAACATTTAAAAAATTGCCAAAGCACATGAACACAGATTTCGCACAAGCGGACTTAAATATACAACGTAATGTCTTAGATATAAATCCTTATTTCAGGAGACTTTATTATTTTCCTATTTTCAAATTTTAATTAATACTTACTAAAATTAAAAGTGCGCCTGAGATTTTTAATTATTCTACAAGTGTGCGTTGAATTAAAAATGGTTGAGAAACACTGGTAAGAAGGCTTATATCAATAAGAAGGCTTATATCAATATCACGTGGAAACACCGGTTCTCGTAGGATCACCGAAGTTAAGCAACGTCCAGCCTCGTTAGTATCTTGATGTGTGACCCCTTGAGAATGCCAGGATGCTGTAAGCTTGGATGTATGAGCGGCGTAATGGATAACGAGTCGAAATTTGGAATTGGAGAGCTAGGTTAAATTAAGTTTAAAATTAAAAAATAACGTATACAAATGTCAAAATTTTAGCAGACATATTGCTTGCTAGTTTGATGATATTTTGCAGACGTTTAATTATCGTCTGATTTTGTATACTAGCTGGAAAAGCAAAGAAAAGGTAACTGATTTGTTTATTTTGCTCATACATGGTCTTCCCGTGCGTATGCGAATTGATTCGCTTGTGTTCAGCCACGCCTTTAAAAGAACGAATTCTCGCCTTTCGATCAGTTTACGACAACAGGCTTTAAAGCGTGCCTTTAAACAGAAGGGAGTGACGTCATCATCTCTTTCTCCTTTAACTCGCTGATACGTCGTCATGACAACCAGCTACGACACAAAACGAGGCTGTGTGATTTTCACCGAAAAGGCTGTTTTTGAAAGACTAAACATGCATTTTTATATACCCAGCAGAGTATGCCGAAATTTTAAAAGGTTAAATTAAATTTATAACCCATTATTAAGACCCCTAGTGGTCGTTTCAAATTGATGAAAATATCTAAGTTACCCTTTTTTTTTCGCTGCTTGTAAATACAAAAATCACGTTATTATATATTTGATATTAAACGACTGGGGAAATTCTTTAAAACCCGTTATTAGTGAAATTCATCTATTATTATTTTGACACAATGTGACACTGCTAAAGGAAAAGAGTTAATTTAGAATATGAATTGGAACAGACGGAGAGGATTAAAAGTACGGAATAACATATGAACTGAAAGAAAGAAAGAAATGGTTTTCTATCGAAGATCTAGCTTGAAGAAAAGACAGACCTGAAAAGAATGAC
The DNA here is from genome assembly GCA_903632075.3 of Acanthosepion pharaonis. Classification (NCBI taxonomy): domain Eukaryota; kingdom Metazoa; phylum Mollusca; class Cephalopoda; order Sepiida; family Sepiidae; genus Acanthosepion; species Acanthosepion pharaonis. Next base: position 514,719 of record CAHIKZ030000184.1, on the reverse strand, counting down.
TTTAATGGGTTTGGGAAATATATTATCAAAGTCTATGTGGAATGCTTCGACCCACGTGGCCCGAGGGGGAACAGTGAAAGTATATTCGAGATTAGTTGAGAATTTTGGAAACAAAAGCAGAAATTGAGAAATTGAATTATGTCCGCTTAATTAAAGTGGAAGTTACGAAAACATGTCTCATGATTACCAGACGGAAGAAGGGGTCAATTGAGTTATAATATTTGGTAATTTTGAAGACGAAGGTAGAATCAAGAAACTGATTTATGTCTGCCTGTCAAAGAGCGGAAATAGCTTCGCTGATTTTGGAAATGTAAACAAATCAAGGAATAGGATTTTATCATTCGCTCGAAGAAATTGAGATACGAAACGGACTTTTAAGGTTCATGAATACGATTAAGCGTAAAGATATGAAGACGAGTTCTGCTAATAGCAGGACTGTGGAACAGCTGGTAAATGTCTGCTTAGATAAACAGGATCAGGGAGTGAGAAACTTCGTTGTTGAAAATTATGATAATTACAATCAATGATTAAAAGTAAGAACCCCACTTTCACCTAATCGTTTAAAAATCAGATTTGTCAAAGAGACATCCGAAGCAGCAGGCTTAGATTAAATACTAAGAGAGGAGGGGGAAGAAGGAGAAATTGCCTCCGCCCATTTGGAAATAAGAGCGGGGCGATACCGGCAATCACCACCAGTAGGAGGAATGGTTCTCCCAAATTTAGAAAGATAATTAATATTGCGAACCAGACAACAAACAACACTTGTTCAAATTGGTACAGAAGCCTGAGGAATCATCAGGTCCCCAAATAGCGTCAGCCCCACTCCAGTCGTGAGTCGAAGTCAATATAAGCAGAGCGCTTAGGCGACCCAGAGAGATAAGTGGCGAAGAGCAGACGAAGGAGTTACTGAAATCCACGAGACTTGCTGCTAAGAGAACCCCCGACTTTGTGGAATTAGCACCAATAGGCAAAGTGTTACTATAGAGATGTTAGTGGGAAGGGTTACTATACAAAGAACTACATGAACCAAATCGAATATTGACCCGAAGAAGCTTTCTTTTTAATTCGTTTGTGAGAACATTACTTTTTTTTTCCTTCATAATACAGCCTCGCCGTGTTTCGAACCAGCGCCATGATTACTGACGATACTCGATCTTCACTGCTCTGTCATCAAGAAACACAACATTGACGGAGCAAAGTGTGAACCGGGACGGCCGGCGACCAGTATCGGCCAGCGTGGGATTGACCATGCAATCCACTCATCGTCCTACGACCCCGAGGATCAAGTCCTGCTGACCAGGTTCGACACAGGATTGGTCGGGGCGTGCGTATTATATATAAATAACTGTGGTTCTTATTGTAAATAAAGTTTATCTTATTTTTATAAACATCGAGCGTTGTCATTAATTTCCTTCACTGTCTTGTTTACATTGTTAACCTTCATATCGGACTTGTTGTTACTTGTTCCCGAACGGGAGAAATTTCGCGATAATACATAACCAAGTTTGTTTTTTTCTAGTATTATAGTCCCGTAAACGTTCTTGATTGCAAGCTTTAACTTCGAATTATTTTCCGATGAATGTTATTAATCATATCCTGGAGCGATCTTTCAAATTTGGTAGTAGACAACATATGATCGTTTGAAATTTGAAGGCTTTTTCCCCAAAGCAGTAAGAGTGTTTGAGATAACGTCAATGATTGGTTAATAAATGAAAATGTATCAATTCAAATCTGGAGCCTACTTTGTACATGAAAATGAGTCGATTGAGATTTTTAATGACATTACTTAAATCTATTGATTTTTTTTACAATTTTCATGGGGTTCGACAGGAGGGATTAAAAAAAAGGCAAACGTTAGTAAGAATTACAAAGAATAGAGGGTTGTGGAGAGCCATGATCACTCTCGGGTGTAGAAATGATTCATATTTAAATATCGAATAGAAATCATTAATCTACTTAAATATTTTTTATTTTATGCTATGTCAAGTTATCATGACTCTCTACAGCTTCCTTTTATTTATTATCTGTGAACGACCATGTTTTCTTTGGAGAGAGAGACGAGTAGTTTCCCGATGCATTCATGAAGGTTTCAAATTCAAAATAGTTTTTTTCTTCGATTTGCTGCCAACCAAGAATAGAGAGTTCAATCGATGCTTCTAGTTAACGCTTGGATAGGTGATGTGTACAGGAGATCTATTTATGACTTTATCCTTAAGGGCAGCTATAGTAATGTCAATCAAACAGACTAAGCGAGATTTGAACTCAGCTTGCCGATTCCATGTTCCGCGCCAATAAACGCAACGCCATCCGCACATCTCTTTTAATAAAAGACGAATAGCTATTATAATGTAGTGGTTTATATTTCTCGATAGGTTATTCGTTAAATCTCACGGGTGTGAATCCAACGGAACCGAACAGCCGACTCTTAGAATCACCGAAGCAAGGGTAACCGAAGGTCAGAGACGCAGACAACTGTAAACGAAGGAAACACGATGTGTTACATTTTTAGGGACTATAAAAAACGGCTACAGATTGTGTAAATGGACTTGAACTTGAGGACTTGTAAGACTAGTTTTTTTTAATACTTCTTCTTTGAATTGTTTTTATTTTTCTTTCTTTTTTACTATTTATTTTACCTTGTAAACTTTTTCCCTTTCGTCTCTATTTTTTTTTTTAAATAACTTCTTTCTTTTTATTTTCCTGGCTAAAAATCATCTTTTATCCTTTTTTTTTTTGCCTAATCTCGTTTCTGACTTCTCACTCTTCATTTTATCATTTCTTCTTCTTCTTCTTCTTCTTCTTCTTCTTCTTCTTCTTCTTCTTCTTCTTCTTCTTCCATCATCATCTTTTTTCACCTCCTGACTTTTCTTCTCCTCCTCATTCTTCGTTTTATTCTCCTTTCAACTGCTTTTCTTTTCCTTCTACCTTTCTTCTTTTTCTTTTTCTCTTCTTTCACCCCCTGTCTTCATCTTCTTTTTCTCCATCATCATCATCATCATCATCATCTTCTTCTTCTTCTTCTTCTTCTTCTTCTTCCATCATCATCTTTTTTAACCTCCTGACTTTTTCTTCTTCTCCTTATTCTTCTTCGTTTTATTCTCCTTTCAACTGCTTTTCTTTTCCTTCTACTTTTCTTCTTTTTCTTTTTCTCTTCTTTCACCTCCTGTCTTCATCTTCTTTTTCTCCATCATCATCATCATCATCATCATCTTCTTCTTCTTCTTCTTCTTCTTTCACCCACTTTTCTTCTAGTACTTTCCTTGTTTTTCTTTATTTTCTCCAACTTCTTCTTTCACCTCCTGATTTCTATCTACTTCTTCTTCTTCTTCTTCTTCTTCTTCTTCTTCTTCTTCTTCTTCTTCGTTATTTTCTCCATTATCATCTTTTTTGTCATCTCTTGACTTCTTTTTCTCAATCATCATCATCATCATCATCATCATCTTCTTTCCTTGTTTTTCTTTATTTAATCCAACTTCTTCTTCCACCTCCTGGTTTCTTTCTCCTCTTTCTTCTTTCACTTACCTTTCTTCTTTTTCTTCTTCTACCTCCTCCTTCTCCTCCTCCTCCTCTTCTTCTTCTTTTTCTTCTTTATTCTCTCCATTATCATCTCCTTCTTTTTTTCACCTTCTGACTTCTTCTTTCACCTTCTACTACTCTCCTTTTTTTTTACTTTATTTTTTCAACTTCTTCTTTCATCTTCTGACTTCTTTCTTCTTCTTCTTCTCCTCCTCCTCCTTTATTTTCTCCATCATCTTCTACTTCTTCTTTCGCCTCTTGACTCCCTTGTTCTTCTTTTACCCGCTTTCTTGCTACTTTTTCGCTCTTTTTCTTTATTTTCTCCATCACCTTTTTCTTTCATCTCTTTTCTTCTTCTTCTTCTTCTTCTTCTTCTTCTTCTTCTTCTTCTTCTTCTTCTTCCACAGATTGAGTAAATTCACTTGAACTTGTACAGACAAAAAGGATTCAACCAAGCGAATCATATAAACTGAAACCAAACTTGACGCTGTAGACGATTTTTAAAAAATACCGCGCTCCTTCAAGACGTCAGCCATTATAATTCTCCACAGATTTTCTTTTCTTTATTATTTGTGAATTGGCGTAACTTTTTGGTTTGATGACGATAATGGAATGATTTGCCTTCTACACGGTTTTGAATACAGAGTAATCCTTCTTGACTAACTGCCAACTGATCTACTTTGGTATGACGATAAACTACATCGGATAGCAAGACCTCTGATCAGGAGATCGGAGGTTTTGAGGAGCGTGGAAACACCTCTTGATTGCTGTTTTTTCCCAGGTCCACGCTGACCCGGGGTGGTAGCACCTGTTAGGGTCCCAGCTATGGACAAATAGGGAACCCCCAAACAAAACACAACAGTTCATTTCTTATAAAATGAATAACAATAGATTTTATGATCTACAAAATATATTAAAAAACATATCTTTATCCTGAAAGTATAAACTTATGTAGAAAATATCTATAGTTGAACGGATAAAATTACGTACAAAATATTTACATTTTACCATTAAATGACCCACAGAGATGTTTATATGCCACCAAACAATAAACCAACCAAAAATCCATATTTATAGTAAAATAACCGACAATATATTTTATCTGTATTTGAAAGGATAATATTACGCTACAAAATATTTAGATTTTAGCATTAAATAACCCACAGAGGTTGATACCTCGCTAAACAAAACCCACCAGCAATGCCTATTTATAGTAAAATTAGCAGCAATACATATTTAAAGTAAAATGGCCAACAATTTATTTTCTCTGTAGATGAAGCCATAAAACCGTGTTCAAAATATTTTCATTTCACCAACAGACGAAATTTAGAATTTTAACTCGGTTCACCGATTTCTACTTTCTTCACCGATAACTCTTGCGCCAGCCGCACAGCCATTTTAATTCGTTTCTCCTCGAACGAAACTGTCACTTATATTGAAACGAAACATAAAATATTTTTTCTTTTATTTACTTCATACACTTTCATATAGCAATTTCATATATCAACAAGCAGCATGGCCCGGCGTTGCCCGTGCTTGATTCACAAATCGTACGACTCATACAGCAATCGCTATCACTTGACTTAAAATATGTTTGCCCTTCCTTGCTTTTAAAGGAGTGCTCTTTGCCGTGCTGGTGTTGCTACATGCCTTACTTCTTGCCTATCTCACGCTGCGAATTTTTTCTAAGCTCTATACTAAATATTAAATCTGTTACGAAAAAAGAACTAAACAAAATGAACACAAAACGATCAGCTTTAAAAAAGGACTCGTAACTGGAAAAACTGAATGAAAAAAGAATGTTAACAACAAATACTTTTTCACACCCAACCCAGTTCTGCGGAATCAGAATCAACGTTGAGTTTAAGAAAGCGAATGAGCCAATTGGAGTAAAGTGCCATGCAGATTTAAATTTTTCCCACTTGTGACGAATGCAGCTATCGATTATTTTTGCATGCTAGCATGCTAGTTAACATTTGTGTCAGTCATCTGTTGGCTCTCACGCTGGCCAATAGAATCTTCCTGCCTATTCGTGGTAGCCAGCTGTAGGCTCTCACTCTGGCCAGTAGAAAATGGCCGCAAACTACATGAAAACTGCCGTAGAAGCATGAACAAATCGATTATTTCTACTATCGATGGGAGTTGAGAAATGCAAAGTCGGTCTTGGATTTCCCGCTAACTTGGAGCATGTGTATGTAAATTTTGGTGCAAATCCGTCAAAAATTGCGGCCGTGCATTCGTTACACACACACACACACACACACACACACACACACACACACACACACACACACACACACACACACACACACACACATCCTGCCTTTTATAGATAGAGATTAGTGAGTACGATCCTCACAGGGATCTTTCTACAAAATTCGATATTAAATGACGATATTAAATAAGGATCGACATGTCGTATTAACTCATTTTTATGTCGCTTGTCCGTTTTTTTTGGCCCACTGAAATAGAGTATGTACCAATTCAGCAGTACAAGACACGCTGATTTAAATCCTAAATGCAAGGGAACCCGATATGTTTGAAGCAACGTTTTAATCCTCAAGGCCATGAATCTCTTGAAAAATAGATAGCCTGAAAAAGTCCCATAATTTGGTTCAGTAGAAGAAACGGACAAGCGACATAAAAGGAAATAAGATGTTTCTATTCTATTTCTTCCTCTCTTTTCAACCAGTATTCTTTTTCGTTCTCTAATCTTCTTTTTCTTCTTTGTCTTTTTTCTTTCCAATAATTTATATAATTTTCTTATTATGTTATCTTTTCTACACACATTTCTTATGCCTCCTCCTCTTCTTTTTCTTCTTATTCATCTTATTTCTCTTTTTTTTCTTCTTTCTTTTCTTCTTACAACAATTTCTAAACTCCTCTTTCTTACTTTACACGCTCTCCTTTCTTCTTCTTCTTCTTCTTCTTCTTCTTCTTCTTTGTCTTTCCAATAATTTATAATTTTCTTATTATTTTATCTTTTCTACACACACTTCTTATACCTCCTCTTCTTCTTGTTCTTCTTATTCATCTTATTTCTCTTCTTCTTCTTCTTCTTCTTCTTCTTCTTCTTCTTCTTCTTCTTTCTTTTCTTCTTACAATTTCTAAACTCCTCTTTCTTTCTTTACAGGATCTCCTTTCTTCTTCTTCTTCTTCTTCTTCTTCTTCTTCTTTTTCTTCTTCTTCTTCTTCTTGTTCTTGTTCTTGTTCTTCTTCTTCTTTCTTTTCTTCTTACAATTTCTAAACTCCTCTTTCTTTCTTTACAGGATCTCCTTTCTTCTTCTTCTTCTTCTTCTTTTTCTTCTTCTTCTTCTTCTTCTTGTTCTTGTTGTTCTTCTTCTTTCTTTTCTTCTTACAATTTCTAAACTCCTCTTTCTTTCTTTACAGGATCTCCTTTCTTCTTCTTCTTCTTCTTCTTCTTCTTCTTCTTCTTCTTCTTCTTCTCCATTTCATCAATTTCACCCCCATCCCACTGTTTATTTCTCTATTTCTCTTTTTCTACCTTTTCCCTAATCCCTTACCCCTGTTTCTGGTCTCTGTCGCTTTTTCTTCATTTCCAAACAAACCTCTTTTGTCTTTTGCCCATTCTCTGCAACCGAAACGGAACCTCAGTGTCTCTTTTTCCTGAAGCATTGAAGAGAGTAATTTCGATCTTTGATGAAAATTCAATTAGATAATAGATTCTCATTTTAAGTTTTCCACGAGGCAGACACGACCGCATCTGGTAATAACGAATTTACGAAGACAGGACAGGATTGTGATATGGTGGAAGGAGATGCAACGAAAGAGACAAAATAAATTTCTGTCTGAATTTCTAAGATTAGAAATTACCATTACTACACATTGATTTTTGGAACTAGTGTCTCCATCTTGTTATAATTATAATGTTTCAGCTATTGGACTGTCCAGCTTTCTTCAGTATTCAGTAACATTCTCAGATTCAACTCTTATTTAATGCACTGGATTAGAGTATTTTCATGGCGCTGTACAGTAACTTAACTTCTGTATAAGTTAATTCTTCTTCTCGTTCGGGGTTCAATCCCTAAGTCAGTCAATGGACAGATGCAGTAATATAAGAACTAATTAGTTTATAAATATTAACATCTAACTATATATAAAATTATGTCACATCTGTTAATTCCTTCGTCCGTCACACCCGCTAAAATTGACTGATGGAAACTAGATTGGGGTGCAGTGCAAACAGGTAAGGGGGTACAAAGTACAGTTGGTTTTACTAGTGTACGTAGCTTAGTACATTAAATTTTAATTTATTTTTTTGAAAAATTAAAAGTTTCATTATTTAACATACAAAATACTCTCACTATTAAATGATTAAAATAACAAATACTTATTTAATTAAAATACAATATTATTTTTTTTTTATATCTTTAAGATTTTATATACAAGAATCCAGTTTCCTGCTCGCCCTGCATTTGCGAGAACGATAAACAAATCACAAGCCCAAACGCTCCATAAAGTTGAAATCTGACCTCAGAAAGATATATTTATGCATCGCAGTTTTATGTTGCATGCTCAAGAGTAAGAAATCCTGAGAATTTATTCTTCGCTTTTAAAAAGAAAAAAAAAGAAAGAAATTTTCTTAAAAAAAAATCTTATTAAATTAAATTAAAGAATTTAAGGTATTTGTAAAAGTATTTATCCAAACAAATCAGCTTATTCAAATTTCATCGATTGGTTTGCGAAATTGAACGAAACGTAGAGTTTGTAAATCTTGACCCAAAATGTTAACGATACTGCGTAGATTTCAACACTCGGCAGCGCGTTGCAAAAAAGATTTCAGTGCACGAAATATCCCACTTGGAACAAACCACTTGAATACGGATAGAAAATAAATTGAATGCTACAATGTTTGTATTAACTCGTTCTTCGGTTTAATAATATTCCAAAAGGAAAACACAAGATTAGTGAAAGAACTTTTTAATCACGTGGATTAATATTACAATACTAGCGAATATCATTGTTAGTGGTTATTTTCTAAGAGTAGCTTAGATGTGGCACAAGGCTGAAAGTATGGGTCACCTAGTGAGAATCGAACTCACTTTGGTTATAACTAATCTAATTAAACAAGATTGCTAACCATTACACCACATGGCGGTGTCCAAATATGGTTGCTAGTGTGTCACTCATTGAGACTACTTTGTGCCCCGCTTACGGTGAATTTCATTCTCAATGGAAGAGTCCATGTTCAACAATGTTTAATGCAGCGAAGGTTGGTCGTCTTTCTACACAAAAGTAATAGGTAAGTAAAAGTAGAAAAGGGGCGTTAGACAAGGAGGCGTCTTCTCATAATTGTTCAATCTCTACAGTGACGCTGTCCTAAACGAATTGGAGACCCTACCAGGATTTATCATTCTCACGGCAACATGCGGGAAGAGTTTATCACGACAGAGCGGCCATTTTCACAGCACCTCCAGAGCCGCCATTTTTAATGAATCAGTGTAATGAGATGGAAGTTGGGACTGTGTTTATCTATCAATTTATCTATCTATTCCAGTATATTCACATCTATCTATCTATCTATCTATCTATCTATCTATCTATCTATCTATCTATCTATCTATCTATCTATCTATCTATCCCAGCCTGTTCATTATCTATCTATCTATCTATCTATCTATCTATCTATCTATCTATCTATCTATCTATCCCAGCCTGTTCATTATCTATCTATCTATCTATCTATCTATATATCTATCTATCTATCTATATATCCCAGCCTGTTCATTATCTATCTATCTATCTATCTATCTATCTATCTATCTATCTATCTATCTATCTATCTATCCCAGCCATTTCATTATCTATCTATCTATCTATCTATCTATCTATCTATCTATCTATCTATCTATCTATCTATCTAAGATAACAATTGCCTGTAGACTTGAAATTGTTTTAATAAGATAGAATAGATCATTATTATTATTATTATTATTATTATTATTATTATTATTATTATTATTAGTGTTGTTTTCCTGATTTGATATTTGTTATAAATGGCTTACGGCCGCATCACGTTGAAACATTGGTTCCCGTACGATCACCAAAGTTAAGTAACATTTACCCTGGTCAGTACCTAAATCGGTGACCGCTTTGGAATACTTGGTGATGCAGGCTTGGATGTTTGGATGTTGCAATGGATAATGGCTTGAGATTGTTAATCGGAGAGCCGAGTTCTAATTCCCGTTCTTACGTGCAAATACCCCTGAGAAAGGCATGAATCCACCTCTATAAGTTAGATAGTAATTCTTACAATCTAAAAAAAAAAAAATCTGGCTTTAAATAACCTGCAAAGGTTGATAAACCGTAGAACCCGAATCAATCTATGAGATTGTGATATGAATGTACGGGGAGGAAGACGGAAGTGAAGATTATGAGGATATGGTGAATAGATAACGATTGCCCGTAGACTTGAAGGGGTTAAGAGTGTCGTGTATAGTGAAGCATCGATGGGGGAATCCCTTGAGAAAAACGCTCTCTGAATGGATCCTTTTACCAGTGGAGCACGGAGGGAATGACGACGATTCATCTCTGTGGCTGTAGCAAAGTGGCTTTTGGTTGCAAAGCACGGAATTGGTGGCACTCAAAATGCCACTCGTCTGAATATTTGTCATGGAAGTAGCGATAGTTGAATTCGATCCTAACAGGTTTATATTTAGCCCTTGTGTCAAAATAAGATAACCTTTGGAAATCCTATGATAAGCACTGAGTTAAGAGAGGGCGCTGAAATGTTCTCGGCCAGGAAGTATGTTGGACCGAGAACTTTTCAGAACACCCTCAGAGTTGTTATATGTTTATAATGGTTATAAAACGAGGGATCAGCTTTGTATTGTTATTAAGTAATAAACAGACACCTAGTTTTAATTAGTATACACAAGAGTGTGCTGACCACGATACCATTCTAAAACTAGTTCTAATGTTTAGTCAGGTTTTTTTATCTCGAGTATGGCCGATTACTTTTCCGCATACCCTCGTTTAACTGATATATATATATATATATATATATATATATATATATATATATATATGTGTGTGTGTGTGTGGGTGTGTTTTTATTTCGGCCTCTGACTAAAGTCTCTGTTACTATGCATAAAATTTAAAAAGTAAATACATTTTTTTAATGTACATCTTACACATTTTTCACGGATTACGTAAACACCTTGTTTTGTATGTGATTTTCATATAAGCATAAATTTTTATACACACGCATACATACATATATATATATATATATATATATATATTAAAGACATTTTTTTATGTTTAACGTTCTTTTTATAGATACAAGTATTTAAGTAAATGCTCTGTTTATAATAAACAGTATTAAATAACATTTACCGGCCTGAATGTCCGAGAAATTTTCATAGAAAATATTCGTCCTTTGACGTCCTTTAATAAATAAATTGTCGGACTTTGTCCATTTCTTAATATATATGTATATATGTGTGTGTGGCCGAGTCGTATGAACTTTCGCTTTTTGACCATGAAACTCGGGTTCGAATCTCACCAGGGTTGATTTGTCAGGAAGTAGAATGCTTGATGTTATGCCAGCATGTGGCATCTTTGGAAAGTGCTTGAAAACCATACCACGGGTTGACCCAAGCCTTGTGAGTGAAATTGGGGGACCGTCGATAGCTGTACTAGCACGAAGTCGCAAGTCATCGTGACCGAGGTTTTGAGTGTGCTGGCTATGTTAATAACGCTAGATAACACACTCTCTCCCAGAAACAGTAACTAAGGTATGCTCATATATCAATTTAGAATAAAATATAAAATAATATATTGGAAAAAGAGGCCATAAACAGCAGTGTTTAAGAAAAAAACGCTCAATACAAAATTCGGATAATTTGGGTTGTAGTGCAAAATTCAAGCACGGTAGCTTTAATTTTGGTGTCCCTAATATATATATATATATATATATATATATATATATATATATATATATATATATATATATATATATTTATCGAGAGAGTTAAGGCGACGGTGACAGGATTAAAAACTGAACTAAAAAGACACGCATACGTCGAAAACGACGGAGAGACCATCATATATATATATATATATATATATATATATATATTTCAGAGTTGTCCTTCTCCTAGACCAGTTGCCATCCAAGGCTATAGAACCCAGTCTGTCCTGCTATTTTACCCATAGCTGGAGGGGAGAGAGATTCATAAGAGGATTCATACATAGAAGTCAACACTTAGAGGCGACAAACCTGTTTTATGCTAGATGCAATCGTCCGGCACTCGCTGAATTCTATGTTCACTTTATATTTACACACGCCCTATCTCTGATATTGAGCACTTTATCCCATAAATATAGCACATCTTAAGACTATATTTCTAATGCACCTTTAAAATTTTGTTAGCGAAGGGATTTCCGAATTTTATATCATTAACTTTACTAATCTACTTTTTTTGTATGAATGATTCATTCTAATATAAATTGAACTGCACCGAATTTTATATCATATATATATATATATATATATATATATATATATATATATATATATATATATATATATATATATATATATGACAAATAAAAAAATGCTTCATTAGGCGTCTCGCCTTTCTAGTCTGTATCAGATCCAAAAACGAAAGAAAGAAATGTGTGTGTATTTGTGTGTGTATTTGTGTTTGTGCTTAAATAATGAATCATTAGTACTTTTCCCCAAGCTGGCGTTTCTCGTAATGAAAGAAAAGAATGAAAATGAGTAAACTTTTAAAAAAGTCGTTAATATTTATTGTGTATCTTTTCTTTATAATTCTTAGTTCATGTCGAAAGTTGTTAATATATTTTCCCAGTTTTTTTGTATCGAATTAAAGATAAATTACCAGAATGGCTCGAAAGCAAGAAATACATATTGTATTTTCTAAAATGAATCTAAGGCAAATCCTCATCGAATCCTTCAGAATTGGTTGAAAGTAAAAGATTTAGATGTTTATAGGTATATCTGTGTTTTCCATGTCGACAATATATGTTGAAGAATAAGATACAGAATCCTGACAAAGTTTTCAGTTCTTAAAACAATATTTTCGGGATTCTGTGTGTTATTTAAACACACACACACACACACACACGCACACACACACACGCACATCTAAGTGGATCCTAATAATATAAAATATTAAAACTGATCCACAAAAGGTGTATTTATTATAACACAGCATAGAAATTACATAATAGAGAAATCCCAAACTACCTCATGAGAATAGACTATTTCAAATATATATATATATATATATATATATATATATATATATATATATATATATATATATATATATATATATATGAAAATTTCTCCGATTTAATCGGTAGAGAAGACAATATTTATGAATAAAAATGACAATAGGAAAACTGGTAATTGCTGACGCGTTTCGTCCAATGTGGACTTTATCAAAATGAATGTAGAGAAACGCTATTTTCATATTTTTTAAAAGAAAAATAACGTCAGAGATTGTCACGCGTGGAGAATATTGTCATTATATCAACACAGATATAATATATATATATTCCAGTTGCTAGGTACATACTGGTTTTGTTTTTATTAGTTACTTGTTCATTTAATTTCATTTTCGTATTTTGCTTTGATAAAGTCCACATTGGACGAAACGCGTCAGCAATTACCAGTTTTCCTATTGTCATTTTTATTCATAAATATATATATATATAGTCCAAGTAATAAATCCATTGGCATATAATACAAGTGGATCCTAATAATATAAAATATTAAAACTGATCCACAAAAGGTGTATTTATTATAACACAGCATAGAAATTACATAATAGAGAAATCACAAACTACCTCATGAGAATAGACTATTTCAAATATATATATATATATATATATATATATATACGTTTTTAGGTCTGTTCATGTGTTTTCTGTGTTGACAATATCTGTTTAAAATACGATATAGAATCATGATAAAGTTTTAAAGAAATTTGAGAAATGGACAACGTTTTTATTCAAAATATATTTGATTACGTGTTTCGCCATTCAAGGCTTCACCACATGAAAAAACGGGTATTGTTACTAACCGCGGTTTCAGGCATCCGCCGAGGGTTTTAGAAAATATCCTCGTAAGATGATTTACTGTAATCATAATTATAATTAGATGATGAGGGCGAAACAAATGAACAAGATTATAACTAATGATAATAAGTAAAACAAGAGGAGGCGATTATTTGGGTATTAAAGAAAAAAAGAAAAAGAAAGAAAGAATTTGGAGGAGGAGAAAGAGGGAGAAAGAGAAGAAGGAAAGAGAAGATGGTTACAGGAGAAGAAATAAAAAAAAGTAGGCAGATAAAAGAAGACGATAAAGAAGAAGAAGAAGTTAGAAGAAGAAGAAGAAGAAGTAGAAGAAGAAGAAGAAGAAGAAGTAAGAAAGGGATGGGAAGAAACAAAAGAGGTAGCATGAGAAGAAGTAGAAGCAGAAAGAAAGCAGAAGAATAAGAATATGAAGACTAAGAAGAAAGAGAATAAAAAAAAACGTAGGCAAAAGAAGAAATAAAATAAGTCAAGAAGAAGAAAGGAAGAGGAAGAAGAAAGAAAGAAAGGAAGAAAGGAAGGCAGAATTTGGAAGAAAAAGGAAGAGGAAGAAAAAAGAAAGAAGGATTTGGAAGAAGAAAGAAAGAAAGAAAGAAAGAAAGAAAGAATTTGGAAGAAGAAAGGAAGAGGAAGAAGAAAGAAAGAAAGAAAGAAAGAAAGAAAGAAAGAAAGAAAGGAAGACAGAATTTGGTAGAAGAAAGAAAGAGGAAGAAGAAAGAAAGAAAGAAAGAAAGAAAGGAAGACAGAATTTGGTAGAAAAAAGGAAGAGGAAGAAGAAAGACAGAAAGAATTTGGAAGAAGAAAGAAAGAAAGAAAGAAAGAAAGGAAGACAGAATTTGGTAGAAAAAAGGAAGAGGAAGAAAGAAAGAAAGAAAGAAAGAAAGAAAGAAAGAAAGAAAGAAAGAAAGACAGAATTTGGTAGAAGAAAAGAAGAGAAAGAAAGAAAGAAAGAAAGAAAGAAAGAAAGGAAGACAGAATTTGGTAGAAGAAAGGAAGAGAAAGAAAGAAAGAAAGAAAGAAAGAAAGGAAGACAGAATTTGGTAGAAGAAAGGAAGAGAAAGAAAGAAAGAAAGAAAGAAAGAAAGAAAGAAAGAAAGAAAGAAAGGAAGACAGAATTTGGTAGAAAAAAGGAAGAGGAAGAAGGAAGAAAGAAAGGAAGAAAGAAAGAAAGAAAGAAAGAAAGAAAGAAAGAAAAAAGAAAGAAAGGAAGACAGAATTTGGTAGAAGAAAGGAAGAGGAAAGAAAGAAAGAAAGAAAGAAAGAAAGAAAGAAAGAAAGACAGAATTTGGGAGAAGAAAGGAAGAGGAAGAAGAAAGAAAGAAAGAATTTGGAAGAAGAAAGAAAGAAAGAATTTGGAAGAAAGAAAGAAAGAAAGAAAGAAAGAAAGAAAGAAAGGAAGATAGAATTTGGTAGAAAAAAGGAAGAGGAAGAAGGAAGAAAGAAAGAAAGAAAGAAAGGAAGATAGAATTTGGTAGAAAAAAGGAAGAGGAAGAAGGAATAAAGAAAGAAAGAAAGAAAGGAAGATAGAATTTGGTAGAAAAAAGGAAGAGGAAGAAAGAAAGAAAGAAAGAAAGAAAGGAAGACAGAATTTGGTAGAAAAAAGGAAGAGGAAGAAGAAAGAAAGAAAGAAAGAAAGAAAGAAAGAAAGAAAGAAAGAATTTGGAAGAAGAAAAGAAGAGGAAGAAGAAAGAAGTCAGGTGATTTTCAGTCACGAGAAAAGGAAGAAAAATTAAAAAAGAAACGAAAGGGAAGAATAAAAGGGACAATAAGAAAAAAGAAGAAGTTAAAACAGAATAAGAAGAAAAAGAAAGATTAAAAAAAAACAAGAAGAAGATTGAGAAAAAAGACATGAAGAGAAGGACGAGATGAAAAAAAAAAAAAAGAATGAAAAAGAAAAATAAATGATTTAGAGTATGTGCGTGTGTGAAAAGAAAGAGAGAGAGAGAGTGTCGGGGAGGGAGGAATGCTATGAAAGACAGAGTGATACATGAAAGGAAGAGGAGGAGACCCGGTGAAAGTAAAGAGATAAGAGAGAGTTGATTTTACTGAAAGCGACATTAATATAAAAGAGAAAGAAAAACACTGGCTAAAACACGTTAGAAAGGGAGGGAAAACAAAATGTGCGAGGAAAAGAGATATAAAAGAAGGAGGGGGAGAGGGAGAGAAAGAGTAGCAGCGAAGAGAAAAAGAGAAGTTTGGAGGGAAGAGAAAGAGAAAAAAAGTGGGAAGGTCAGTGGAATTATGAAGTACAAAAAAAAAAAAAAAAAAGGAAGACATTTTAGAAGACAATGATGTCGATTAGAAGCAGGAACAAAAAAAATGGAGAGGCGTGGGTCAAGGAACAAAATAAAGACGGAAAAAGTTAACGGGTCAGGGAAAGAAGAAACAATTTCTTATATGCAGAAAAAAAGACTTAAAGACACACGTGTGCATGCGTACAGACGCATCTACATATAATCACAAACACATATAATATGCAAACATACACACAGAAACTCAGGCACATGCGGGCAAATGTTAATACGCACACGCCCATACATATAAATACACTCGCACAAAACAGCCGTACACATAAACACAAAAACATTCATGCACACAATGACGCATACAGTTACAGAAATATAGACATAAACGCATACAAACACTCATACATACAAACACGCATACACATAAACACCCATGCACACAAACATGCATACAAATACAGAAATATCGATATAAACGCATACAAACGCGCACACTCATAGACACACACATACAGAAATATAGACATACATGCATACAACTCACAAACACTCATATACAGAAATACGCATACAAATACAGAAATATAGACATACACGCATACAAGCGCACAGACCTATACATACAAACATGCATACAAATACAGAAATTATAGGCATATACACATTACAAACGCACACAAACACTCAGACACATAAACACACATACAGATACTGAAATATAGACATAAATGCATACAAGCGCACGCATACACACAAACAGACATGCAAAGACAGAAACGCAATTACAAGCATATACAGATGCATACAGAAAAACAAAACATCCATACACGCAGGTATATACATAGAGAAATGCAAATATACACACGCATGCATTACACACTATTATAAGGAAAAATACATACACACACACACATATATATATATATATATATATATATATATATATATATATATATCCTAGATATGCAAAAACGCATACAATCAGACACATACACACATAAACTCATTTAGAAATAGACACGCAATCATCTACATACACACAGATCACAAAAGAAAAAGTAAAGACATAAAAGTAAAAGAATAAAAAATCTGAGGAGAGAAAGAAAAGTTATCTTCGAGGTTGAGTGTCTTATCTAAATTTGACTGAACTTAATCCAATCATGGCGACTGATGTGACTGGCGCATGCGTGGTTGGTATTGGCAGTAAAGAAATAAGAAAAAAAAACAACAAAAAACAAAATAAAATAACAGGCGCAAAAGGTTTTTATGCAGTGAAGCAGACCAAAAAATTGTTTCCTTCTTGTCAAGTCGAGACGTAATGGTTAACGAAGGGAATATAATTAGTGAAAAAGATTGCGTGTGTGTATGTGTGTTTATGTGAGAAAGAAAGAGCGTGTGTGTGTATTTGTGTTTGTGTATGTGTGTGCATGTCTGTGTGTGCGTGTTCATGATGAGCGTGTGTGTGTGGGAAGTGGAAAAAATAAAAGACAATGAGAACATTAATTATTGATTGATATCAAGAGACTAAAAATGATAGATATGAAAAGACTTAGATATGAAGAGATTAAGATACAGACTGAGATAGATAGATAGATAGATAGATACGAACAGACTGAGATAGATAGATAGATAGATAGATAGATAGATAGATATGAACAAACTGGGATCAATAGATAGAAAGATAGAGGAATATGAAGAGATTAAGATAGATAGATGTGAAAACGTTGAGATATATGTGAAAAGACTGAAGTATATGGATAGATAGATATAAAAATGAGATAGATATGAAAACATTGATATAGATATGAAAAACTTAGATGTATATAGATAGATATGAACAGACTAATATATATATATATATATATATATATATATATATATATATATAGAGAGAGAGAGAGAGAGAGAGAGAGAGATGAAGAAACTGAGAAAGAGTAGATTGTTAGATTTGAAAACATTGAGACATATGAAAAGACTGAAATAGATGGTCAGATATATAGATAGATAGACATGAAAAGTCTGAAATAGACTGATAGATATACATGAAAGAATTGTCTTAGTTATGAAATGACTGATATATATATATATATATATATATATATATATATATACATACATGAAAAGTGTGTGATATGAAGATAGATATACGTAAAACCTGATATAGATTGATAATTATGAAAAAAAATGAGATCGCTAGATATAAAACAGATATATAGATATGTAGACATGAAGAGACTGAGATAGATACATAGATAGATAGATATGATATATATGAACAGTTTACGATAGATAGATATGAACAGTTTACGATAAGTAGCTAGCTAGCTAGATAGATAGATAGATAGGTAGGTAGTTAGGTAGGTAGGCAGGCAGACAGGCAGGCATGTAGGTAGGTAGGTAGGTAGGTAGGTAGGTAGGTGTGAGTACTTATGTAAGTAGGTGTGAGTACTTAACTATTCTCACACGCGTCGAAAAGGCATTTTTAACTACGTTTGGTTGTTGCCCGCATGTGGATTTGGGGGACGTTTTGTGTGTAGGTGAAAGAATTTAAGTTACACCGGTTGTGTAACTTACACCGGTTGCGATAATGTCTTTAAGTATAGATTTTATTAAAGCGATATAATAAAGTGTATTTGACTGGTGTGTGTGTGAAGTCTGCTTAACCAATGAAGAAAAAGCAGCACAAAAATTAAAATTACCAGAATTTTCTTTCTCTGCTCCATATTTCATTCCTCGAGGAAGCTTTAATAAAAGGTAGACTATGACCCCTGGTCTTCTGAAGAGGATTAGAGGTTTATCAATTGTTTCCTGTTTAGAACTGAGCTTCCGGTTCCTTCTAAATCTCAGTGGTATCATCGCCTTGCATGGGATGAATTGATTAAAAAAAAAAAAAGATAGATAGATAGATAGATAGATAGATATGTACGCCCCTGGCAATTTTTATAAAGACTTTTCTTCTAAATCATGCAAACTAAACTGAACATGAAATACTGGCAGTATATCCAAGTCATCATCGCTTTCTTCCCAGTCTGGTGTCAAGAGCCAGATTGGAGGGTTCATCCGATGGAATCAACGGTTAACAGTCCGTGACCAAGACGAAACTTCAAGTTGGTTGAACATCGACTATGCGTAGACCTGGATGGGGGACGGGGACATCCAGTTCTATTTTACTCCAAGACACGCTAAGAACACCTATAGAGACATGTGGAGGCAATTGGTCAGGTTCTACGCTGCGCAGCAACACTAGGGTCACGCTCGATTATGGAACTGATAAGGATGAAAGCAAACATGTCAGGATTTTTATTATTATTCCTATTTTCATCATTATTCCTAGCACACCCTACAGTCTACAGCACTGGAAGTCTGTAATCAAAAATGCAAGTAGGATTTTAGTCGATTAATTAATAAATGCATAGTGTTGATAATAAATAATATCCTTATTAATTATATAATTTTTCACTCGAAATAATAACATCCTAATATGTTTGCTTATATAAAAAAGTGTAACAGTCATAATATAAAAATGCAAGCGTATAAATATTATTATAAATATCTCACCGAACATACAAGACATTTATTATTTTGAGTGAAACGTAATATAATCTAATCTAATATATATATATATATATATATATATATATATATATATATATATATATATATATATATATTATATATATATATTTTTATATATATATATATATATATATATATATATATAGAGATAGAGAGAGAAAGAGAGAGAGAGAGAGAGAGGAGGCACGGTGGAGTAGTCGATAGCGTCTCAGATTGAAGAATCGGAGAGTTCGAATTCCAGTCGAATCCATTACATTGACTTACGTGCTAATACCCTTGGGAAAGGAATTCTTCCCCTTCTTCTCCCTCCATGGCAGAGCAGACTGGGTTCTATAGCCCTGCATGGCAACTGGTCTAGGAGAAGGAGAACTCTGAATTCAAAACCTGCACAGGGTCGTTCAGTGATCTTGTGCACGTAGTGCACAGGTCTCTGTATTTGGCCCTTCAAAAAGTGTCGTTGATTCTGCACAAAGCTTTCGCCACTACAATCAAATCATATGTGCTTTCGGTTCCTTATACGACGGAAAGTCCACCATATATATATATATATATATATATATATATACCCTAGTGTAAATTAATTGAAACAAAATGAATAATTCCGTTATTATATTTTTCGTATTTTCCAATGAAACATGACCCAGTGCACATATTAGTAATTCGTATGTCCATTCCACGAAGTCGTTCCTTGCAGACTGACCGCAAATTCTCGACTGGATTTAAATCTGGAGTCAGTCTATAGTCTGTAGTTTGTTTGCTCACTGATAAGGCTTGCCAGTGTGTTTCTGCAGCGTTACAATTTTCGAATGCTTCCTTGGAGTAACGTCCATTGCAAACAATGGCTGTAGGACAACTAATTGACAGTCGAGACAATAGTGTCTGGGCGTGATAAAAATCTGCTGCAATCACGGATGGCGCAATATTTTTCAAGTTCAAACAAATTTCATCATACATATTAGATAGATTCATACTATTGCACATCATTGCAAATGACCTAGTCTGAGAAAAAATAGAAATTGATTACACCCTGTCACTTCAGTGGCTCTAAAACTGACTGAATAGTGAATGAAAGGAAACTAAAAGCAGGGTAAAGGGGTATATATATATATATATATATATATATATATATATATATATATATATATATATGAAGAAATATAGCTATATATGCTATATATATATGCTATATATATGTATGCTATATTTATGGGATAAAGTGCTCAATATCAGAGATAGAGCGTGTAAATATAAAAGTGAATATTGAAGTCAACACTTAGAGGCGACAGTCTGTTTCATGCTAGACGCAATTGTCAGGCCATATATATATATATATATATATATATATATATATATATATATATATATATATATAGGTACCTCCACAGAAACGCGATATCTAAGGTTTTAGAATTATTTTATTATTTTTTAGAATTTTATGAATTATTAAAATGAAAAACCTTATAGATTTTATTTTACTTTTAATTTCAAGCTAATAAATTAAATTTAATATTTCAGGTCAACAAAATACTTTGCCCTATTTCAAAACTAATTTAAATTGACAGGA
This sequence comes from Acanthosepion pharaonis, assembly GCA_903632075.3. Taxonomy (NCBI): domain Eukaryota; kingdom Metazoa; phylum Mollusca; class Cephalopoda; order Sepiida; family Sepiidae; genus Acanthosepion; species Acanthosepion pharaonis. The sequence goes on along the minus strand of CAHIKZ030000184.1, from coordinate 493,728 downwards.
AAGATTTTTTGAATCGCTAAAATTCGCTAATTTATCGCCATTTTTAGCGCCATTTGTCAGCACATTGTAACTTTCTTTATTAAATATCCTTCAAAAAGAAAATATGCTTTTCTGAAAATTTATTAGAGGAATATTATCTGATTTATAGTTTAAATAATCTGATTTGAAACAAATATTACTTTAACTTTAAAATATCGTAGAATGTGTTTATTTAAAGGTGTTGACAGGTTGACAGCTTGATTGACAGACGGAAGTTTATCAAATTTTTCTACGACGGACATATTTGTAAAAGTTACTTGAGGAATATAACGTGAGCGCTCTTTTATATAATTTTTAGCTAACCAATAATATTAACAATTTAGGAAAATATTCTTCGTAATCTAATGTTTTATTGAATTTTAGGTACTTTGGCTTTAGATTCACAATAGTTATTTTCTGATAATATTGTGTATAGACGCCGTATTTACAAGAATTGGCATGTATAGGCACGCACAAAAATATTTCAAAATTCTTTTTTTATTGTAGGCCGCTGAATTGTAGTAAGCTTTTCCATTTATGATTATTACATATAGTTTTTACTTGATAACAATATCGCCTAATCAGTACAAATTAATATAGAAATTAAAAAAAATAAATCTTTATAAATTATTTTAATTAAAATAAAAAAAATGAAATCAATTTTTGCAAAAATTCATTATACATTGATTTTTTTTTCTGAAAGTAATAGAGCCCATAAGATATCTTATTCATAAAAGCAATTAAAAGCTTTTCTAATTAAATAATGTCTTAGTTTTATTGCGTTTTTTATTTTACGAATCGGAGCAGATTTTTGCAAAAAAGAAATTGATGATTTTAATTCTCCAAGGAAAACTGCGTATAAACATTAATGGTGCAAAAATTAATTTCTTGAAAGTTAATAAAATTAAGTAAGTGGGGAGAATAACAGATTAAAAAAAAAATAAAAACTTTTTAAACAAGATTTTCTAAACAAAACACATTTCTAAAATATTTTAATTCATTTGTGAATAAATCCTGAAATATTTTAGAAATGTGTCTTTTCAATGAAAATACGATAATTATTTAATTTTCGCATGAGTTTCCAAATCAATGTGTTTTTCACAGCAACAACGACGCTAAAATTTGGCCCACCCCGTTGACGCAAGAAAAACAAAATTTTTACCAAAATTTCGAAAGTTCTAAAAAGTATAAAAAATACAATTTAATAAGCAAGCAATTCTTGGGTCTTTCCTTTTAATAATAACATAAAGATTTTGACGATAAATTTTTGTTTGGGACATTTTTTCATCATGGTATGCTCATTTTTTAGCGAATATTATAATGGTATAATGAATTATTATTTATTACCAGAACTTACATCAACGAAACCAAGCAAAAAATGTGAATACAGAACAGTCGAAAAATAAGTACACCCCAAGCGAAAAAAAAAAAAAATGATTTCATTCTGTATCGTAAGTATATTTTTGAACCAAACTTGATTTTTTTTTATTTAGTCGGAGATTTAAATAAATCCGAATATGAATAGAACATGCAATGTTAAAATAGTTCTTATACAGAAATACTTTTCAGTGTATATAGACGTTTATTTTTTGTTTGGGATCTAAGTAAAAATAAATAGAAAATGCAAAGTTGAAATAGTACTTAACCCTTTAAAGCAGATATATCCACTCAAAATTTAATTACCGTTAACTTGGGAAAGAGGATTTATCCCACGGCTGAAAAAACAAACTTTATAGTGTAGTATTACTGACTCAGGGGAAGTAGTAGGCACTCAATTGTCTCATGGGTAATAGCTGTAGCTATTTATAGTCTTTGTGACGTCATATGTAAATGCGTAACTTCATCTAGTAACAAAGAGGTTTTATCCTCCTATTTTTCTTGGTACTTCTGGGAAGTTTGTCTCCTCGCTACTCTCCTTATGCTGCGAAAAGCGGATATTTATATTTGTGGACAATTGACATCATTATGGGAATGATCATAAAATTTAATTACGCAGTGAAAGGGTTAATGTAAAATCTAATGAAGACGCAGGTTTCAGTCTTTAAGGGTGATTATTGAACACGAAGTAGTGCTATGGTTAGCAACCTTATCTCGCACGCATGTTGCACCTAAAGTGTGAGTTCGATCCTTACTAGTTCTTCTATACTTGCGTCCTGTGCTGGGTATGACGATAAACTACATCCGCATCCTGGGTAAGACGATAAACTATGTCTGATAGCAAGGTCTCTGATCAGGAGGCTTTGAGGAGCTTGGAAGCACCTCATAATTGCTAGTGATTCCAGGTCCATTCTAGCCTGGAGTGGTATTACCAGTTAGGGTCCCAGCTACAGGACCCTAACAGGTAATACCACTTTTTTTCTTTTTTTTCCTTTTTCCTTTCCTTTTTTCTATCTGTCCGGATTGATTCCATTTTAAAAAACTTTCGGTCTGAAGAGATGAATATAAAAATATTCATGAAATAAATTCTAACAAAGATGGATTTTTATGATAAACACGCCAGTGAACTGTCTTGATTTTAAGGAACGTATTATTTACACAAACAGAACAGACCCCATACCAAAAAAATGGTATTCGACTGGCACTGTTTAAAAATACTGCTGCAAAGATTGTACAGAACTGGAAAAAGTGAAAAAGCTAATGATGTCGAGAAGTAACCGGGTTGGCTATGCAGACTGACGCCAATGTCTGTTCGTTATAACAGGAGGCCAAAATTTTGGATGGTACCAAATGTTAACCCCCAAACCCGTACGCATCCTGGATAAGACGATAAACCACATCCAACAGCAAGGTCTCTGACCAGGAGATTTTGAAGATCGTGAAACCACTTCTTAATTGTTGGTATTCCCCGGTTCACCCTGACTCGGGGGTGGTAGCATCTGTTAGTGTCCCAGGTATGAGTAAATAGTTAACCTCCCAAACTGGGGTCAAAACACTATGAAATATGTAAAAATTGGTTTTAATACCAGCAATATTTTTTTGTAAAATATTAATACCAGTAATGAATTTTTGAAGAAAAAATTATTAGTAGCAATACCATTTTTGAAAAAAATATTATCCAGCAATAAAAATCTTGTCCACATTGAATAACCCATTGAGGTTGTATATGCCGTAAAACAAACCAAACCAAACCAAATCTATACTTGCGGCCTTGTGCCACATCTAAAATAGGCTTAGCAAATTGCTATATTGACGTTTATTTGAAGAGGGTTCAGCGTGTTAAAGAACTGTCTTGATTTTAAGGGACGTATTATTTACACAAACAGAACAGACCCCATACCAAAAAAATGGTATTCGACTGGCACTGTTTAAAAATACTGCTGCAAAGATTGTACAGAACTGGAAAAAGTGAAAAAGCTAATGATGTCGAGAAGTAACCGGGTTGGCTATGCAGACTGACGCCAATGTCTGTTCGTTATATCAGGAGGCCAAAGTTTTGGATGGTACCAAATGTTGATTTTTATTTCATCTGACCACTGGATGATGTTCCAAAATTTTGAGTTTTTAGGCCGTGAAATCAACTTGGAGGTGTTCTCTTAATATCTTTTCTTATCGACATTCAAACATTTTACCGCCCATTTAGCTGATAGATTCTGGATCACCAATTCCTCAACTTATTATCTGGATTTATTTGGTGCTTCAACAATTCTTTTCGCCGAGATTCATCGATCGATCAAAATTAGTCATGAAACGATTATTTATAACACACATATATATATATATATATATCTATATATATTGTCATCCACAGACTGACTGTTTCGCAGCTCATCAGTGTTGCTAGACATCCGATTGCCTCAAGATCAAAACCCGACTGATTTGGTATCAGTCGTAGACTCTACCCCTAAGCCATTGGGAAGGTGAATTTAGACGTATTTATTTTATGATAAACACGCCAGTGACTGGAGAACCCGATTCGTTATATATATATATATATATATATATTTTTGAATAGAAGATCAAATATAGATAGAGTATGGATAGGAATCCGGTAAAATGATGTGATAAAGAACAATAAAAAATGTTACCAATAAGAAATAACCAAACACAAGATACAATTAATATGTGTCTCTTTGATTTTTATTATTTCGATCTTAATATCTGATGAAGCTTTAATAAAGCGAAACATGTTAGATTAAGACCTGTTTCCTACTTGTTTTTTATTGTATCATCCTTTAATTTAAAAAAAAATTATATTTGAAATTTTTCTTTTTCCTACTTTCTTTTTTTTTCCTTTTTTTCTTTTTTCCTTTCCTTTTTTCTATCTGTCCGGATTAATTCCATTTCTAAAAACCTTTATCATTTAGACAGGGGCGGTAGCGTGTTCATTTTTATTAACTATTGTTGTATCAATTATGAGTTACGTTCGAAAAAGAGATTAAGTCTAGGTAGAGTAGGGATGCATTTTTCAACGAATTTTGACATCTGTTCAACGCATGTCGTCTGTTTTTTTGTTTTTTTTTTTAAAACGAGAAAAAGTTTTTCGACATTTTTTCCGTTAAATTCGTACTTGTATATATAAAGATTCATTCTAAAAGGGCTGTTTAGGTTAGAATACGTTATATTGAACTACAATTTTAAAATATTATTTTTACTCTCAATTACAAATAGACTATATTTCTTTTTAAAACAAATAAATGTAATAGAATTACTTAAATTATTTAAAAATTATTATTACATAACAAATATAAGTATGTATATTACCAGCTTCATTTTTTTTTATTATTTTATTTTATTTTTAAATATTATTTAAGGAAAATTTTTGACAATGTCGGCAAAGAATAGCTATTTTCATTTTTTTGATTCAGTAAATTTTTATTTTTATAAACATAGTAATATATAGTTTCTCAAGTATGCACAAAGGACTTGGGTCATTTAATGACCTACATATTCTAGCATTTCTTATTAATTTCCATTTTACTGTAGAAAAAGAGAAACCAAAAAAAAAACCTATATATATATATATATATATATATATATATATATATATATATGTTTTCTTGGCCGATCGACTTTTCTAAATTACGAATAAAATTTCTCAGACAAAGACGAAATTTTGTCAGAAATTGTCCGGAGTTCATTTTGGAAGAAAGGTACAAGAAATATGGTCCAAGGTTTCGACTTTCTTAAGTCATCATCAGGATAGGTATAGACCCCAGGTGAGTTTTGTGTTGTGACATACGCAAAAAGTGTTACGACTTAATAGAGGTGTAACGTAAGTTTTTATTTTTTATTATATACATTTAAGGATGCGGGTTCTTAAGTTATAACTATTATGGTGATTATTAATAATAATAATTATTATTATAACTATTATTATTATTATTATTATAACTATTATGGTGATTATTAATAACTATTATTGGTGATTGTTTTTGTAAATTAGTCACAACAGCAATGGTAGCAGTAATTCTCAATTTATTCTCGTACCAACAAGATACCAATACAAAAATACACTTGACCCCTGGGAGCTCAGCTTTTTATATAACACCAAAGGAGGTAGCTTATATCTTCTAGTGTCTGCCTGTTCTTCCATTATCTAATGAGATCTTTCATTTCTCCTCTACAGTTTTGCTGTGTGAGTATTGCTTGCTGATATCACTAAAGCTTCTCTTAGTGCGACCCATTTCGAGTTTCCTTTTCCATTGTGTTCCTCGCATCGTCTTTTCACATTGTCCATATATTTTTTCTTTCAGTTACTGGTCAGTCAGGAGTTTTTTGTATTGCAATTTGGAAGCTGCGTTAGGCTTCTTCAGTTACCCTAGTTTCATTCTTAATTTAAATATAACAGATCACTCCCGCAGTCGGCACTTGGATAGGTTTTGCAGTGAACTAATGCATTCCTGAATCTTTTGTTGATAGTTATGTAGTCAATTTAGTTTTTAGTTTCTCCTTCTGGGCTCCTCCATGTCCAAGTATTGGCTATTACTGGTCACAGGACGAGCACCATTGGATCTATTTTCCCCACGTTCGTCACGGGTTCTTAGTCCGAATTTTCCGGCTATATCTTCTGCCATCTCCCTACCTACTTTAGCGTTCTGGTCTCCCATGATGATTATGACTTCTTGCGTTTTGTAAACAGCCTTAGCATTGTCTAGCATGGAGTATAAAGACTCTATTTTTTCTTCCTTACTTTGCGCTGTCGGTGCATACACTATAACAATAGCTACGTTGAAAGACTTTCCTTTCAGCTTGACTACCAGAATTCTTTCGGATAGTTGGTAGTATCCCAGAATGCATTTCTTGAAGTCTTGACCTAGTATCAATCCTACTCCTTTATCGCTTAACAGTGTAGCTCACTATAGTCGAGCATTAATAGCAAGCCAGACCAGATGAAATAAACAGGTTAAATAAATGGAGCGTCTACTTAAATAGGGGCATCCAATAAATATAACATTTGAAGTAATAATAAAATAATAATGGGACGAAAAAATAAAATCAAAATATATATATATATATATATATATATATATATATATATATATATACACTACAGTTCAAAAATTGAAGCGACCCCATGGGAGGAACTTGACAAAAGAGTGAAAAAAATGAAAAAGAGCTCTTAGAGTCACTGAAAAAAAGAAAGAATGGAAGCATTTATCAAAATTGTACTTTTGTAACGAATGCTAAAAATTGTTGGTGCAGTAATCAAGGCTAAAGGAGGATATTTTGACGAGAGCGAAATTTAATCATGAAATGCTTTTTTTCTTTTTCTAATAATGAATTGTCTCTTATTTGAAATACAAAACAACTATTTTTGTGGCCAATTTAAAAAATTACCATGTGTGGTCTCAAAATTTTGAACTGCTATTTATATATATATATATATACAGTTATATATATATACAGTTACAGGTCAAATGCAGATCAAATATGGATTGTAATCCGGCAGTATGATAAGATAAAGAATAAATAGGAAGCGTTTATCAACTCTTTTGTTTGTGTTATACCAAAGTTCTTTTTTTGTCTGTTTTCTCTCAATCTCTGACTAAGCTTCAATAAAAGAGAAACATGTTCGATTGATAAACGTATCCTATATATATATATATATATATATAATTATATATTAGGATAATATATAATTAGTTAGTTCCATTATATTAACATGTATTCGGAATTTCGTGGATTATTTTTGCATCCAGATTGATATAAACATACAAATATTATTTATATCTTATAGACACCCCCTGCAACCCCCAAAAACAAGCAAACAAACAACCCCACCCCCAAAAAAACACACGCAAACGAACCAGATGCTAGCGAAATAGTTTCCGTGTGAACCCAAGGAAACACTCGTCTCCCTCTTTTTGCACAACACAGAAAATCTTGGCCAAGGTCAATGAAAAATTGATTTATTACGAGAATCCAAAAAGAAAGTCATAGCTTAATCCGAGAGAATCTTTAATGGTGAAATTAAGTGGAATCTGCTATTTTTATACAAATATTTATCATATTATATATATATGATAGAATATAGTTTTAAGGTATGCTATATTTGTGGGTTAACGTGCTCAGGGACAGAACGTATGTAAATATAAAAGTGGAAATTGAGGTCAACACCCAGAGGCGACAATATATGCAGGTTAGTGATGTACTGTGGCTAGTCTGTTGTATTATACTCACGGTTATTTTGGTGGGTGATAACGGTTATGTCTCGAATTATTCTAAACGTTATTGAGTGGGAATAATTGTGGGTCATGATGCAGTTTCCGAGCTATTTATAATGTTGTTTGTTAACATGTTTTTTTATTTTATTTATTATTGATTTTTTTTATTGGTTGTTATTATTACGATTACTTGTGTTTATGTGCGTGTTCGTGGTTTGTTAATTTGTTAATTAATTACTTAGTTTAATTACTTATTTATTGGTTTAGATTAATTTATTCAAACTTATTTTGCTTATGTCTTATTTATTTTTGTTTATTATTGTTCGTCTTCAGTTTTTAATTTTTAAATAACTTAGTAAAAATTGCTTTCGTGTTAACATCAGTTCTGATCGTTTAATCAGTAGTCTGTGTTGGAGTGGGAGTTATAGCATTTTTCTCTTCCAGACAGTGTTTATATTTTTTTGTTTTATTGTTGCAGACTGGTGCTGTTTTCCATATTTTCCATGATATTTTTAGTGTTATTTGTTTTTGAATTTCTCTCTCTCTCTCTCTCTCTCTCTCTCACACACACACACACACACATACACACATAAATTTATTATTTTTATTCATACTTATGTTTTAATCAAATTTCAATATTTAATTTAAGTTTATAACATTTTAATCTATTCATAATTATCTAATTAGATCAGTAGTATACAACTGCTCTCTAAAATCAATGTTTAAAAATAGCTTCGAGCGAAGCCCGTGTGTATTGACGAAGACCATACATCTTTGAAGATTGTGGACAGACTTCTGGTTTTAATTACAGAATAACAAAGAACAGTACCAAATAACAGACACCACATCACTTAAACAGTTTAAAAACAGTAAAATCGACCTTGCTAACCGAAACGCTCCGCTGTGGCGAAATCGGTAAAAGCACGTCAGGCTAAATGACGGTTCCGTATAGGATACAGGTTCGATTTCTGTCGGAGGACGCATATTTTCTATGAAATTTTCTTGGACATTCAGGCCGGTAAATGTTGTTAATGCTGTTTATTATAAACAGAGCATTTACTTAAATATTTGTATCTATAAAAAGAATGTATAAACATAAAAATGTCTTTATATATATATATATATATATATATATATATATATATATGCGTGTTTTTTTATGTAGTCGTTTCCCCACAAAGACAATGTGAAGATGTTAGTGAGAAGAAACGAGGAAAAGACAATAAAGGAACATGGTTCGGCTGACAGACAATGGCGATTGACATTGTATTTAAATTTTTGAAGATTGTAGTTGGTAGGGAAGCAAGAAATCTGGAGAGAGTTCCACAGGTGAGAACTGCGAGAAAAGAAACTCTTAGGGTGTAAGTGTCGATTGTATATAAGCAGTTGAAACCGAGATATCAATCTAGTAGAACGCTTAAATCCATGTAGTCGGGTCACCAGGTAAAAAAGACAGAGGGAAGCTACGCCACGTCAGGGAGAAACTGACTGACTGATGCCGAGATGCCAGGTCAGGATCGATCATATTACGGACACTTCTTTGAATTTTGTCTAGAATCTCAATATATACAGCTATATTTAGCTGTCCGCCCCCCGAGGGGTCGCATGTGGCACAAGGCCGAGTTTTACGTGGTCATCCGAGCCCGTAGGCCCGGCCAAAAATATAGCCTTTCGAACAAAGGCGGGTTCGAGAGTTGTCTTAACCTCCCCGAACGAAACCTTTCCCTTCGGCAAAGCTTCGTCCGGGTTCCTCTCTGTGGGTTGTACTTATGAGAGCAATGCTTGTATTTCTTTAAGGCATAGGCTACCAGGAATCCCTTTAATCAGTCTATTGGAATCTTTTCCAATCAATCCGAGGGCTCCAACTACAACTGGAATTGTTGATGTCCTCATGTGCCACATTTTTGAGATTTCGATTTCAAGGTCCTTATATTTTGATAATTTTTGAAGACCTTCAAAGATACATCATAATTTGCAGGGACTGCCATGCCAATAAACAGGCACATTTTGTCTTTGCGGTCTCTAATTACGATGTCAGGGCGATTAGCTTTGTTCTGTCTGTGTGTATTGTGAAGTCCCATAAAATTGTTACAGGTCCTATCTCCGTAACCGGGTCTGGGTGATGATACCAATTTCTTGCAGTTTCTTTTCCGTAAAAGTTGCATATTTTCTAGTGCAGATATTGACCCACTCTGTCATGCCGAGTTTTGCATTTAGTGGGTGCCAGTACCTTGCAACCTGATACAAGATGATCAATTGTTTCCGAATATTTATCACAAAATCTGCATTTTGGACTAACACAATTCTTCTTCTTCTTCTTCTTCTTATTATTATTATCTTACTTATTATAAAACGCAGATTGTGTGTGTGTGTGTGTGTGTCTGTAACGTTTATATATTAGATCGGATTTCCTACATTTTTCAACCGATTTCAACAAAACTTCACAGGACTACATAAAATTACCTTGTGGTGGTTCTAACAGCGCCAAAAATGGGAAAAATATAATTGCTTTTGCACAAAATCAATTTGAAAACACGATTAAGAGACATCGTGAAAATGTAAGGGGGACAACTCACATCGGGTTGTTTGTGTGTGTGGGTTCCTTTAAATATGGGGGCGGATTTCCTATATTTTTCAGCCGATAAAACAAAACTTCACTTTTTATTTTTGGCAGGTCGTGTTCCTTATTTTCTTGCACACTTTTTTCTTTAATTTTGACATTAAGAATGCTTTAAAAATTCCATTTACAAGACAAATATTTATAATTCTATTCAATCGGGAGACTCATAACGATTGAAAACAATGTTTTTGTTTGAGTTTGGGTTTGACCAATTCGTAAAAAAAAAAAAAAAAAAAAAAAAAAACTAATTAAGACATGCGTGTCCGTCAACCTTAAACAATAATCTAAAAATTTGTCAATTTTATTTTTCAGTCTTTATGATGGTGGATACTTGATCTATTTCTTACTGTTATATCCCCGGGCAACGCCGGGCTCTACTGCTAGTTATTATTATTATTATTATTATTAATAATAATAATAATAATCAGTATTATTTTTTGTTTCGGATGTTATATTAGTATATATTGCATCCGAAGAGGCATTGGTCTGGCGAAAGAAGCATTCCAAACAAAGAAAAGAGAGCTGGATTGCTATGTGATATCCATCCTCTTATATAGCAGTGAATATTGGTCAATCTCACCAGGGATGAGAAGGAAAAACTAGAGACAGCAGAGATGTGGTTCTACAGAAGGATACTAAGAATTCCATAGACGGGGCGAGTAAGCAACAAGGAAGTCTTAATGAAAAACGGCAACAGAAAGAAGACTTCTATTCAGAATCAGAAAAAGACAGCTGAAATTCATCAGACCCATAACGAGGAAGGAGGCCTTGGAAAACTTAACCCTAACACAGCATAGTGAGTGCAAGAGTGATAGGGAAAGACACCGAGTCACTTATCTGACGAGCTTATGTGAATTAATGTGCGGAACGTGATGTAGGGGGGTAGCAAAGGGACAAAAACTCACAAGAGACAAGAAATTGTGGAAAGCCATGATCGTCTATGTCCTGAGGAGCCGAGGCACGTAGAAGAAATATAGTTCTGGGTA
>CAHIKZ030000184.1:465000-477500 GCA_903632075.3 Acanthosepion pharaonis | reverse complement strand
TTGTTTAGTTCTTTTTCGTAACAGATTTAATGTTTAGTATAGAGCTTAGAAAAAATTCTCAGTGTGAGATAGGCAAGAAGTAAGGCATGTAGCAAAAGCGTAATTTAGGTGTGGTACAAGACCGAATGTATGCAGCGCCCAGTGGGGATCGAACTCACTCGTAATTGATCAAGCTTGCTAACCCTTACACCACGTCGAAGTGACATTTCCCGATCTCCAACTTTCTCATGACCCCTCCCCGTTTATTTAATACTGAGAAAAATTCCGCCGTCCATAATTAACAACCTACCTCCCTGTTATAGGCATCTATACTTAAAGCCACTTTAATGAGATTTCTCGAATATTCAGGCCAGTAGACGAAAATAAATATGTTGTCTAATAAATAAATGGAACGTCTACTCAAATATGAGTATCCACTAAACCTAACGTTCAAAGTCATAAAAATCTGTTGGATTAATAAATAAAAGATCCTGTACTTTAGAAATTTCTTTGTTTACGTCGAGATATGAACCTGAGAAGATGTGAAAATTACAAGAGTCTATAACGGAACGGTTTTTGCTTAAAGGCAATATTCAGCCTTGCTTGATCGGCAAAGGTTCTTTGTAGCTGAGTCGGTTAAAGTACGTTGGATCTAACGATGACTCCATCTAGCCACGGACACACGGGTTCAAATCCTACCAGAGCGCATATTTTTAATATGAATTCTCAAATTTTCAGGCCTGTTGACGAAAATCAATAAATAAAGTGTTTAATAAATAATTGGAGCGTCTGCTCAAATATGAGTATCCTCTTAAGATAGCGTTTAAAGTGATAAAAATAATCTCTCAGAAACAGAGCAGACGTGAAAACTTCGAGGAATTCAGTACGAGAAAGATTTTGCTTAAAGGCACGTGTCACTTTGGATGGTCGAAAAGGCTGTTCCGTGGCCGAGACGGTTAAGGCCCGTCGGGTCCACACACGGTTTTCTCCCCGCTCACTAGGGCCGCAGTTTCGAATAGCGCATAATTTTCTTTGATAAAATTTAAATGAAAATCAATAAATATACTGTTTAATAAATAAATGGAGCTTCAACTCAAATATGAGTATCTGCTAAAAAGAACGTTTAAAGCAATAAAAAAAATAACAGATTGATAAATAAATCCGTTACCTTAGGAAAAAATGTGTGGCGTGTCACGAGAGTGGGTGTTAAAATGTTTTCGAACCGCCCGACTAAGAACGGATTATTTTTTTTTTCAAGTTTGGTCATTTGGTGATATATTGAGAAGTAGGTCAAGTCTAAGACTTTTCAGCATTCAGTCGTTTAGTTGCGAAAATAATTGCTAAAAAAAATTACGTAACCCCCCCAAAAAACTCATTGAACGCGTTGGTATTTGTGAATTAGATTGCACACTGGAAAGAATCGAGATTTTTCTCGTTCTGTCAAGATAAAAAAAAATGCTTGCTTTAAATACGGCAATAAAGTCTTTTAGTTGGTAAATCGAGTACTTCAGGAACGACTTGATGCGAAGCAATAAAGCAGTCTTTGTTTCCTTGAGACTGACTTCAATTATGCAAATCTCTAGCGGCGCCATTTTTTTTTCTAAAGAAGAAAGAAAGAAAATTGATCAACCAGACTGTTTCAAAATAATTTTCTTTCCATGACTTTTCTCTCTGCTATGATATAAATATGCCAGTGGTTAAGTCAAACGTCATTCACTTGGTTACCCCTCTCATGTGTCTATACGAATTAGGCTGTGAAACCTAATTTTAACGGTAACTTTCCATGAAATAATTGTTATTAGGTTGGTGCAAAATAATGATGTAATAATGTCGTTTTTTGATGTATTTTTTTACGTCAAAAAACGACATTATTACGTCATTATTTTTGCACCAACCTAATATTTCGTTGATAAGGAGGTGTCGGTAGTTTAAGTGTTAACTGGACCGGAAGTGGGATCGACGACCTGGGTCTGCTGCATTTACTTTCGCGCTTAAAATAAAAAACATGAATCCTTCTCTTCTTTCAATAATGTTTACGATTTCGGAAGGATACCTAGACTGGCAGAAAGCCGCCTGCATGCGGATAGAAAATGAATTCAGTAAATATAAAATGATAAAAAGGGATGTAAGTCAAGGAGATGTTTTCTCACAATATTTATTCAACCTTTATAGTAAAGTAATTAATAGAAGAATTAAAAGTCACACCAGGATTCATTATTGCCTGATACAATCGTAACGTTAAATATCCAGTTAAGACAGTGTTGATAGCAAACAAAGAAAAGAAACAAGAACTCCTCTAATTTCTCGAGTACATAGTGTTTAAAATAAAAATGGGGCCTCTATTACGAATACGAGTATCCACTAAAATTAACGATTTTAAGTAATAAGTACACATATATGTGTGTGTGTGTGTACTTATTACTTATCACAAGATTTTACACACACTATACAGATATTTTGAGGTTATATAGAAACATAAATATATGTTTCTAGCTATATATATATATATATGAAACATATATATATATATATATATATATATATATATATGCGTGCTTCCATATATACATAGAAACACATATATATATATATATATATATATATATATATATAGCTGTATACCTATGCTTATATGTATATAGGCATTTACATATATATATATATATATATATATATATATATATATTATGAAATGGACAAAATCCGACAATTATTTTAAGACATTTTTTTTGTTTAAACATTCTTTTATAGATACAAATATTTAAGAAAATGCTCTGTTTATAATAAACAGTATTAAACAACATTTACCGGCCTGAATGTCCGAGAAATTTTCATAGGAATCGAACCTGTATCCGATACGGAACCGTCATATCGCCTGACATATCTTTAACCGATTTGACCACAGAGGAGCGTTCGATTAGCAAGGTCAAATTTACTGCCTTTAAACTTCAATCTTCCATGAATCCCTCACGTACATACATATCTGTTCAAAGCGTATCCAAATGTAAATAAAGGACGTCACACATTATGAAATGGACAAAGTACGACAATTATTTTAAGACATTTTTATGTGTGACGTCATTTGTTTACATACCCATATCAAAACTTCAAATGTATCTACGTTGTGAGAATGTTTTTAAATCCCCATTAGATTAACGTTTATTCTGAGATTTTGGCTTTTCAATTAAGACAAAATAAATAATAAAATATATGTATTTTTCTTCAGTTTCTTCTTTAAATAATTTTATAATAATTTAATGTTAATTATAGGTTAAAATTAAAATTGGTAATTTTTATTTTTTAATTTTGTAGTAAAATTTGATATTAATTAATTAGAATGATTTCTCGTTTCGTCAAATCCTAACATTAAAGCATTAATTATTATAACCAAGGTGCGTTGTCAAGTTTTGAATTCTCATATCCTTGTATTTTGATTGGTCATTGCAGCTTATGTAACAGCTTTTCCCCTGTCGAGGGGTGTTTAGTTGATTTGAACCTTTTAAAACTCTTTATTCTACATTCAACACCATCACTTGAAGTGTTGAAACAAAATGGCTATTTTTGTAGTGATTTTATAACATTTTTTATTTATAATTTTCGAATAAATAATATATATATATATATATATATATATATATATATATATATATATATATACAGTGAGGTGCTCATATATGCATGTATTTATGTTTATAAATACGCTTGTACACGTATAGTAATATATAGCATACACAGACATGAACACCCCCCACACATATATATATATATATGAATACATAAAGCCCCACACACACACACGTATATATATATATATATATATATATATATATATATATATATATATATATATATATATATAAAAATATATATATAACACGTGTATTCACACACACATGTGCATATGCAGAACACACACATATATATTTATATGTGTGCGTGTAATTCCTACGTGATAAAGCATGGTGCAAGAGCTGAATTACATCGGTGAAATCTAGAAGGAAGTCACGTGACAATAAAAGGTGAAGCGAATAAATTGGCAAGGGTGGGGAGAAATGTATAAAAACTCACAGACGTGACTTAAGGTGAGGAATAAAAAGTGTTTCCTTCGTCAAATTAAATATTCCCTTCAACTCAACACATCCTTTTGCCCACCTCAACTTTTTAAGCATCTTCAACACCGATGGCGTCCATTTTTCATTTTTATGCTTACTTATATATATATATATATATATATATATATATATATATATATATATATATATATATATGTGTGTGTGTGTGTGTGTGTGTGTGTTTCCTTCTGTTGTTTCTCTACCTTTTAACCATTTTTTTTTTTTTTTCTTCTCTCTTTCCTCATTCTTTCTGTCGCCATTTTTCTTTTCTTTTTTTTTTTTAAGTTTGCCGTTTTTATTTCTTATACAGTTTCCCCTTATTTTATGCTTTTCGTATTTTGGAGGTTTTTTATTATCTTCTTTATTTTCTCACCACATCTATTTTACTCTATTTCTTTTATTTATTCTTTCTTTCACATAGTTTTCTTTCTCGAATTATCTTTTTCTCTTTTCTTTTCATTCTTTACTCTTTCTTTTATTCTTTTGCCTTTTGCATAGTTCTCTTTTTCCAATCGACTTTTTCTCCTTTCTTTTTCTATTTTTTCTTTCTTTCTTTCTTTCTTTTTTCTTTCTTTCTTTTGTTTCAATAGACACATTACTATTTCATGCTTTCATCAACTTTCCTGTTTCTCTTTCTTTCTTTCTTTCTTTCTTTCTTTCTTTCTTTCTTTTCTTTTCTTTCTTTCTTTCTTTCTTTCTTTCTTTCTCTTTTTCTTTCTTTCTTTCTTTTCTTTCTTTCTCTCTTTTTTTCTTTCTTTCTTTCTTTCTTTCTTTCTTTCTTTCTTTTTTTGTTTCAATAGACACATTACTATTTCATTTCTTTCCTCAATTTGCCCGTTTCTCTTTCTTTCTTTCTTTCTTTCTTTCTTTCTTTCTTCTTTCTTTCTTTCTTTCTTTCTTTCTTTTCTTTCTTTCTTTCTTTTTTCTTTCTTTTGTTTCAATAGACACATTACTATTTCATGCTTTTTCATTTGCTTTCTCTTTCTTTTCTTTCTTTGCTTTCTTTTTTCTTTCTTTCTTTATTTTCTTTCTTTCTTTCTTTCTTTCTTTCTTTCTTTTCTTTCTTTTGTTTCAATAGACACATTACTATTTCATGCTTTCCTCAATTTGCCCGTTTCTCTTTCTTTCTTTATTTCTTTCTTTCTTTCTTTCTTTCTTTCTTTCTTTTTTTTTTTGTTTCAATAGACACATTACTATTTCATACTTTCCTCAATTTGCCCGTTTCTCTTTCTTTCTTTCTTTCTTTCTTTCTTTCTTTCTTTCTTTCTTTCTTTCTTTCTCATAGCCTTCTCCAATCATCTTTTTCTCTTTTCTTTTCTTGCTTTTTTCTTTCTTCTCTCTCGCTTTCATTTTTTTAATTTTATTTTGCCTAGTTTTCTTTTCCGAATCATCTTTTTCTCCTTTCTTTTCTCTCTTTCTGTCTTTTTTTTTTTCTTGAGATAAAAAAGAGACTTGTAGCAACAGAAATGTGGTTCTACAGAAGGACGATGAGAATACCACGGACCGAACATGTGAGTCATGACGAAGTTCTAGAGATAATGGAAACAAAAAAGGAAACTTATACTTAACATCAGAAAGAGTCAGTTGGAATTTCTAGAGCACATAATGAGGAAAGAGGGCTTGAAAAGATACTCACAGGGCGGATTTAAGACAAGATGTTTAGAGGAAGACATCACATAACCTACTTAGCGAGCTTGAATAAATGGACGGAGAGTTAACGAAAAGGTAAAATATACTAAGAGCTGCAAAGGACAGCGAATTTTGGAGAGCCATGATCGCCAAAGTCCTGAAGAAGAAGGATAAGTAGATAAGCAGATTTCTGCACATGCTTGATTCTTTCACCCCCACGATTTAACTTGCATTTCGGGTTGTATGAAATATATACTTTATTTGTACAAAATTAACGCATTGACAAAATAATATTTTCGACACAGTATTTGATTCGGGTGCATAACGACGTTTTTTAAAATTAAATATAAAAAATATAGGAATCATGAAAAGATATATTTTTCTTTACTTTACAGCCGATTATACTGAAATGAAAAACGTTGTTTCTGTTCTTGTCAAAACGGCTGGATATATACCGTATATTTCCACGTGTAAGGCGACCTTTAGATAAGACGAAGTCAAAAAATATAGCAAATTTTCATGAATTATCCTATACCTGTATTATAAGACGACTGCTTTTTGATTATATAAAAATGATGTTATTGGAAATTGTTATGATGTTAATTTGGGGTTAATAAAGACAAAAGCCAAATAACATGTAACAATAAAATGGGGTTTATTCGGTTGGTAAGTTGGTTCAGATATCGCCTGAGTAGTCTATAACTAACTCAGCCCAGAACTTCTCCGACTGTCTTTTTCTCGACTATTTAACGTCCTTGTTTGTAGACGAGTTCATCTTCAAGAGGGGTGGTAGGTTCCTACACAACAGAAATGTTGTTACTTATTGTATCCTTAGGAATTTAAAATAAACGACCCCCTTCTTCTTCTTCTTCTTCTTCTTCTTCTTCTTCTTCTTCTTCTTCTTCTTCTTCTTCTTCTTCTTCTTCTTCTTCTTCTTCTTCTTCTTCTTCTTCTTCTTCTTCTTCTTCTTCTTCTTCTTCTTCTTCTTCTTCTTCTTCTTCTTCTTCTTCTTCTTCTTCTTCTTCTTCTTCTTCTTCTTCTTCTTCTTCTTCTTCTTCTTCTTCTTCTTCTTCTTCTTCTTCTTCTTTCTTCTTCTTCTTCTTCTTCTTCTTCTTCTTCTTCTTCTTCTTCTTCTTCTTCTTCTTCTTCTTCTTCTTCTTCTTCTTCTTCTTCTTCTTCTTCTTCTTCTTCTTCTTCTTCTTCTTCTTCTTCTTCTTCTTCTTCTTCTTCTTCTTCTTCTTCTTCTTCTTCTTCTTCTTCTTCTTCTTCTTCTTCTTCTTCTTCTTCTTCTTCTTCTTCTTCTTCTTCTTCTTCTTCTTCTTCTTCTTCTTCTTCTTCTTCTTCTTCTTCTTCTTCTTCTTCTTCTTCTTCTTCTTCTTCTTCTTCTTCTTCTTCTTCTTCTTCTTCTTCTTCTTCTTCTTCTTCTTCTTCTTCTTCTTCTTCTTCTTCTTCTTCTTCTTCTTCTTCTTTTCTTCTTCTTCTTCTTCTTCTTCTTCTTCTTCTTCTTCTTCTTCTTCTTCTTCTTCTTCTTCTTCTTCTTCTTCTTCTTCTTCTTCTTCTTCTTCTTCTTCTTCTTCTTCTTCTTCTTCTTCTTCTTCTTCTTCTTCTTCTTCTTCTTCTTCTTCTTCTTCTTTTCTTCTTCTTCTTCTTTATTCTTCTTCTTCTTCTTCTTCTTCTTCTTCTTCTTCTTCTTCTTCTTCTTCTTCTTCTTCTTCTTCTTCTTCTTCTTCTTCTTCTTCTTCTTCTTCTTCTTCTTCTTCTTCTTCTTCTTCTTCTTCTTCTTCTTCTTCTCCTTCATCTTCTTCTTCTTCTTCTTCTTCTTCTTCTTGTTCTTCTTCTTCTTCTTCTTCTTCTTCTTCTTCTTCTTCTTCTTCTTCTTCTTCTTCTTCTTTTCTTCTTCTTCTTCTTCTTCTTCTTCTTCTTCTTCTTCTTCTTCTTCTTCTTCTTCTTCTTCTTCTTCTTCTTCTTCTTCTTCTTCTTCTTCTTCTTCTTCTTCTTCTTCTTCTCCTTCTGTTCTTCTTCTTCTTCTTCTTCTTCTTCTTCTTCTTCTTCTTCTTCTTCTTCTTCTTCTTCTTCTTCTTCTTCTTCTTCTTCTTCTTCTTCTTCTTCTTCTTCTTCTTCTTCTTCTTCTTCTTCTTCTTCTTCTTCTTCTTCCAAGCCAAATAAACAGTGTACTATTTTTTTTTATTCAGTCTGTTTCTAACTTCTAAGCTAGTTGTTAACCTATACCCATATCAATCATCACGTGATCTCTTGCAAATTCTGATTATTACTATTTTTAATATTAATCTCCTCCTGCTCCTCCTCCTCCTTCTTCTTCTCGTATATCTAAACAGTTACAAACAGCCTGGTCTACTATATTTTTTATTCAGTTCTGTCTAAGCCAGTTGTTAACCTACACATATATATATATATCAATCATGGAACCACGAGCAAAACGAAGAAAGTATAAAGCGAGGTTTTAATTGAAAGTTAAATTAAAGTAGCGAAGTAATCGAATAACTATGCAACTGCTAGACAATTCGATCTGACTGAGAAGCTGGTAAAAGATTGGAAAAAGAATGAAAAACGATTTAAGAAAAATAACAAAATAAAAATGTACAATGAGAAAAGCAAGCACTCCTTGACCGAAGTTGAAAAACTATGTTGCAGAATAAGTACTCCAGGAGAGACAATATGGCTACATTGTAACCATAAATAGAATAAGCTTCCATAGATACAAATTGATTTCATTAATATGGAATTATTCTTTGAATAGGCAATTTATTATGAAGTTATGCCAGTAATATATAAGATAGAAGTTTATTAGTTTTATTATTTTATTATCCGTTTATTTGATAATGTGAATGTTTTCATGTACGTAAATTAGTTATTACACCGAGGCCGAGGTTAGTCTACCAGCAAACATCACTCAGAATTTAAGTTTACTTTTTTAGAATTGTACTATAAGACGACCTTCAATTTTTAAGGGTGATTTTTGGAATTTAAACGTCGTCTTATACGCGGAAATAGACAGTATATATATATATATATATATATATATATATATATATATATATATATATATATATAAAGGTAATAAATTCATTGATATATAATATAAGTGGATCCTAGTAATATAAAATATTAAAACTGATCTGGAAAAAGAGCTCAATGTATTTATTATTACAGAGCAAATAAATAGCAGTACACAATAAAATCCAAAATTACCTCATATGTAATAGACCTGTTTCAACCGACGAAAACTCCGTCAGTCTTATTCAACCCGCACTTATTCTTATCCTATCTTAGTTTCAAATTAACACTTCACTTTTCATATAACCCCAATTTAATGTCATAAGGTTAATATCTGGGTTTAATTTTATAGAACCTCTTCCCTTTAAGGCTAATACCTTCCACCCTCCCCTGATCCCTGTCTCGTATCTTTCGTCTGACATCAAAATAGATAAATTCTGTATAAATTTTTCGACGGCTGTCACAGATAAATTTCTAATTCCGACACGAACTCAGTCGATATGCCGGGGTTGAATAAGACTGAGAAAGTTTTCGTCGGTTGAAATAGATCTATTCCCCATATGAGGTAATTTTGGATTTTATTGCGTACTACTACTACTACTACTACTACTACTATGTGTGTGTGTGTGTGTGTGTGTGTGCGTGTGATGCGATGGATAAGTTGTCGTCTAAGGCAAATATACAATAAAATCGCCATTGGATTCAACAACTGCCTCCAGACGACTTTGGAATCTCCTGCGTCTCTTCTGGACGGTTTTCCTGGTTAAGTTGGTGAATGTTGCCATAATCCTTGCCTTCAGTTCATCTTTGGTGCTAAAGGAGTTTTGTTGATCTCTCACTCAACTGCGCCCAACACATAATAATCAAAGAAGTTGTCGTCTGGAGAGTTAGGTGGCCAGATGTAAGAGGCGAGGCGGTTGCAGAAAGTGTCTGACTGCCATGGCTGGCTTCTCCTGCTTTTGTGACATAGTGCAGAGTTCTGTTGCCAGGCATATGGTCTTCTAGAAGACGGCTTCTTTATCCAGGGCATCATTACCTTCTCAAGGCACTTGATCTGGTCCTTGGTATTGAGTCTGAAGACATGTGGGAGATCAATGGAGGCATAGTGTCGCCATCATTAGTGATCAGTCCAAACACCTTCGTAACCACTATAAGACTCACTATAAGACTCATCCAACTGTTTTTCAAATCCTCTGCTCTATACTCAGATTGACAACCCCAAAACTCTGAAATGTTCATATTGGAGTTTTCGGCGCGAATGCCAAGAAGTACAGCATGCCGTTTCCAAATTTCTGTCGGAGTAAATTTCGTCATGGTACGCTTTCTCACAGAAGTTGCGCAACTGACTCTACTATGCTGTGCAGTGGACAAAATCAAGAATAAACAACGCGCATGCGCGAAATTAAAAACATAATTAGGCGTCAATTTACCCATCGCACCCTTTATATATATATATATATATATATATATATATATATATATATATATAAAAAAAAAGAACAGTAAGATATATAATCCGGTGTTCTTATAGATATTTTTATTTTTTACAAAATAGTGCTCAATGTAAATTCGCTTGAGGATGAAATGGAACTAATGTCTTTAATTTAATTACAAAATTAAATTCTAAGGTTTTAGCTTCCATTGTTGAAACATGGTTAGAACTGTATATCGAAAAAAATGTTTTAAATCAGTTAATTTACAATATATATATATATATATATATATATATATATATATATATATATATGTACACGTGGGAAAGTAAAAACAGTATTCGTATTTTTGGCATAGCATATCTATAACATAACTGTTGTGGTCACGTGATGGCGGTTTAAGTTTGATCGTGCCAGTTTCCTTGCTGCTGTTACAGTGTAAGAATGCCCGCTCCTCCAGTAGTGTGCACTAAAGAATTGTGATTCGATTTCACTGGTCAGAAAGTGTCATAGGCTGAAAACCATCGGAGTGCACAACCTCGTAGAAGTGTGTATTAATGGATAGAGAAGTTAAAAAGGTGGCCGGAGAAGCGTGACGCACGAGGCAAGAGTAGGATGCCAGTCAAGCTCCACGACTGACGAGAAGATTCAGCAAAGTCGAAAGATGGTAATGACGAACCGGCGAGATAGTATGTTCTCTGAAGATTCCCCTCACTGATTTTTGTTCCACCTCCGGTCTGACGCTTTGTCAGGATGGCCTGACGATTGCGTTTAGCGTGAAAGACTGTCACTAAATGGTATTATTGAGCACTTTAAACCATAAATATCATATATATATATATATATATATATATATATATATATATATTCATATTTGAATAGACTGCTTGGTTCAACTCTCTGTCTCCGGACGGAGACGAATATTTTCCTTCAAGGAGGTAAAATTTTTTCGTTTATACGAATTCAAACGGGCATATTTTTCTCTTCGAGCCCACGGGCTTACCCATAATAAACAACCACCTTGGCACATGTTTGCCCCAGTGGGGAAATATCGTAAAGACGAATATTTTCTGTTTCTCAGGACATTTAAATATTTTTAATACTGTTTATTATAAACAAAGTTTTACTTAAATATTTGTAGCTATAAAAAATGTATAAACATAAAATTATTAAAATAATTGTCGGACTTGGTCCATTTCTAATACTATATAAAAATAATATATATATATATATATAATTATTTTTATAAAAATAAATTTATAACATAAATATGTTATAAAATCTCTAAAATAATAAAGGAAAACAAGTTTTTTTGTAACAATGTTTTCCCTAGGTCCAATTAATTTGGAACTTTTAAAACCATTTATATATAGTATATCCATATTGAAACAAAATTATTTTGTAGTGATTTTTTATAACATATTTATGTTATAAATTTTTTTTTAAAAAATAATTATATCTGCTATTTTAAGATTATGAATTGTTGGTTGAGAGAATTCATTCTGATATACTAATTATATATTATATATATATATATATATATATATATATATATATATATATATCATTTTTCATATTTTAATTATGATGATGATAATAATTATAATCATGATCATGATGATACACACCCATCGATTTTGACGTATAAAGATCCGACAACCTCATTCAGTTTTTATGAGTCGTATATGACACTTCAGTCCCACTAGTGACCTGCATACAAGTCCATATATCTTGGGACATAACAACAGAAATATATGCTGACGCTTTTCGCCGTCGTCATTCGTCTCTTACACGGTGAATACGACTGATTTCGAAATTTCTGATACCACTCTGGCACAAATATCTCCTGATATTTCTATCCAGAGCAACACGCTCGAAATTAGTATGAGGCACATTGACAGATGAGAGGTCACTCTGTCTCGTCTTTATACCTGAGCCACGACTCTTCAACTGTCATTTGTCCACTGTCAAGCTGGCTATACATGAGGTCCTTAGGTATTCTGTCGTCATTCAAACCTTGCAGTTAAAAAAATTAACTTTCAGATGATCCCAACAATTTTGTTTTAGAAAAAAAAAACAAAAACAAACACTCATTGTGCTAATTGTCGAAAGTACGCGTATATATGTTTGTATGTGTGTGCGTGTGTGTGTGCGTGTGTGTGTGTGTGTGTGTGCATTAATGTGTGTGTTTATTATTATTTGTATTTTGAAATTATTATTATCGTTCAAAATTAAAAATACCCAAAAGAAAAAAAAAACAAAAAAAAAGCACACACACACACACACACACACTTTTCGACTGTGCATCCAGACACAAGTTTTTTTTTAAAAA
>CAHIKZ030000184.1:425000-460000 GCA_903632075.3 Acanthosepion pharaonis | reverse complement strand
TACTTGCGCACACCCGAGAAAACTTCGCTGCCCTCTTCTAATAGGTCTTTTTGTTCTCGTGTATAATGATCGAGCTTGTCTTGGTACCTTAGGTCTCTGGCCGATACGATGTTTCTGACCCAAAGTGGAGTTCTGCTGCCTTGAATTCTTTGTAGACGAGACATATACCCTCGACGGATCACGTCTCTTCATTAAGGTGCTGGTGGTAGACTTCATTAAGGGTTTTGCTTTATCCGCCTGTTAGACGTTTTTTGATTTTGAAGGACGTTATCCGCCTGTCAGAAAAATAGAATTGGTTTGAGGTTCTAACCGTGCACTAGACGAAGGACGTTATCCTATCAGCAGGCATATAATATCGGGTTTATTGTACTGCTGTTTTGTGAATTGGTTCTGGACCGTGCACTAGACTCCGTTGGAGCTTCTCGGTGCCATGATGAAGGGTACTACTACGGCTTTATCTTCGGACAATTCAGTCCTGGTTACTTATAAATACTTTTCCTGTGGGTATGTATCTTACTGCCTACTCGTCCTCTACCTACCAAAACAATACAGATATGTCATCAACTAAAATGAACAAGACTAGCAAACCGAACCTCAAAAAGAAAAAGAAAAAAAAAGTGGACCTTAGGTATATCATCTCCTACACCAATGAGAGGAGTCTGCTTTTCAATTTAGCAGAAGTGGAACTCCACCTTCTTGAGTCCAAACCCGATCACCTTTTTTTCTGTCTGAAACAGCTACCAATGCCCCAATCCTACTACAGGAGATCACAGTCTTCTCACCCCTAATATCGAAACACGACCACCTAAATCATCACGGTCACGGACTCGGTACCTATATCAAAGTCGGGTTGGCAGGGACGCAAAAAACGAGGACCCTGACCTCCCTCATATGTGCTTCGGCGTGGAACTTATTCAGAGTTCCACATTCGTTTTCGCTCGCTCTCGTCCTCAGGACGATGGGACAGCAATTTTCGATCGAATATCTGAGAGTATATTAATAATATACACACCGAATTTCACTGAGCTAGCTTTCATATCTTCGGTGACTTCAATATTCATTATAAAGAGTTGTTAATCTACTCAAAGAAAACCGATGAAGAAGGCCGATATTGAAGACACTTTTAAATCGTCTATGAACTAGACGAGATCATCGAAGAATGAATAGGACATCAGACGAACATCTTCGAATTCTTTCTCACATCCTGCCTTGATAAATGCTTAGTAATTTTTTTCCACATTGGGCGCATCAGACCATTCTCTCGTCAATGTCAAGATTGATGCCAAACCTAAGGTATCCCCTGATTTTTAAATTCATAGAACGATTTTTCGCTGCATAAAGGATAAATTTCGATCTTATATGGCGGAAGCTTCTCTCTCGACTTTCTTCAAGCACGCTGCTTCCAAAACTGCTGCCCTCGTCTCTAAATGGATCGTGTCTGGAATGGAGAGTTT
The DNA here is from genome assembly GCA_903632075.3 of Acanthosepion pharaonis. Classification (NCBI taxonomy): domain Eukaryota; kingdom Metazoa; phylum Mollusca; class Cephalopoda; order Sepiida; family Sepiidae; genus Acanthosepion; species Acanthosepion pharaonis. Next base: position 458,546 of record CAHIKZ030000184.1, on the reverse strand, counting down.
TATATCCACACCGAAAACATTCCACCAAAAAACAAACAGCCAGACCTGATTTACTCCTGAATGCGCTGCAGGCATAGCTTACCGGAACCACTACTTCAAAATCTATCGCAAGAAGTGATGTAGTCTGGCCTTTACTACTTTAAAAACCGCCCACAATCGTTGTAAGAGAGTTCTGGAAAACGCAAACTGCAGCTACGCGCGGTCTGTCCAGGTCAAGGTTGAAAATAAACAAATTGGATTTCGTGAATTCTGGAAGATCACCAACCAAAATATGAAAGAGGCTGTGCCCAATATTACAAATAACCCCGAGGTCATATCCTCCTCGACAGACATGTAAAGCTGTTCGCTTCGATCTTTGCTTCAAACCCAACGTTAGGTGACAAAGGTTATCCCTTCCCCAATCTCGCCACGTCTCACTGAGCACATTCTCAGTAATATACTCAGCAAGAGAAGCCTCTAGATTTATCAAAATCCAAACAAAAAAAAATTGGTAGAGACAAAACTCTAGTGGTCGTCCTTAAGAATATCAACCCAGAATTACCCGCTTATTCTTATCGAATTTATTCAATCGCTGCTTGAAGAAACGATTCCCAAGCATGTTTTATATCCACCCCGAACACATTCCACCAAAAACAAACAGCCAGACCTGGTTTACTCTTGAATGAGCTGCAGCCATAGCTCACCAGAACAACTACTTCAATATCTATTGCAAGGAGCGATGTAGTTTGACTCTGACTGTATTCAGAACCACCTGAAAGGGCCGCAAGTATTGTTATGCACAAGCGGTTCAAGCCAAGGTTGAAAAGAAGCAAATTGGATCCGAGAATTCTGGAAGATCACCAAACAAATTATAAACAGTTTCTACAATTATAAATGACCCAGAGGTCATATATATCTCGACAAATAAGGTGAAGCTCTTCACCACGTTCTTTGTCACGAATTCAACTTTGGATGACAAAGACCATCACCTTCCCGACTTCCCACATTTCACTGAGTAGAATTTTCATTACAGCTCGGGAAGTCTCAAGACTTATCAAAAGCCTTGACACTAAGAAAGCCACTGGCCCAGACAAAATTCCAGTGGTTTTCCTTAAGAATATCAATCCGAAATTATCCACGATCTTAGCGAAGTTATTTAACCGCTGTTTGAAAGAGAAATGTGTTTTCAACCCTGTGTAAAGTGTCAAGCGTATGTTCGATATCTCCTCCTTTTTAGTATAGACCTAACAGTCTCCTCAGTAAACACTTTGAGGCTTTAATCAACAAGAAAGTCGTTGGGCATCTAGATAAGAACAACCTCTTGATCGGCAAGTAGTACTGATTTCATTCAGCGCGATCCATCTCTGATGTCCTAACATTACTCACAGAATTAGTGAGGCTCTTGACGACAAATACACCTCAAAGACTATAGCATTAGATAGCTTGGAAGCCTTTAATAAAGTGTGGAACAAAGGTTTGCAGCACAAACCCTCTACCTATGGAATCACTGGAAGGGTATTCTCAGTTTTATAACGGGTAGTTGTTAACGGTCAGGCCTCCGAGGTCATAGAAATTAACGCGGGCGGCCCGCAGGGTTCACCTCTCGGACCAACCCACTTTTTACTTTACATAAATGATCAGCCTAAGAAAATATACCCAGACCATATGTGAATATCTATGCCGAGGATACGCGGGTGCACCTGCGAAACTCGAGATTGGCGGCTGATCCAACGTTGCTCTAAGTAGGGGAAAACTTGGGTGGTTAGATTCAATACCTCGAGAACAAATCTAGTTCCATTTTATCATCGTTGATCGGACTCCGAACAATCACCAGTCGCGGTGAATGGATGCGTTTTTCATTCAAAACACTCAAATTTTAGGAATACGTTTTCACAACATCGCCCACGTGACGACGACGTGATCATATTTAAACGGAACGCTGATCTTATAAAAGATTTCAGTTATCTGTTTGGATTGGTATTGCTTTTATGTCCATCGTCTTTTTCATGCTGAATTGTATATGGTCTATGTTAATTATGTTTTATGAATATGTCCTGAAGATGGTCTATTAGACCGAAACGTCCGACGTTGACATTAAACATTAAAACAGCATAATCGCATATTAGGATTTTTGTTTGTTTTTTCCGTATATTTTTCTTCATATATATATATATATATATATATATATATATATAATTGAACATTGAATTCAACACTCAGATGCGACAAACCGTTTCATACTAAACGCAGTCATCAGACCTAATGATTGCGTTTAGCATGAAACAGTCTGTCGCCTCTGAGTGTTGGCTTCAATGTCCACTTTTATATTTACATACGCTCTATCTCTGATATTGAGCACTTTATCCCATAAATATAGCACACCTTAAAACTATATTTCTTCCTATCTCTCTCTCTCTCACACACTCTCTCTCTCTCTCTCTATATATATATATATATATATATATATATATATATATATATATATATATTTGTATTAAAATAAGTTTTTTATGGTACAAAACGATAGCTAGGAATAAGTAACATTTATATGGCATTTTAAAAAAGCTGAAAAAGAACAACCGGTTTCGTCCCAGCCTATTCAAGTTTATTTTCTGGGATATAAAAAAATAAACGTGTTTTTGTATATTCCAAAAAAAATAAACTTGATAAGGGTAGGACGAAACTGTTTTTTCTTTTTTAGCTTTTTAAAATACCATATATATATATATATATATATATATATATATATATATATATCAAATAAATAAAGTAATGTCTCAGCTGTTATCCCGAAAATTTGTACGTCGGATCAGTTCTGTTTGCGAAGAGTTTTTCGCCATTTTATATCATTAACTTTACTAATCTACTTTTTCTATGAATGATTCATTGTAATATAAATTGAACTGCACCACATATTTGATTTAAAAGTACTGATCCGACATGCAAATTTTCGGGATAACAACTGAGACATTGCTCTACTTATTGAACAATTTATTTCATGCCACATTGACTGAAAAACTCCTACAACAAAAAAATTCTCAAATTACCATATTATTAAAAAACGCACTCTCTTAAATTAAAAAAAAAAATTCAACCTTTGTATTGTGACTGCATGCTCCAAAAGTTTTTATCCGTTAACAATAACACATTTCTAAAAAAAAAAAAACCTATTTCAATTCGTATTTAATCTTTCGTCTCCAATACTACCTGGATTTACTAAAAACAAAATAATTTCCATGCCTGAGGATGACTGTGTGTCCAGTTGAAAGTACTAGCAGATTATAAAAAGACCTTATACAACTTGTAGTTATTAAAAACAAGGATCATAACATTCATTGAGTGATTCGTAGGTTAATGCAACTTTAAAAATTTGTTTGCGAAGAGTTTTCGCCATTTTATATCATTAACTTTACTAATCTACTTCTTCTTCTTCATTCCCTTTCTATTATCTACTTTTTTCATGAATATTCATTGTAATATATATATATATATATATATATATATATATATATAAGAGAAAGAACAGACAGATTAAGAATCCACAGTCCTTAGCATTTACTTAAAAAAAAAAAATGCTCCATACAGCGTAGGGAAAAATATTATTATACTTTTTTTTATAATATTTTACATCGCTACACAAAAATTTCCATGTTTCGGAACTTAAAATTGTCCCTCGTCAGGCGATGTTAGATAACTTATGATGAAAATGATTTACTTGGGAAATAAGAAAACAATTCGGTAGCTCATTTGAGAGTTAACAAGGAGGGGAGAAACCAAAATTCCAAAATTAAAAAAAACACATTTGTGGGTAAGTCTTGATTACCCAATCGAAAGACGGATCAAGTTTAAAATAGAAAAATGAAAAATAAGGTCAGAAAGTAGGGGTGGTTGGGTTATTAATTCATGTCTAGATAAATTGACACATTGGACACGTCCACCACAGACGTCATCCTGGTGAAAATATAAGGTTTAGACACTGTGAAGTAGACATAGTGTTATATTTAACACAAACTTATTTGTAAGGAATTTCAAGATTTTAAAATTTTTTTATACATCAGAACTTTCTTAAAGAGGCCGCTAATGTAATTAAAACATATATATATATATATATATATATATATATATGGCCTGACGATTGCGTCTAGCATGAAACAGCCTATCGCCTCTAAGTGTTGACTTCAATGTTCATTTTTATATTTACACACGCTCTATCTCTGATATTGAGCACTTCATCCCATAAATATAGCACCCCTTAAGACTATATTTCTTCATATATATATATATATATATATATATATATATATATATATGTGTGTGTGTGTGTGTGTGTGTGTGTGTGTGTGTGTGTGTGTGTGTGTGTGTAAAAGATGGAAGTTTTAGTACTCTAATTCAATTTAATTCAAATAATTATATTGACGTTTTCGGCTCTTGTTTTGAAACATGAGAACTCTTATGTCGCGTTGGAATCATATTTTTAAATAAATAATTATATATATATATATATATATATATATATATATATATTGACCCCAAAATACGATACATATTCATAAAATAATGGATATCTAATTATAAACTATTTTATGAATTATTTTAACTATATTTTAATGTAAACATTATACAATGCCTACTGTTAATTAATTTCTCTGATTTAGGAGAACTTTATTTTTTTAGGAAACTTTATAAAAGCTGCATATTTTAAAGCTTCCTAAAAATAAAGTTCAAATGAACAGGAATTGCCAGAATGAATACATTGTAGAAGCCTCAACAAGTTTAAGCCAAACACTATGTGAACACAAAAGGGACATTTTAAAAAGCAACACACAAAACGCACTGTTTGTTCACCGTGACCAAATTGACCACAATTTTGACATGGGGGGGGGGGAATGCTACTTTGATTAAAAGAGAAAATGATCTACTGAGATGAAACTGTCTGGAAAGTTCGTTAATCGCTAGTTCAGTCACGGTAAAGTTCCGTCCAGGCTCTTACAATGTATCTCCTTTTTTGGTAGCTATGTTGTTGTCACAATGTGGGATTGTCAGGGACGAAATGATGGAGAGAAATAGAAAAAGAAAAAAATATTACAGATCACTTTGGCTAAACTACAAAAGTATTTTTTCAAAATATTCTTTCAAAAATTTTAAAACTACCAGCGCCTCTCGCTTCGTGCGCATGTGTAGATATATCAGAATCAACAAAGCCCGGTCCGATGAAACCCTAAATAATGAATCACCTAACAAAAAAACTTATACAATTTGCCATACTTTATATATATATATATATATATATATATATATATATATATATATATATATATATATATATATAATGTGTGTGTGAAAATTTTACATGTAACTAAAAATCTATCTGTAAAAGGACAATATGAATATAGCTAATTTTTTTTTCTTAGTCTTTATATATATATATATATATATATATATATATATATATATATATACGTTTCATTAAATAATATAGACAAGTGTTGTCTATTTATTTTATGTAAAATTTTTTCGTATCTTCTGATAAGTTTGATAACATTATCATTAACCGAAAAAAGAAATTCACAATATTTATCCATTATTTTTTTTAATATAATCTAAGCTTTCGGCTTAAGCCATTATCAAAGATGTAAATTACAAACATATCAAACAATATACGGACACGACAGTGATGATAGTCTGTCATTGTTTAGTTTACATAGTGGATCACTAAGCAACGATGAACACGCGCATATAAGACGCTAGAAGCGAAAATCGCACCGCATCTCATGCCGTCACACATGACTACACGAGAGTGAATTGGAGAATGAAATAAGGAAAGCCGTTGGTATAAACCAATGGCTTCTGTTACCAATTATAGAAATTATAGACATTTAAGAATATTTGTAGAGATTCCATAGTTGATTTTGTTTAGGTTGGGTTTTAACTGTTTGATGTATAATGCTTCAAGTATTTTTAGTTTTTGTCTATTGTTTTCATGTCGAAGTATAGTTGTGTTTTCGACAAGTATTTTACGGAATTGTGTGTGCGGGCAGGCATGTTGTTTTAAATGCCTAAAAATGTTAGAGTTTTCATTAAAATGTAGTGTCAAGCGTCGTGAAAGCGAGTTTGTGGTGTGACCAACATAAATATTATTTAATTCGTTGGAGATACACTCTCCCAAAGGGCACTTGAATTTATAAACTATGTTGGTTTTTTGCAAATCGCTAACCGGGGGAGAAGAATCATTGCGAAGTATTAAGTTGGATATACTAGATTTAGTGTAGTATATGATTAATTTAATTTTTTTGCTAGGATCTGTAGTTGATATATTAGAATTTACTAAATTTTTTAGTATGTGTTCATCTTGTTTATAATTAGTATGCATTTGATTACGATATAGGAGATTAATATATTTGAGATCAGTAGAAGTAGTATTATGTACAATTTGCTTATTATTGAGATTTCTAAGAAATCATCTTATTTGTTCATCAGCTATATAGTTTGGAAAGCTATTATTAATAAGTGTCTGTTTTATATTCTTTAGTTCACTGTAAAAAATCTGTTTGGTGGATGAATTAGTTTCTGCGCGATGTATTAGATTCTTTATAATTGCTATTTTGTAGTAATATGGGCATTCGCTCTTGTAGTTAAGTGTACATGAATTTATGCTTGTAGGTTTTTTGTATGGCGAAATAGTAAATTTGTTATTATTTGTGTTTATCAATATGTCAAGGAAGGGGATTTTATTATTAGTATTGAGTACATGAACTCAAATATATTAATCTCCTATATCGTAATCAAATGCATACTAATTATAAACAAGATGAACACATACTAAAAAATTTAGTAAATTCTAATATATCAACTACAGATCCTAGCAAAAAAATTAAATTAATCATATACTACACTAAATCTAGTATATCCAACTTAATACTTCGCAATGATTCTTCTCCCCCGGTTAGCGATTTGCAAAAAACCAACATAGTTTATAAATTCAAGTGCCCTTTGGGAGAGTGTATCTCCAACGAATTAAATAATATTTATGTTGGTCACACCACAAACTCGCTTTCACGACGCTTGACACTACATTTTAATGAAAACTCTAACATTTTTAGGCATTTAAAACAACATGCCTGCCCGCACACACAATTCCGTAAAATACTTGTCGAAAACACAACTATACTTCGACATGAAAACAATAGACAAAAACTAAAAATACTTGAAGCATTATACATCAAACAGTTAAAACCCAACCTAAACAAAATCAACTATGGAATCTCTACAAATATTCTTAAATGTCTATAATTTCTATAATTGGTAACAGAAGCCATTGGTTTATACCAACGGCTTTCCTTATTTCATTCTCCAATTCACATTCGTGTAGTCATGTGTGACGTCATGAGATGCGGTGCGATTTTCGCTTCTAGCGTCTTATATGCGCGTGTTCATCGTTGCTTAGTGATCCACTATGTAAACTAAACAATGACAGACTATCATCACTGTCGTGTCCGTATATTGTTTGATATGTTTGTAATTTACATCTTTGATAATGGCTTGAGTAAGCCGAAAGCTTAGATTATATTAAAAAAATAATGGATAAATATTGTGAATTTCTTTTTTCGGTTAATGATAATGTTATCAAACTTATCAGAAGATACGAAAAAATTTTACATAAAAAATAAATAGACAACACTTGTCTATATTATTTAATGAAACGTGTATAAATGAAAAATGCTGCTTAAATACACACAATATATATATATATATATATATATATATATATATATGTGTGTTTTCTATAACTATATATATATATATATACTCTCGATTTTCCCGTCGAATTCGACGTATGAGGCTCAAGCAGATCAGGAACCGAAAGCCCGACACCAGCAGTAGTACTGGTGAAGGTTTTGTGCAGAATCATCCACACTTTTTGAAGGGCCACAAGATCCCCAAACGCCCCTCTGCAGGTTTTGATTTCGGAGTTGTCCATCTCCTAGACCAGTTGCCATCCATGGCTAGAGAACCCAGTCTGTTTTGCTATTTACTCATAGCTGGAGGAGAGAAGAAGGGGATTCATACCTTTCCCAAAGGCATTAGCATGTAAGTGAATGCAATGGATTCGACTGGAATTCGAACACGGCTCTCCGATTCCTGAATCCAAGCCGCTATCCATTACTCCACCGTGCCTATATGTTTGTTACTCATGTTGGTGATATGCAGACTTTTCCCTAATAAATCTGATTAATATTTATTTGATTTGTTCCTGACCTCCTCTCCTAGCTCTTGTCGAGCAACTCTTTCCTCTTGGAAATTCGGGTCCCACTCTAGTATCTCCTGATATTTCTTTTGAGCCATCTATCAGGCAATAACTTTGTATTCATAAGACTTATTTCTATTACCAGCTGAGATTTATTTCATGACTTTCTTTGAGACGCCCAATGGTTTGATATTCTTAACCTTCCTATTCTAAACCTTCCTAAGTTCGATCTTGGATTAAAGTCGGCATCGATTTGTTATATCTTCTCGGAAATACTAGTTGAGACCATAATCATCTTGGTTCACACTGGCTTGTTCAGTCGCGAATGTTCACATGAATCACTTTTTCCGGTTATACCAGCTTTACATTTCTGAACACAAGAGACGCCTTTTTGTATTTGCTCGTAATAATTTTGAACATGTCCTAAAAGAGGTTAAGTCTTTGATGATAGAATGAGGCACCGTATAACCTCTAATAGGTTAGTTTCTTGTAATTACTGGCCGCCTTATAATAGTCTCTTAAATAAGTGTAACTATTCTATTCCTTCTCTCTTCACTGAATTTGAGGTGTTAACATCTTTTGCTGAGTGATATAAATCCATCTATGGTTTATGATATAATCCCTAAACTGGATACTCTCAAATCATGTGAACTTAATGATAATCCTGCAATAGTCTGAAGGCATGTGCTCCTGAATTGAATCCCGGGTCTCCCTAAACTCTGCAATAAATGCCTTGCAGCTTCTTGCTTTCTTACTGGTTGGAAATCTTCTGTCGTTCCAGTCTTTAAGAACTCAGGCGATCCGTCTGATCATTTTAACTATCGGCCTATAAGCCTTCTATCTCTGTTTGGCAAACTACTAGGGGTTCATATCTTAATTGGTTTAAACTGGCTTTTTTTCATTTGCTTTTCATAAGTTTATGTAATGTTGAAAATACAGTACAACAGAAACCTTTGTGTTTTCTACTGACGAAATCTCTTATCATCTTGGGTCAAAGTAATGTTTTAAATTAGCTAACTACGTTAAACCGGTGATTATGCAAGATAAACTCCATGAGCAGCACACATATTCTATCCTAAAAATGTCTTTTCTGTAAAAGTATTTTTCACAAGATAATTGTATAATAATTTTAAATGATACAAACCGTTGACCTTTTTGTCCAGAATTTTACATTGTCTGACTATGTTAAGCGAGCGATTTATGCGTGATGAACTTCACGGGCAGCACATATTTTCATTCTTAAAAAAGCCAGTTACTGAACATTGAATAATTTCTTTAAGGTCATAATAGAAAGCGTGCTGCTCTTCGGCTGTGAAAACAGGACATTAACAAAGTTGAATAATAAGTTTGGGAATACGAGAACAATTATGGTTACTGCTTGTATATCATGGAAAGAGCACGAAAAAATAAAACACAATAAGATCTGAAAAAATTGTAAAATGTGATGGTGTTACTACAGATTGGAAGACTGCGATTCAATGGACATATTTAGAGTTCATTATTCAAACTAGCAAGAAAAATTTTACATATGAGAACTAATTAGGACTACCTAGAGACTTGAGGTATTATGGTGACTGTAATCAGAATGATGAGTAAGAATGTATTTTTTTTTAGTTTAAGGAATACTGCGGTATGTTTGGGTTAGTAATCGTGGCTAGGTAAGTTTAAAACAAATTGAAGACCAGCCTTCTCCTATCTCCCCTTTTGACCTTGTGTCACATTTTTGTATTATCAAAATAAATATTACTTTCATCTATGGTACTAATCCGACAAATTATGTATACAGGAATTATTTAGGACTTCATAGAGACTCTGAGGTATTATGGTGGCTGTTGCAAGAATGATGAGTAAGAATGTATTGTTTTTAGTTTAAGGAATACTGTGGTATGTTTGGGTCAGTAATCGTGGCTAGGTAAGTTTAAGATAAGACAAATTGAAAACCAGCTTTCTCTTATCCCCGCATTTGGCCTTGTGACACATTTTTGTATTGAAACAAAATAAATATTACTTTCTTCTATGATACCTAGACTTTAAGAATTTATAACTTATTCATTTCTGAACTCATCAAATTAATTTCGAGCGTAGCAGGTATGTGGTTTTAGAGGAAAGTTAGTGCGTGAAGAACTGAATATTCAATTTTTTTGGCCTCGTGGGTTGCCATGTTCGGGATTGTATGATCGAAATTACGAATCTACGATCCAACCTAATATCTTATGAAGTACCCATGGCGCTATAGAAGAGGTCGGGTGCTTCTCTTCGGCTCTGAAATCTGACCTTTAACAGAGATGAGTAATAGGTTTGATAATACGAAGACGCTTATGGCTACAGCTTGTGTATCATGGAAAGAGCCTTCAACAAACAATGAGATCTACGGAAAAATTGTAAAATGTGACGGTATCAATATGGATTGGAAGACTGTGATTCAATAGTGACATTTAGAGGTCATTATTTAAACTAGCAAAAGGGTACAAATGAAAAGATTAAAAATGTTCAAGGCTTTTCATTTCACTGAAGCAGACGTTAAAAACATGAGAGCGTTATCGCTTCTTGTACCTTCTCTTCTTTTTGTTTGTTTTCACAGTGAAACCAAACATCATCTCCGATATGTCTTTTCCGTCTTTCTTCGCGATCAAAATGGAATAGTCCATTATTTAGGAGGTATTGGCAGGGTGTGACGTATGCGCTAACTACCCAACTACCTACCTACCTGACTAACTGCCTACGTAACTAACTACCTACACACCTAACGACCTACCTACCTACCTACCTACCTAACTAGATAGCTAGCTAACTACCTACCTAACTATATAGATACCTACCTAAGTATTAGGTTGGTGCAAAAATAATGACGTAATAATGTCGTTTTTTGACGTATTTTTTAACGTCAAAAAACGACATTATTACGTCATTATTTTTGCACCAACCTAATAACTACCTACTTACCTAACTCCCTAACTAACCAACCACCAAACTCACTACCTACCTACCTACCTACCTACCTACCTACCTACCTACCTACCTATCTACCTAAGTACTTGCCAACCTAACGTACTAACTACCTACCAAACTACCTACCTAATTAACTACATAATTCCTACCTACCTACCCAACTCTCTAACTAGCTAGCTAACTACCTATATTACCACGTACTTACCTACCTACCTAATACTTACCTACCAACATAATACCTACCTACCTAACTACCGACATAATACCTACCTACCTAACTCTCTAATTAGCAAGCTTACTACCCATCTACCTACCTACATAATACCTACCTACCTGCATAGTACCTACTACCTAACTCGCTAACCACCTACCTACCCAAATCTCTAACTAACTACCTACCTACCTTCCTACCTACCTACGTAACTAACTAACTAACTATGGAGCGAAGGAACAGGTAAAATTATGATAAAAATCCAATCTTCCGGTACTTGTATCAGAAAATGTTTCAACAAAAATTTTCTTCACTGGTATGCCACTATAGTGTGTAAGTGAACCTTTGTGCGGGTCCCTTTTCTAGATCTACGGCACCCAACAATAGAATAACAGATAAAATATGTTAGAAGCATTGCCGACCTTGACAGAGGCGAGTCAATCATTTGAAAACGAACCTGTTAATTTTATATCATTATGTGTCAATAAAGATATTTCCGAATTTTGGTTTCGTTTTGAAAGGCGTGTATATGTTCATATTTGCGTTGCCCATGTAATGATAGATGCGCTAGGTTAGAAAGTTGAAAAGGCGGGAAAAGTAAGAATCAACGAAGAAAAGCGCCTTAAAAAACTGGAGGAAAAATTAGAGAATAAAGCATAGTAACAATCGTCATAATATCATTTGTGAAAGATGGAAACATCTAGACGGAATGAAAAGCAAAAATTAAGGAAACGTGGACCATTTCTTCAAAGGGTCTTCTTTTTTTTTTATTATTATTCATGTCAGTCTTTTTTCCCACTTTTGTTGCCCGAGGCAGAAAAATGGAAAACGAATAATAATGACGATAATGATGGCAGTTGTGATGAAGCTGACAATGATGATAATGGCGACGTTTAATAGCAGTAAAAACAAGAACCACAAGGACGATGCAAATCTGTACAAAAGAAAGAAAAATGGAAAAATACAAATATATTAAAAGAATAAGGCAAAAATAAACATAGAAAGAAAGAAACACGGTTAATAGAAAAAAATGCGGAAGGAAAAGAGAAAAATCTAAAGGAGAAAGTAAATAAAGACGAAAGAAAGAAGAGAAGAAAAATAAACAAATGAATATAAAACAGAAACGGAAAAATGCAAAGAAGAAGAAGAAGAAGAAGAAAAGGAAAGGGAGTAAAAAATGAGACGAAAGTAGTTGGGATCATAGAGAAGAAGAAGAAGACGAAGTAGAAGAAGAGGAAGGAAGGAAGGAAAAGAAAAGACGTAAGAATGAGACAAGTATAGTTAGGATCACGGGGAAGAAGAAGAAGAAGAAGAAGAAGAAGAAGAAGAAGGGAATTTAAACAATATGTAAATGAATGAAAAGAGAAAAACAAAAAAGAAAAGACAAGGAAGAAGAAGCTACAATGAATCAAATTCAAAATAAAATGAACGAAAAGAAAAGAAAACAAAGAAAAGATGAAGAATACACAAAGGCACAATAATAAATAAATAAATAAATATTAAAAGGGAAAGGAAGAAAGAAAAACGGTAAAGAGATAAAAGATACGGAAGTAAAAGACAAAATATGGAATAGAAAATTATAAGCGGAAGAAGGAAGAATGGGAAGCTTTTATAAAAATTATTAAATGGAAGAAGAAGGGTAAGTGTACAACGATTGAAGAAGAAGAAGAAGAAGAGGTAGAAGAAAGAAGTAGAAAAAGAGGAAGAAGAAGATGCGAAAAGAAGAAGAAGAAGAAGAACAGGTAGAAGAAAGAAGAAGAAAAAGAAGAGGAAGAAGAAGATGCAAGAAGAAGAAGAAGAAGAAGAAGAGAAAGACTAAGAAAAGGAAGAGGGAGAAAAACAAGAAGGAAAAAGAAGGAGAGGAAGAAGAAAAAGAAGAAGGAAAAAGAAGAAGGAGAGGAAGAAGAAGAAGAAGAAGAAGAAGAAGAAGAAGTACCATATACATAATAGAAAGGGAATGAAGAAGAAGAAACGAAGAGACATTGGAAAGGGAAAGAAGAAGAATTAGAAGAAGAAGGAGAATTAGATGAAGAAGAAGAAGAACTGAATACACAATGGAAAGGGAATGAAGGAGAATCGAAGTGATATTGGGAAGGGAAAGTAAAATAATTAGATGATGATGAAGAAGAAGAAGAAGAAGAAGAAGAAGAAGAAGAAGAAGAACCGAATACACAATGAAAGGGAATGAAGAAGAATCGAAGTGACATTGGGAAGGGAAAGTAAAATAATTAGATGATGATGATGATGATGATGATGAAGAAGAAGAAGAAGAAGAAGAAGAAGAAGAAGAAGAAGAACCGAATACACAAAGGAAAGGGAATGAAGAAGAAGCGAAGTGACATTGGGAAGGGAAAGTAAAATAATTAGATGATGATGATGAAGAAGAAAAAAAAAAAAAAGAAGAAGAAGAAGAAGAAGAAGAAGAAGAAGAAGAAAAAGAATTACAAAGCATCAGATTAAATTAAAAATGAAATGAAAGTAGAACAGAGAGACAAAAAGTTGAAGGAAACGGAATACGAGTTCCCAGAAGAATGGCAAAGACGAAACGATAAAGAAATATTAAATTAAAATTAACACTAGAGAAAGGAAAACTAAAAGTCCGGTAAAAAAGAAAGAAGGCGAAGGAAAAAAATATTTGTTCCCAAAGAAGAAAGAGAAAAGAAAGAAATGACTACAAGAAAAAAAAAAAAAAAGAATAAAACAAATTAATGAAAGAGAATGAAGGACAGTTCAAATAAATTGGTTTGTTTTTTCGCCCGGAAGCGAATATTTTGCCTGCAAGCAAAAACAAACGTTTCCGAAAAAGCGTCGCCAATTTTCAAAGAGACACTGGCAAAAGTAGTTGGTTTGTTATATTACAAAAGCACCTCCTCTCCAACCTGCCTCGTTTATTTACCCTTCATCCACCCTTCCTTCTCCATTGGCTCACCCTATTTACTTGGCCTTCATCTTTTTGTTTCTCTTAACTCTTCTTAATTTCTTTTCATCCATATTCTTAGTTTAACGGTTTCCTTAATTCATATCCTTGCCGTTTTCCCTTATCATCTGTCATCTTTTCTCTTCTTTCTCACGCATACGGCATTACTTTCGTTCTTGCTCTCCTTTCTTGCTGACTCACCTTTCTTGCCATTCGGATTTCGTAAGTTAGTCGTTCCTTCTATGTTGAAATTCTTTGCAACATTTTCTCTCCTTTTGCCCCCGCTTTTCTCATTTCATCTTCTCTTGTCTCATTTTCTTTACATTCGCTTTTGATTTTATTATGTCTTCCATGGTTGCTCTTCTTTCTTACTGACTCTTCTTTTTTTCTCGATATCGCCCCTTACTCTCCTTTCTTGTCATTCTATTCTCGTAGTTATATACACCTCATCTCTGTGTAGCTGAGAGCATGTAAACTTATTTACACTCACCGGCTACTTTAACTGCCGGTAGATGGCAGAGTGTAAATAACTATAGTATTTTTCCGCGTATAAGACGACCTTTAAATCCCAAATATCTCTTTAAAATGGGTCGTCTTATACTACAATTCTAAAAAAGACATATATGTATTACTGGTATAACTTCATAATAAATTGCCTATTCAAAGAATACTTCTATTACCAATCAAATCAACTTGTATCCATGCAAGCTCAAATGAGAAAATGTAAATATCGAGTTATGATTGCGTTCACAGCCATCTTTATGCTTTCCTAAATTTTAATAATGTAAAAAAAAAAAAGACTGAATAAAAAAATGTTGAAAGTGGAATGTACTATTATCGTACATTATCGTACGGCATTTTGTGATTGTCGATGAAGTATAAGTAAATGGCCATTAGTACACCAGGCTGTTTGTAACTGTTTAGATATAGGAAAAGAAGAGGAAGAAGAAGAATCTGAATTTGCAAGAGATCACGTGATGAAACACAGTAAGTAAGTAATAACATTTTTAAAAACATCATCTTTAATCAGTAAGAAGTCGTCTTTTAGTACAGGTATAGGATAAATTCATGAAATTTGCTATATATTTTGACCTCGTCATATCTAAAGGTAGCCTGATACGCGGAAATATACAGTAACTAAAAAGTATTTGCAAGAGATCACGTGATGATTGATATGGGTATAGGTTAACAACTGGCTTAGAAGTTAGAAACAGACTGAATAAAAAAAATAGTACAGTAGTATATTAGTACAGTATTAGACTGTTTGTAACTGTTTAGACAAAGAAGAAGAAGAAGAAGAAGAAGAAGAAGAAGAATCAGTATTCGCAAAAGATCACGTGATGAAACGTAAACAAAACAATGGTTTCCATTTTCGGAAAAACTTGATATAGAATCGGTTTTGTTATTTCATTTATTTTGAATTTCTAAGGATAGAGTAAAATTTCCAATAACATCATCTTTATATAATCAGTAAGCCGTCGTCTTATACTGGATAAATTCATGAAAATTTGCTATATTTTTTGATCTCGTTTTATCTAAAGGTCACCTTATACGCGGAAATATACAGTATGGGGATTTGATCATATTCTAATGTTCACAAGTGCAGTGAATAAATTCAGCATACCAAGTTCCAAATCTCATGGATTTTTCTTGGTTCACTTCAAAATGATTATGATACTTCTACTATAGGATAAATAGTAGATTAGACGGGGATCTCTTGCCTTGTGTGGCAGCTATTCTAGGAGAAAGACAACCCTGAATTCATATCACTCTAAATAATAGGGCAGACTAGGCTCTTTAATTTTTACTAGCACAATCACTTTGGGAAAAGAATAACTCTGAATCAACCTGAAAAGTGGTGTGCTATGTTATATGTAGAGAAATCTACTGTTACATTTGGTGCTCCCACGAGTCTGCTCTCCTCTGATTAATAAGTTGAAGCCTTGTACTAAATACAGAGTTTACAATGAAATCTTAGTTTGAGGTGGGTGATAAAAATAAATGTGGTTTTACAGAAAGATACTGAGAATACCATGACGAAGTTTTAGAGAAAATGGAAACAAAAAGAACATTTATAAGAGCGCTTGGAAATTTTGATACTCACAGGATAGATTGAAGGCAAGAGGAAAATAACGCATAATCTATCTAGCGAGCTTGTGTAAATGGAGAGCAAGGCAGGGTTTAAGAGAGATAATGAAAGGTCAACATTTATTAAAAACCACAAAGGATAGGAAATTGTGGAGAGCCATGATCATCAAAGTCCTGAAGTGACACAACACACAAAAGAAGAATAAGCTTGCGTAAATGGATAGCAGGACAGGGTTTAGGAGAGAGAACAAAAAGATAAAATTTATTAAGCGCTTCAAAGGACAGGAAATTGTGGAAAGCCATGATCGCCAACGTCTTTAAAGGACACTGCACATAGAAGATTTGAGATTCTGTTAATGACTCTCCACAAAATTATACAAAGGGTACGGCACGTAGAAGAAGAAAAACGAACTTGTGTAAATGGATGGCAGAAAAGAGTTTAGGAGAGAGAACAAAAAGATAGCATTTATTAAGAGCTACAAAGGACAGGAAAGTGTGGAGAGCCATGATCATCAACGTCCTGAAGGGACACGGCACATAGAAGAAAAACGAGCTTGAGTAAATGGATAGCAGAACAGACTTTAGGAAAGAAAACAAAAAGGGACGTCCTGAATGGACACGGCACATAGAGGAAGAAAAAGATTGTTATTGCCTTTTGTTTTAATAGATAGGTCAAGGGGGTCGAAATGAATTAAATACACATTGTGAAACCGCTCGGCACACATTGACCTTAAACTCTGTCGCGGACACATACTAAGTTACAAGGTTCGCACTCACCTTCATTATTATATAGGAGTGCTTGGAAGGAAAGTGTGTAGAGTGTTGGCACACTCAAATCACCGTGCTGATAACAAATATGGCGCCAGGTCAATGTTGCTAACATTGTGTGAAAATTTTGTGTGAATTGATTGAACGGTTTTTGAAATATTAGAAAAAAAGTTATCTTGATAATAATTTGGCACGCAGTGTATATATATATATATATAT
The DNA here is from genome assembly GCA_903632075.3 of Acanthosepion pharaonis. Taxonomy (NCBI): domain Eukaryota; kingdom Metazoa; phylum Mollusca; class Cephalopoda; order Sepiida; family Sepiidae; genus Acanthosepion; species Acanthosepion pharaonis. The sequence goes on along the minus strand of CAHIKZ030000184.1, from coordinate 441,170 downwards.
ATATATATATTCAAATATGGGGTGCAGTTCAATTTATATTACAATGAATCATTCATAGAAAAAGTAAATTAGTAAAGTTAATGATATAAAATGGCGAAATCCCTTCGCTAACAAACTTTTAAAGTTGCATTAACCTACAAATCACTCGATGAATGTTATGATCCTTGTTTTTAAAAATTATAAGCTGTATAAAGTCTTTCTTAAATACGCAAGTACTTTCGACTGTACATTCAGTCATCTTCAGGCATGGGAATTATTTTGTTTATATATATATATATATATATATATATATATATATATATATATATATATATATATGCAGGGTGAACCAGTAGAAGGTTGACAGCAAATGATAACATTTATTTTGAGATTACATATCAATACAATTAAATTTTGATAAACAATTATTATATATACAATTAAATTTTATTCTATACAATAGTACAATACAAAAGTACTGAAAAAATTATCAACGCAGGTACTCAAACTGCTGTCCATCACAAATTACACAATTTTGAAGTTGCTTATAACCCTCTGTGCAAACTGCTTTGGGTCGACCAATGGGGGCATTAAGATTAACTTTAATATAAAACAAACACTATAGTTATAATATAACCCTAATACAAACCCTATTCAACCTACTGTCTATCTATTTTTGGTTCACCCTATATTTTATTCCCTGTGTGGGAGTTTTGAAAGCGCTTTATTTTTTGCCGTGAGATTTTATTGAAAATATGTCTATTGTTTTATTTATTTTCATACGCCATTTTTTTATATGTACAGTGGATTAGAATTAGTGATATAATGGAATATGCGTACACCTGTGTTCCCCCTCACTGGAATATGATTGGCTGGTGTCCGTCATAAATACCGACGGACGTGTACGTACGACTGTGTCAAAAAGAGCCTTAGTCTGAGAGCTAAGTCTATAACGACGCCCATTAGACGACGCCATTCATCTACACTTCTTACCTGCGACTACAACGCGTACCAGTCGATTATTGCTACCGTATTCTACCTGGTTATAGTAGCCAAAACCACTTAGCTACTTCGTTCAAATATATCCCTTTCCGGGACATATCAATTAATCTTTTTTTTTATGTAACTTGACTTTGTCGAGTGTTAAAAGACATTTGGAACATTTCAATCAACAAATATGCACCGAGAGTTGTTATCGTCACTTAGAGTGGAAATGGCGTGCCAAGTTCGAATACCGTTGAGTTCTTTTTCGCATAAAGCTACGAATTCATTTCTTTCCCTGCAACAAGAGTCTAATAGCAGAACAGACTGGTTACTCTAATCTTCACTGGAAACAAGTCTAGGCGAACATTCCGAATACAAAACCGGTTGGGAGTATTGCTAGCGACCACACTCCGTAAAACCCTATTTGCTATAGCATCCACTTCAGCAATGGATTATTTACTTTGGATTATTTACCTAACGAGTTCTTTCCTATTTTCTATATATTTTACACACACACACACACGCACACACACACACACACACACACACACACACACACACACACATATATATATATATATATATATATATATATATATATGAAAAATTTGGAAAAAACAAACCAAAAATGCAATTAATTGTTTAATTGCATTTATGATTTTTGGTTTGTTTTTCCAAATTTTCTTTCATATATATATATATATATATATATATATATATATAAAAAAATTTGGAAAAAATTAAAAATCCTAAATGCAATTATGTTGTTTAATTGCATTTAAGATTTTTGGTTTGTTTTTTCCAATTTTTCTTATATATATATATATATATATATATATATATATATATATATATATATATATATATATATATGTGTGTGTGTGTGTGTAAAAATATATGGAAAATAGGAAAGAACTCGTTAGGTAAATAATCCAAAGTTTTTTAGTATTTTTGCTATTATTTTAAAAAAATAGTGCTCGATATAAAAGTAGAGCATAAATATAATTATTTATTTGAAAATATGATATGACTGTGACCATATACTCACCAGAGAATTTTCTTCTTTATACGCAGTTTTCCTTCAGGACCTAGGTGATCAAGATCTCCACAACTACCTGTTGTTTGTATCTCTATGTAACTATCTGTCCCAGTTGGTGTTTTGTCTTCCATTGATACAAACTCGTTAGGTAGGTTGCCCAATTTTTTCCTTTATTCCTTCAATCTGTCATCTGAGTGTCAATTTCTCCAAGCCTTGTTTCTTCATTATGTGTCCAAGAAATTTGAACTATTTCTGATTCTAAGTGAAAGTGTTTTTCCGTTTTTTTTTTTTTTTAATCATATCGTCCCTTGCAAGACAGTATAGCCGCTATGACAAAATGGGTTACTGAGTGGAAATGAATAAGAAACAAGAGAAATATTATTAAGGAGCGAGAAGTATAGAAGAGTAATCAAGGAGACAGTAAATAACGATTGACATTGCATTTAAATATTTAAAGAGCAGAGTTGGCTGGAAAGGATGGAACAGGAAGGAAGAGAATTTCACAAGTGCTACGAGCGATAAAATAAACCGTTAGCATAGAACTTAAAGTTATATTTAGACAATTCAATTGTGAATTGATGAGACCTTACCGCCAATCTAGTACGGCGCTTAAATTCATAGATACCATAGGGAAGAGTTCATTCTAATTGAAAATATTTATAGAACTGAAAATATTTATAGAAAAGGCAAAAGGAAGATACATTACGGCGGTGGGAAACTGACTGAAGCCGAGATGCCAGGTGAGGATCAATAGTATTGCGAATTCTTTTTTAGATTTTATCAAGAATCACTAAATATACAGCAGAGTCACAGGGACGATATGTGGCAGCAATATTCAAAGTATGGACGAATGGTAGACATAAATATGTAAGATAGATTCAGGGGTGAAAAGGCTAGCTAGACACAGTGAACCGACTTTCCTACCAACAATGGATTCAATATAATCCTTCCACTTAATGTCGGCCGAGAATGTAAGCCTGAGAAGTTATTACGAGTCACTCTCCTGAAGGTTATTATCGGCCATACTGGTGGGAGACAGGAAGATGTCTTTCATGCGATTGATAGGTATAAACTACGTTTTGGAGGTGTTAAAACGATAGGAAGAAGCTTCGTTTTGGAGACGTTAAAGCCATCCCCTGCCTAGACCTTAGGTCATTTTTTAGATCAAATGCCAATTTAACCTTATCGAACTGATTAGCCTTACTATCGAGACAGGGGTATACGGTTGTGTAATCACCATAGATATCAAGTTGAGAACTGATCATCAAGAAGAACACTGATGAACATTAAGATCAAAGTAGGCTCAAGAATAGAACCCTGGGGAACAACTGCATTAGTACAAAAAGATCTAGAAGAGTGGCCGTTAAAAACTACTTTGATTTCACAATTTGATAACAATGACTGAATTAGTTAAAAAATTCGCCCGGAAATACCATAAGCTTTCAACTTATGAAGAAGACCATTATGTCAAAGCATGTCAAACACTTTCGAAATGCCCAAAGCAATTTTCTTTAAAACTTCCTCTTTGCTCAAATGTTCCATCCATAGTATACTCAGCATCCTTCTGTAGAAATCCATCTCTGTTGCCTCAAGTCTGTTCTTCATATGTGAAGGCAGAGACTTCGGCCAGCACAGCTGGAGACGAATCTCCAACTAATTGCGGAAGCAAGGCGATTTACCTTACCACCCCCGCGAGGCAGGATGTGGCAAAAGGCCGGATAATATTGCGGGGCAAAACCGAGTCCGTAGGCTCGGGCAAAAATTTTCCGTAGACCCAATATGCATGGGGTCGGGTAGCTGTCTGCCACTCCAGACGAAACTCTGCCCTTCGGCATAGCCTCGTATGGCTTCCTCTCTGCCTGAAGGCAGAGCGACTAGAACAGCTGAAAACTAATCTCCAACTGAAGTAAGGTTATTTACCTTACCTTCCCGCGAGGCAGGATGTGACACAAGGTAGTTTTTAATGCGGAGAAAAACCGAACCCATAGGCTCGTGCAAAAATTCTCCATAGACCCCGTATACACGGGGTCGGCTAGCTGTCTACCACCCCAGACAAGTCTCTGCCCTTCGGCATAGCCTCGTCTGGGTCCCTCTCTGTCCGTAGGCAGAGAGTTCGACCAGCACAGCTGGAGACGAATCTTCAAGTAATTGCCAAAGCTTGCTAACCCTTACACCTCGTTGAAGTGCCCAAAGGATTTTCTAAGAATAGCTTAGATGTGGCACAAGGCCGGAAGTGTGGAGCACCCATTGAGGATCGAACTCATTACCCAGTCATAAGTAATCCAGTGACACAAGCTTGCTAACTTTACACTACGTTGAAGTGCCCAAATGATTTTCTAGGCGTAGCTTGGATGTGGCACGAGGCCGAAAAGGTTGAGCTCCCAGTGCGGATCGAACTCACTACTCAGTTTTAATTTTATCTAGCAAGATAAGCTTGCTAATCTTTACACTAGGTCGAAGTGACCAAATGATTTTAAAGTGTAGTTTAGATCAGAAGATGTGGATTCATAACTTTTTCCGAGGGGTGTTTGCGCGTAAGTGAATGTATCGTACCCGACAGGAATTGGAACTCGGCTCTCCGATATATAATTCCGAGCCGCTATCAGTTACACCATCCGCACATCCAAATTTATAGAACCTAGTACTTCCAAGCGGTCATCCATCTAGATAATGACCAGGCTCGATGAAATATTTTATAGCGTTTTCTTTTTTTTTTTTTTTTAGCTTTCATTTTATTCATTCATTTTTTCTTTTTATTTTTCAGGTTTTTTTTTTTATTTATTCTTTCTTTTATTTTCTTATTTTATTTCCTTCAATCTGTTACCATTTTATGTCGCTAGAATTTTTTTTTTTTTGCAAGTCGCTGTCGCGGGCTGAAATCCTCAGAGTATTTAACATTGTTGAAAATAATTGCTAACCTTTTTGTTGAGATTTACAAACTCTATGTTTCATTCAATTTCGTAAACCAACCTATGAAATTGAAAAAGCTGATTTGTTTAGAAAAATACTTTGACGAAACCCTACTTCGAAGTTTAATAATTTATTTAAATTAGTTCAATTGTATGGGACATCATAGTAAACAATATTAAAAAAAAATTTTTTTTTTCTTTTTTTCCTTTTTAACATCGAAGAATAAATTCTTAGGATTTCTTACTCTTCAGCATACAACATACAACTGACCATGCGTAAATAATTCTATCTTGAGCCAAATTCTAAGTTTTTTGAAATGTTTGGCCTTGTGATTTGGTTATAGTTCTCGCAAGCGCAGAGCACTGCAAATTGAATTCTTGTATATATAAAAACTTAAAGAAAAGATATGCAAAAAAAAAAATGTATTTTTATTAGATAAGTATTTGTTATTTTAATCATTAAATTGTTTTTTAAAATAGTGAGAGTAATTTGTCTGTTAAATAATAAAACTTAATTTTTCCAAAAAAAAAAAAATGATTGAAAATTTATTCTACTAAGCAACGTCCACTAGTAAAACCAACTGTACTTTGTACACCCTTACCTGTTTGCACTTCTCCCCAAAATTTGGTTTCGATCGGTCAATGTATGGCCGTTTTAGAGCGTTTGACGGACTAATAGAAGTTACATAATTTTATAGATAGATTTAAACCCTTTTTGGATTATTTAAAGGTGAATTTTATTAGGGTAATACAGGGAGTATCGAACCCGCTACTCAGTGGTTACAGTCAATCAAGATCTAGATTCACTAACACTTGTCCGACGTTGGTTGATGGTTGGTTGGTTGATTTTATGACATCTGAATGTCACAAAGAGTTGTTGGAAGTACTAGCTAACCTTGACATATTTAGGAAGGAGATCAGTATAATCCAGTACCTATGTATATTGATTTAATTTTATATAGTTTTTCCAACTGAGGTATTTTAAATAAGGATTATAAATATTTCTTTTTTTTATACATTCGAGTAGTTCAAGAATGGCGGGTGATCTGTATATTCCAAAGTTTTCAACTTGCTGCATTTGGATTTTTAGAACTTTTTTTCCAACACGCGTCGGCGTGTTAAAATCCTCAGAATATTTAGTATTGTTGAAAGTAATTGCTCACATTTTTGTCGAGATTTACAAACTCTACGTTTCGTTCAATTTAGCTAAACAATCGATGAAATTTGAATAAGCTGATTTCTTTGGAAAATCTCTACTTGGCGGTTTTTACGCACCCTGGTAAAACCAACTGTACTTTGTACCCCCTTTGTTTGCACTTCTCGACAAAATTTGGTTTCAATCGGTCAATGTATGGCTATTTTAGAGGGTGTGACAAACGGATAGACAGACTAACGGAAGTCACACACACACACACACACACACACACACACACACACACACACACATATATATATATATATATATATATATTACTAGTAATAATCTTATAAGTATTAGAAATTATACTCGTCCGGAAAAGCTTTGGTGTCTTGATTTGCAAATAATCAAACCAATACCAAAGGGAAAAAAAGGTATAAAAAAGAACGAAGAAAGAACATGTACGTTAGCTGAAAATAATCGTCTAGCATCCAAGTCCAAAGTCACACCGCCCCCCCCAAAAAAAACCGATACGACTAAGCAAAATAATTAAAGTGCTCAATACGTTAAGTAGAGCAGACCTAGTTAAACCTAAAGAGTCAGACAAATCTACCAAGGTTTCACCTAAGCGGATCATCAGGGAAGGCTGGCTTCCCTGACGATCCGCTTAGGTGAAACCTTGGTAGGTGTGTCTAGCTCTTTAGGTTTAACTATACACACACACACACACACACACACACACACACACACACACACACACACACACACACACACACACACACACACACACACACACATATATATATATATATATATATGATCTGACAGGATGATGAAATAAAGAATAAATAGTAAATGTATATCAATTTAACATGTTTCATTTTTATTAAAGCTTCGTCATAGTCTGAGAGAAAACAGACAAAAAAGAAAGAATCGGTGGTATTGTTAATTATGTTTGGGTCAGTTCTCATTGGTCAGACATATGTCACGTGCCTTAAAACCGGAGATAATTTTATGTGTACGTTAGCTTTAATAAAAGTGAAACATGTTAGATTGATATACGTTTCCTATTTGTTCTTTATTTTATCATCCTGTCGGATTCCGATACATGTTCAATTTGCATTTAATCTTTAACTCACACACACACACACACACACACACACACACACACACACACACACACACACACACACACACACACACACACACACATATATATATATATATATATATATATATATATATATATATATATATATTATCTATTTAAAAATATGATTCCAACGCTACATAAGAGTTCTCATGTTTCAAAACAAAACAAGGCCGAAAACTTCAATATAATTATTTGAATTAAATTGAATTAAAGTATCAAGCTTTGGAATCATATTTTTAAATAAATAATTATATTTATGCTCTACTTTTATATCGAGCACTATTTTTTAAAAATAATAGCAAAAATACTAAAAAAACTTTAGATTATTTACCTAACGAGTTCTTTCCTATTTTCCATATATTTTTACACACACACGCACACGCACTCACACACACACACACACACACACACATATATATATATATATATATAATTAAAATGGAAGGTGGTCCACGTGTGATCCTTATAATATGTAGATTTAATAGGCCAGTTAATAAAATTTGAAGAAAGAATAAAAAGTCAACAAAATTATACCAATATTGTGAGAAAATTGATATTTATTACATATTAACCTTTTGATTGACATGAAGGACGAATATTTATTCCTCGCATCGTTGAGAAAGAACACAGGCGTGTTCGAAAATTCCGACTTTAACATTCATCTCTTTGTCCTTCATTTCAAATTTTATTAACCGGCCTATTAAATCTCTCTCTCTCTCTCTCTCTCTCTCTCTCTATATATATATATATATATATATATATATATATATATATATATATAAAATAAAAAAAAAAAGAACAGTAAGATATATAATCCGGTGTTCTTATAGATATTTTTATTTTTACAAAATAGTGCTCAATGTAAATTTACAGAGCATTAATATTATAAATTAATTGATTTAATTTTTTTTCGCTACACAGTTCTAACCATGTTTCAAAATTAAATTCGGGGCTTTTAGCTTCCATTTTTGAAACAGGGTTAGAACTGTGTAGCGAAAAATTCATATTTTAAATCAATTAATTTATAATATATATATATATATATATATATATATATATATATATATATGATTTATATAATTTTCGTTGTTTTTCTTTCTGTGATCGTCTTTTTGTTGAATTTCTTTCGTTTTTTAATTCCTTGATTTTTGGTCTTACTTTTTTTTTTTTTTTTCCTTGGATATTTACGTTTTCTTTCACTTGCTTTTCTTTTGTTTTTCTTTAAATATTTCATTTTTTACTCCACGAATTTCGTTGTTTCTTTTTTCTTTCTCTGTATTTCTCATTCATTTTTCTTTCTTTCTTGAATTTTCCGTTATATTTCATTGATTCTCTCTCCGTTTTTTTCTTTTTCTGCACTCCTCTTGCATTTTCATTCTTTCTTGATTTTTTCTTGTTATATTTCATTGATTTCCTCTTTTTTTTTCTTTATCTGTATTTCTCTTTCACTTTTCTGTCTTTCTTGATTTTCCGTAATATTTCATTGACTTTCTCCTCGTATTTTTCTTTTCCTGTATTTCTCTTACATTTTTGTTCCTTTTTTATTTTTTTCCGTTATGTTTCATTGATTTTCTCTACTTTTTGTTTTTCTGTATTTCTCATTCATTTTTTCATTTTTCTTTCTTTCTTGATATTCCAGTTATATTTCATTTATTTTCTCTCCTTTTTTTCTTTTTCTTTATTTCTCTTTCATTTTACTGTCCATGCTTTTCTCTGTCCTTTCATTTTTCTTTCTTTGAGATTACTGAGTTTATTTTAAATGATTTTTCTTTATTTAATTCATTTTCTTCTTTGTTTGTCTTTTACATTTTCTTTCGTTTTACCATCGATTAAATTTTTTCTTTTTCTTTCCTTGTTTTTACTTTTTACTTTTATCTTTTTGATTTTCTTTTGTTTTCTTTTCTTTTAATTTTTCTTGTCATATTTTACACAGTCTTTCTTTCAATCCCTTTTCTTTTTCATAGTTTCCCTTTGTTTATTTCATTCTGTAAATTTATTTCATTCCTTGAATATTTCCTTTCTTTGTTTCCATCTTTTTATTCTTTGTTATACTTTTATGTTATTTTTATTATGTTTTTGTGACGTTACGCGAAATCTTTCTTCCTTTCTTTCTTCTCCGTTTGCATTTTCTTTCATGATTCAATGAAATCATATCTTCGCCACATCTCATTTCTTCTGGTTCCTATGCACTTGTCGAGAGTCCTTTATGCAGACGACAACTGACGAGAGAAAAGTGCGGGAAAATACATGCGAGTGTACAAAGTTTCTTTTTTCTTTAAGTAGGCGTTCGGCCGCAGAGGCTTGAGTGTGTTTTCTTTAATGGAGGTCTTTCAAATGGTTTAGGGAAACAGGTCAAGAAAGGTCAGTAAATCCGAGAAAATTGGATGAAATGGGCATAAATTAATGACTTTCTTTTTATCCTGTGGGATTTTCCGCTTATTCCGTCATTCTTCTCTATGCTGTCTTTTTTTTTTTTTTTTTTTTTTTTAAATAATTTTTGCTTTTTCTCTTCCCAAAAATCTTTTGTATTTTTATTTTTCTTAAAAAAGCAGTGAAATAAGGTTTGCCGTTCAAACGATCGTGAATAAGTTTTTTTTAACAATTTGCTTACTTATTTAGTAAATTGTAGTTAATTTCTACCATTTTTATTAACTCTATCTATCTATCTATCTATCTATCTATCTATCTATCTATCTATCTATCTATCTATCTATCTATCTCAGTCTGTTCGTATCTATCTATCTATCTATCTATCTATCTATCTATCTATCTATCTATCTATCTATCTCAGTCTGTTCGTATCTCTCTATCTATCTATCTATCTATCTATCTATCTATCTATCTATCTCAGTCTGTTCGTATCTATCTATCTATCTATCTATCCTCTATCTATCTATCTATCTATCTATCTATCTATCTATCTATCTATCTCAGTCTGTTCGTATCTATCTCTATCTATCTATCTATCTATCTATCTATCTATCTATCTATCTATCTATCTATCTATCTATCTATCTATCTCAGTCTGTCCATACCATATGTATGTAAGTATTAAACTACTAGTAATACTCGGTTGGAAAAAAACTCAGATAGCACAACTTGTAAGTCTATCAAAACAAATTGGTACCCGAGGAAAAATTGGACCCCCCCCCAGAAAGAACTAGAAACAGAAAAACAGGGCGAAATAAATCGTCCCGTACCTTAAGTTTCTAGTCCAAAGAACATATGTATGTATCTATCTATCTTTCTATCTATCTATCTAATATTTTTGATGGAACTCCATAACCATTTGATGAAAATTTTGTTTTACTAACAGATAAGTCTAGGAATTGTATTATAGAAATAGTAAACGTATGCTTTATTTTGAAGTAAAACTAATTTAAGGAAAATAAGCTTGTATTTAACAACTAAATTCGATGGAATATTTATGTACACTAGTAAAACAACTCATTATAAACCATTTTAATTTAAAAAGTGCTCATTTATTCAAATCGACCCCCCTCCCGTAGTTGATTCTGCTCTGCAAGTCTTTTTTTATTTTTTTTATATTTGGCTCCATTAATATCAGTGTCAGTCGAAGATCACCTATCTTCACAATGTCGAGTTTATTACGGGTTTTTAATAGCAAGTGAGACACGTCATCAAAATCCGATTCAACAAGGTAACATAATGGAAAAGCAATAACTGTGCTTTTTCTCAGAGTAGTGGATATTTTTAGCAGTGTCATTTACCATATATTATGTTTCTCCCAACTGTTTCGTGTAGACCCCGGTAATGTTACATGGACCCCTAGAGACCATATGAACCCCGGCTGAGAAACCGTTCATCTCTATCTATAAAAGGCAGGATGTGTGTGTGTGTGTGTGTGTGTGTGTGTGCAACGAATGCACGACCGCAATTTTCGACGGATTTGCACCAAAATTTACATGCACATGCTCCAAGTTAGCGGGATTGCCAAGATCGACTTTGCATTTTCCAACTCGCATCGATAGTGGAAATAATCGATTTTTTCATGCTTCTACGGCACTTTTCATGTAGTTTGCGGCCATTTTCTACTGGCCAGAGTGAGAGCCAATAGCTGGCTGCCACGAATAGGCAGGAAGATTCTATTGGCCAGCGTGAGAGCCAACAGCTGACTGACACGAATCTTAACTAGCATGCTAGCATGCAAAAAAAAAAATCGATATTTCATTCGGCTTTTCCAGTTACGAGTAGTTTTTTTATGCTGATCGTTTTGTGTTCATTTTGTTTAGTTCTTTTTTCGTAACAGATTTAATGTTTAGTATAGAGCTTAGAAAACATTCGCAGTATGAGATAGGCAAGAAGTAAGGCATGTAGCAACATCAGCACATCAAAGGGCACTCCTTTAAAGGCAATGAATGACAAAAATATTTCAAGTCAAGTGATAACGATTGCTGTATGAGTCATACGATTTTTGAATCAAGCACGGGCAACGCCGGGCCATGTTGCTCGTCTAGAATAATAAGTGATCTTTAATCTATAAATATATATACTTCGCTTTGAGGATATGCTTAGAGGCATTTATATATATATATATATATATATATATATATATATATATATATATATATATATATATATATAGTCAAACCTAGTGAGTCAGACAAATCCACCCAGTTTTTTTAAGCGGATCGTCAGAGAAAGCTTTCCTGACGATCCGCTTAGGTGAAACCTGGGTAGGTTTGTCTGGCTCACTAGGTTTATCTTGGTCTGCTCTACGGTTGTATTGAGCTCTTTTTAGTTCGTTGTTTACTCGTGTCGGTGTTTTTTCTTTGGGCTTCAAACCTGTATCTGTGCGATTTTTTCAACAGACTTTTATGTTCCTGGCTCTTTCCATTTTAAAAACCTTTTTATCCTTCGAGATTGATTTGATTATTGGCAAATCAAAAATTCGAAGTTTTTTCGAGACGAGTATAGTTACCTATATATATATATATATATATATATATATATATTCGACTTTTGAGGCACAAGCAGCTCAGTTTCTAGGAACCGACAGGCCAGACACCAGCACATATGATTTGATTATAGTGGTGAAGGATTCGTGCAGAAACATCCATACTTTGTGAAGGGCAAAATACAGAGACCTGGTGCACTACGTGCCACAAGGTTCCGAAACGACCCTCCGCAGATTTTGAATTAAGTGTTGTCTTTCTCCTAGACCAGTTGCCATCCATAGCTCTGGAGGGAGAAGAGGATTAATATATATATATATATATATATATATATATATATATATATATATATTTCAATAAAGGTGCAATTAATACAAATTCATGAATTATTCATACAAAAAAACAAATACAAAGGTTAATGATTTAATTGGCGAGAAATCCATCGTCGCGTACAATTCAAATAATATACAAAAACCCCGAACCTGTTTATGAATGAAAAGATCCTTGTTTTTATAAATTTCTGTTGCATAAGTTCTTATTATTTTTACAAGCTTTCGTCTGTTCCTACAGACATCCTCAGGTATGGAATAGATTTTGTTCTTGTTTTTTCTCTCAGTAATAAGAGGACAACGAAAATATATGTACTGTTGTAATCCGAAAAATGCTATTAGAAATGAGTTATTGTTTTTGGAGCGTGCTGTCGCAACGCTGAGTTTGAATTTAAATTTTACAATTGTGCGTTCTTGTACAAATATGGTGATAAGTGAATTCTTTTTTACTGGTAAATTTTCTGTCAAAATGGCATGAACTATATTGTTCAATAATTACAGTAATGTCGCACTTATTATCCAAAATTTATAAAAACAAGGATCTTTTCATTCATAAACAGGTTCGGGGTTTTTGTATATTATTTGAATTGTTCGCGACGATGGATTTCTCGCCAATTAAATCATTAACCTTTGTATTTGTTTTTTGTATGAATAATTCATGAATATATATATATATATATATATATATATATATATATATATATATATATATATATATATATATATAAGAGTCTCAAACACTAATATTCCATGGTTATAATTTATTACATTGAAATCGTAATATTTAATCATTTCACCCCAAGCAAGGTGGTAATGCCACTAGTACTCAGGGGTTACAGTCAGAGAAAATGAGAGAAAAACTGAGTACAGGGAGGATTGAGGAAAAGACAAATGATGAATGGGATTCAAGAAGATGGCGATTGACGTTGAATTTAAATTTTTGAAGATTGTACTTATCAAGGTAACAAGTAAACGGAAGGGTGTTCTACAGGCCGGAAGTGCGAGAAAAGTAATTGATGGAGTAGAAATGACGCTTGCATTTAACTAACTCAATAGTAAAAAGGTGGGACCTAGATGCCAACTAGTAGCACAGTTAAATTTATGCAGTCGGAGCACCAAGGAAAGATCTCGTCAGAGCAGTTGCCATAGAAATATTTGTAGAAAAGACAGAGGGAAGCTACGTCACGTCGGTGAGAAAGTGAGTGAACATCGAGATGGCTGGTTAGAATCAATAATATTACTGACCCTTCTTTGGATTTTGTCAAGAACCTCGAGATCAATAGCAGGAGCACCAGACCAGATATGCCAGCTGCATTCAATGCACAGACGAATGGTAGATTTGTAAATGTCCAAGATGAACTCTGACGAGAAATGTCTGTCTGTGTGTGTGTGTGTGTGTGTGTGTGTGTGTGTGTGTGTGTATCTTTACGAGATTGTATCTTCAAAATGAAAAACATTATTTTGTTCTTCTATTGTCCAAAACCTGCACTACACGATTTCCTAGGTTGGCTTGATACTTTTCCAAATGTAAAGCAATTCGTACCAATCATCACATCAAAAACAAACTATCAAGAACACCAGATATATGTGTTCTAATGAACGCTAAGCATGACTGTCAACCGTTCCATTTGAAAGCATAATTAAAAGTTACAGTAATGGACAACAACACATAGTTTTGTATAACTACTTGTACTCTCGAACAACACACAGTTTTATAATGCTTGCACCCCTGAAGATGATCTTGGAGGAAGATCGAAAGTACTTGGGAAATGGGAAATAAAAGTGATTTAAACAGATATAGCTAATTTCTCATATCATTTAATATTAATAAAGAGGAGGTTATTCGTGAGTATAAACGGATTTAGTTAAAAATTAGCAGACACAATGTCTGTAATTTATTTAATCAGGCATTCCTAAAAGAGAATTTTCTGCCTAAATAAAAATATATCTATCTCTCATTTTTATATTACTTTAAACATGATTTTTAATAGATACCCATATATATATATATATATATATATATGTGTGTGTGTGTGTGTGTGTGTGTGTGTGTGTGTGTGTGTGCGTGCGTGTATTATTTAAACATTAGTTCAGTAGATACCCATGTATATATATTACTTTAAAGATTAGTTTTAGTAGATACCTATATATATATATATATATATATATATATATATATATATATATATATATATATATATATATATGTTGTGGGGCTCTCCTTTTTAAATAAGATGAACTCGTCCAAAGTATACTTATATGACAGAAAGAATACCTGCTGTTGAGATACGTTGAGATACGTGGAGATACGTTGAGAGACGTTGAAACAGGTTAAGAGATACGGAGACAGACCCAAGGTGTTCTCAGAGAGTTATACAAGAGTCCAGAGAGGATATATATATATATATATATATATATATTACCGCTTTACTTACAGAGTCTTGTACATATACTTTCTACTAACCCGCATTCCTGGACTACTAATCTTCACTTCAAGTCTGTATTCTTACGTTTAAAACACTTAACTTTCTATCTCCATTACTGGCGATGTTTATTTATTTATGCAGGATTCCATTCACAGGAATCCACAACAATATATATATATATATATAAGATAATAAATTATATAAAACCATATATCATATATATAACAGTAAACAAAGAGTTTTTATATGTAGTATTTATAAAAAAATACAATAAAAAAATGTCAAAACATCAGTTGAACGTATATACCTCTATATAAAATATTATCTGTAATGTTAGAGGAATAACGTACATACTATATGTTGTGACCAGATAAATGATTGTAGAAATAACAAAACAAGAGTCACATATATTGTCATATATTAAACAGTAAGTACAACAGAAGAGTATTACACGACTAGTGAGTGTGTTTCGGATTACCCAGCGTTTAATCAATTCGACTGTTTCCCCGAGGCCTTCTCTCCTAGTAATCTTATAGTAGGCGGAAGAGTCCAACATACACTCTTTAGAGGGAGGACACCACAACATTATAATACCTGAAAAAAATCTAACTTACTAAATATAAGTTTAAAATGTTTACCATAAGGTTATTCATCCTAAAAGAAATGATTAATAAATTTTAAAGTTTAGCAAGATTGTAAGGTCAAAGGCGAAATATACTTACAATTGACCGTTAGTTCAACTGTAAGTATATACAACTCATCTCTATTTAAAAATCTGATTATCAGCATTTTCTCCTGTAAACAGAGAAAACAAGGTTCATATAAAGATCTACACATTCTAGCTAGTTTTAAAAATTTCCATTTAACATTAGGGGTTTTATTTCCTTCTTTAAAATATTTTGAAAGTGAAGTTCTCTTAATATCCTATAATAAAGCGCTATCTCTCTACTATTTTATTGAGCCCTATTTATGTTAATTAATATTAATGTTGTGAAAGCTCTCTCTCTCTCTCTCTCTCTCTATATATATATATATATATATATATATATATATATATGTGTGTGAAAAGTGTATATAAATATAAATAAATATATATATATGTATAATTATTTATATATTATATGCGCGGTACTTATTAGAAAGCGCTCAATATCAGAGATAGAGCTAACATATTTGGTTGGATAGATGTGAGTTTGTGACCCTGGGTTTCACGCTTTAGCGATCGTCAGACAAACTGATTAATTTTACACAAACCCCACCACGCGCATATACATAGATGCGAGGAAATATTTCTCAG
>CAHIKZ030000184.1:370000-420000 GCA_903632075.3 Acanthosepion pharaonis | reverse complement strand
CAGATATTGTTATTAAAGATCACAAACAAAAACGGTGCCTCCTTATTGACATGTCAGTCCCTGCCGACTGCAATGTATCTTTGAAGATATTCAAAAAGTTGTCAAAATACAAGGACCTTGAAATAGAAATCTCGAAAATGTGGCATATGGGAACATCAACAATCCCTGTTGTAGTTGGAGCCCTAGGACTGGTTGGAAAAGATTGCAGCAGACTAATTGAAGGGATTCCTGGAAATCCATGCCTCAAAGAGATACAAAAAATTGTTCTCACAAGTACAGCCCACACTTTACGAAATGCTTTATCTATGTAATTTTTTTGTTTTTTGTCAGTGAAAAGTGTCATGATGCCATTTCTAACCTTAGGTCCCTGGGCGGGACCCGGAAAGAAATGTGTAAACGCCAGAAATCAAAGAAAATAAAATAATAATAATAATAATGCGCGTGCGTATTGTGTTAAATACCGAGTTGAATTCACAAAACAGAATATCAGCCATAAACACTTCGGCTGTCTCTTTGGTGCAATAAATTTTCAGCATCCCTAACTGGAGCATAGATTACATTAAGCGAATGAATGCCAAAAACAAGAAAGTTTCTCACTAACTACTGCATGCTTCATCCTAAGGTTGATGCTGATCGTCTGTATGTGCTCAGATCTGAATGAGGCAGAGGATTAGTTCAACTAGAACTGTCTTACAAAACTGCAACATTCGGTCTTGGAAGATACCTGGAAACTACAGAAGATTGGATGATGATCTGTGTCAAAGAACATGAAAGAAATAAGAAATTTTATTCAGTAATAAAGGAAGCCAACATATTCAAAAAGGATTTGCAAGTTGCTGAAGAAGTGCACATAAACCATGATACACCTGCTTCAGAGGTAAAGAAGGTAAAAGAAAAAGCATATGCAATGTATCAAATGCAGAAACGATGGCAAGATAAGCCTCTTAATGGTCAATACTCTGTCCGTACATGACAGGGTGATGTAGACAAAGCCGGTACCCATCAGTAATTACATATTGCAGAGTTAAAAGTTGAAACTGAAGACCCAGTGCTTGCTAACTAGAAATTACCAAACACACATCAGTTAGTTATGTGCCACACGTGATACACGCTTAGGCGATCATGTATCTTTCGATACATGACTGACGAGGCAGATATCTCTCCGGTAGATTAGTATGCCATTTCTTTCTGCGGTAGACCAGTTGCCATCCAAGGCTATAGAACTCGGTCTGTCCTGCTATTTACCCATAGATAGTGGGAGAATAGGATTTATACCTTTCTCAAGGGTATTAGCACGTAAGTGAATGTAATGGATTCGACTGGAATCTCCGATTCCTGAATCCGAGCTGCTATCCATTATCCTACCAAGCACACATACTGTCTTAAAATTGTTATCTGAAATGCATATTTTATGATAAATATCCAAAAATACTTGACCATCTTGTATCAGGTTGCACAGTGTTAGAACCTACTGAATTTAAAACTCGGCAAGATAGAGTAAACCAATATTTGTAGTGGAAAATATGCAACTCTTATGGAAAGGAAACTTCAAGAAACAGGTATGAACCCCACCCGGACCCGGTTACGAAAATAGGACCCGTAACAATTTTATGGGATTTTACAATCCACAGAGACAGAACAATCAATGCTAATCGTACTGACATCGTGATTAGAGACTGCAAAGACAAAATGTGCCTCCTTATTGACATGTCGGTTCCTGTATCAAGTTGCACATGTGAGTAAAAACTGAATATAAAACTCGGCATGATAGAGTGGGCTAATATCTGCACTGGAAAATATGCAACTTTTACGGGAAGGGAACTGCATGAAACTGGTATGAACCTCACCCAGCCCCGTTTAAAGAGATAGGACCTGTAACAATTTTATGGGACTTCACAATACACACAGACAGAACAATCAAAATTAATGATATTCGTGATCAAAGACCACAAGAAGAGAATGTGCTTTCTTATTGACATATCAATTCCTGTAGATTGTAATGTATCTTTGAAGATCTTCAAATAACTATCAAAAAACAAGGATCATGAAGATAAAATCGCAAAAAAGTGGGGCAGATGAGGACATGATCAATTCCAATTGTAGTTTCAATTCTTTAACTGATTGGAAAAAAAAGATTCCTGGTATCAACGCCTTAAAGAATTACAAAAAAAAAAAAAATGTACTCACACATTACGAAAGGCTTTATCTATATAAAATATATGGGATCTTTTTTTTCTTTTTTTACTTTTTTGGAAAATGTCATGAGGACACTTTTGACCTTAGGTCTCTGGTTGGGACCCGGACGGAAATGTTTATTGCATAGAAATCCAAGGAAATAATAACAACAACAACAACAACAACTATTATTAGACATGATAGGCTAGGGCAATATATTCATTGGCTCGACTTACGACTTCCTTTTCTTTCTCTTCTTCCCCTTTTAAATTCTTTGTTATTTCTTATTTGTTTGATCTTATATATAACTTCAATAAAACGGCAACATAAAACATACATATCACTGCTTATAGTAATTATGTTTACACAAACATGTATATACACAAAAGATTTATATCGTCTACCATGAATTCAATTGTGAAACAGTGTAAATTTATTATTTCAAAGTTTACAGGAAAGTTAAACGTCGGCATAAAATGACCCATAAAGAGTTGATATGCCGTTAAACAAACAAATGAAATAAAATCTACTAGACTCGTTCGCTACCGACAAATTCGCTACCTACAATCAAAGCTTCATTTGGGTGTGATATCGGTAGAAACAGGTCCAATTTCCATTAGATTGAAAAAGGGAGAACACAGGTCCAATTTCCATTAGATTAAACAAAGGTAGACACAGGCCCAGTTGCAATTAGATGAAAAAGGTAGAAACAAGTCCAATTTCCATTAGATTGAAAAAGGGAGACACAGGTCCAATTTCCATTAGATTAAACAAAGGTAGACACAGGCCCAGTTGCAATTAGATGAAAAAGGTAGAAACAAGTCCAATTTCCATTAGATTGAAAAAGGGACACACAGGTCTAGTTTCCATTAGATTAAATAAAGGTGTCATTTAATGCCGAAATTTTATATTCGTTTGAAGTAATAAAAAATATATGTTATTCTGCTTTCGCAATTGAATACATGATAGATTACACCAATCTCTTTGAACAGAAGAGCTGGAGGAAAATACTGAGACTTGCTAGGTCCAGGGGAACAGCTGCCCACAGTGGTACCCTGTCATTGTACTAGAGAGGTGATCGGAAGTAATATTGAAGTCAATGCAACCGACGGTTGCAGGGGCTGGGCAATTTCTGCTCTTGCGCAACATTAAACACGATTTTGTGTCACATCCCATCGTCGTGGGGAGATGGATAAATATCTACATCATAGATAATACTCAGCTTTAATGCATAAACATGATTACTAGAATCGGCAATCTGTCTGTTTTATACTGTCGTCTTGTTGAAGTTATATTTTGTGAATACCGTTTGAATTAAGAAATTGTAGGACATTATATGGACTAATCTCATGAAAAAGTTGTTTCATGTTGTTTGGTTGATTTTGTTTAGCGACATATCAACATCTCTATGGGTTATTGTTATGGGGAATCACACCTATTCTATAGTTAATAGACTCTTCCACCGAATATAAGTAGTAGTAGTAAGAGCAGTCAGTAGGTCAGTCAGTCAGTCAGTCGATGTCGGACGACAGTTAGTCGAATACGAAAGTATCAGCGACCACAACAAGATTACTCTGCGTCATACCTATTATATCAAGTTCCTAACGTTTTGCACGTCGAACCTATTTTAGGACCGACTTAGTACAAATACAAGCCTCCACTGCGAAATAACCCCACAACAGTTATTTAATACCGAAATCTCTACATTTTTTACGTATTTTAGGCTTTCAACTACAGATATTTTCTACATAATTTTATACTTTCGGAGTAAAGTTATGTTTTTTTGTTTTTTTTTTTTTGGCCGTTAATAATTAAGTATAACTCAAGACTTCGATGTTAAGATAAAACAGTATTTAATTACAACCGCAAATAAATACTTAACAAGAACAAAGAAATAAAAGTCAACCAAAGATAACCATTTCAGTGAATACATTGTTAGTAGCGTGGTTTGGCTTAAAGTCTGGTAAATCCTCAATCAAAACCCAAATCATCGATGCACAATAATTCACACTAATTCGACTGGATAGTTCCACTCAATAGCCACCCCAGTCAGTATCCTGACACCGCTATTTATACACTTGGCGAAAAACACATATTCATCAGTTCATAGTGTCACACTCGAACTCATTTTCTTCCTATATATTAGTACAGTTATGCAGTTGCATATTAGTAGCAGTTATGCATTTCTGTTCATCGGCTGTATTTAAGCTTGGAGCACTTAATATTTGCTTAATTAATTGGGGTTATTTAATACTAGGCTACCCGTGACCCGTTGGTTCACTGACGGTTCAGGTTATAAACCATTGTCATTTGGCGTGATTGATATGATTGCATCAAGTATGATGCAATATTTCTTTATTTCATTTAATTTAATTAGTTTTTGTGACGTACGAAGGCCGTTAATAATTAGTTATAACTATTATAGTTATAGACTTCAATTTTAAATAAAACAGTATTTAATTACAACCACAAATAAATACTTAACAAGAACAAAGAAGTAAAAGTCAATCAAAGATAATTAACCATTTCAATGAATACTTTGTTAGCAGCGCGACTCAGCTTAACGTCCGGCAAATCCTAAATCAAAACCTATCAAAACCCATATCATCGACGCACAATAATTCACACTAATTCGACTGGATAGTTCCACTCAAAATTCACTCAATATTCACCCAGTAATCACTGCAGTCAGTATCCTGACACCGCTATTTATACATCTGGCGGAAAATATATATTCATAAGACCAGAGTGTCCCGCTCGAATTTCTTTGTCAGTAGTTACTCATTTTTTCCTATAAAACAGTTTTTTAGATCTACATTTTGTAGATCATATAATGTATTGTTGGTAATTTTACTATGAAAATGCATTTTGTATATTTTTTTTACTGTTTGTCATTTTCTATAAAAAGTAATGTTGGTTAGTTTATTATAAAAATGTACTATTGATGTTGGTTTTGGGGTTCACTATTTGCCCATTGTTGGGACCCTAACAGGTGCTACCACCTTGGTTCAGGGTGAACATGGGAACAACAGGATTTAAGATATGGTTCCTCGATCCTCAGAACCTCCAATCTCCCGATCAGAGGCCTCGCTGCCGGATGTAGTTTATCGTCATACCGAGGACGACAGAAGGTAGCTATTGGTCCTGTTTTACACTAGAGCAGTGTTTCTAAACTTTTCTTTTTTTAAAATCCAGGACACACTTGTCGAACAGCTAAAACTCTGCAAGGCACTTTAAATTTTAATAAAAAAAAATATTCATGAAAATTCAAAATATGAAATTTTGGTATAGCATTCGCAAAGAAGATGAGCTGTACAGTTTTCATTTAAAGGGATTCATAAATTATTGGCTATTTTGTTTTAAAGAGACCGATAATTAGTGATTTAAATCCTTTGAAGAAGTCAAAAGGGAAATATCTATCCAGTCCTTAAAGATTAAGCTTTTAGCATCCAGTTTAAAATATCAAATGACTAAGATTTGATTTAGAAATGGAAGCCATATGGTTAGTGTCTCTAGCCTGCAATACCAACATGTTATTATTCATGAAAAGGGCAATCGACCAATATTTCCATTGAGGTAAGCACACCTAAGCGTATTTAATAAACCAGATAAATTATTTGTAATGCCACATCTTTTCAAGGATGTAGATAATCATATTTCTCCACAGTTTCATAATGTTTATTATTTTTGAATTGTCATTCATTCTCGGGAAAGATATTGGTGTGATTTCCCGTTGTATTCTTCACAGGTTTTATTCTTTATTATCTGTGAATTGCTATGCGTTCTTCGTAAAGATAGCGGACAAATTTCCCATTGCTTTATAAGCAGATTCCTTTTCTTTATTATATCTGATCTGCCATGTGTTCTTGGGAAAGATAGTGGAGTGGTTTCCCATTGCCATTTAAGCAGATTCCTTTTCTTTATTATATCTGATCTGCCATGTGTTCTTGGGAAAGATAGTGGAGTGGTTTTCCATTGCCATTTAAGCAGATTCCTTTTCTTTATTATATCTGATCTGCCATGTGTTCTTGGGAAAGATAGTGGAGTGGTTTTCCATTGCCATTTAAGCAGATTCCTTTTCTTTATTATATCTGATCTGCCATGTGTTCTTGGGAAAGATAGTGGAGTGGTTTTCCATTGCCATTTAAGCAGATTCCTTTTCTTTATTATATCTGATCTGCCATGTGTTCTTGGGAAAGATAGTGGAGTGGTTTTCCATTGCCATTTAAGCAGATTCCTTTTCTTTATTATATCTGATCTGCCATGTGTTCTTGGGAAAGATAGTGGAGTCGTATTTCATTGAATTTTCAACAGATTCTTTTTCTTTATTATCTGTGCATTGCTATGTGTTCTTCGGAAAGATAGCGGAGTGGTTTCCCATTGCCCTTTAAACAGATTCATTTTCTTTATTATATCTGATCTGCCATTCGTTCTTGGGAAAGATAGTGGAGTGGTTTCCCATTGCCTTGTAAGCAGGTTTCTTTTCTTTATTATCTCTGATCTGCCATGTGTTCTTGGGAAAGATAGTGGAGTGGTATCACATTGCATTTTCAACAGATTCTTTTTCTTTATTATCGGTGAATTGCTATGCGTTCTTCGGAAAGATAGTGGATCTGTTTCCCATTGCCTTTTAAACTGATTCCTTTTCTTCATTAACAGGGAATTGCCATGAGTTCTTGGGAAAGATAGTGAAGTTGGTTTCTGTTGCCTTTTCCATTCAAATTATATCATATTTGAAATAATATTTTTTTCTTTTGTAAGAATGCATATAACAGGCTATTTTTTTCTTTTTTAACTAGAGGAAGGTAAGTTGGAGGAAAGAAAGACCAGAAAAAAACCCCATGAAAATATAGTTTGAAATGAAAGAACGAGAAGAGTATTACTCAAGGTTAAGAAGAACTGAATTCATGCGCATGCGCATGAGGGTAAACTATTCTAACGATTTTTATGACAGCAGAATAATAAAAAAATATCCCCTCTAATAAGATTATGATGTGTTTTAAATTATATCATATTATATTTTGGTTAACCTTTTAAATAAAATGAAACATATTTTTAAAAAGAAAATACAGAAAACAAAATACGAAAGTACGAAAAAATAGCTCAAAGGTACAAAAAAAACAATATAAGATGGCGAAGAGAAAGAGTAAAAAAAAATACGGATTGAAGATGGCTGAAAGAAAGAAAAAGTGTTAAAGCAAAAAATGTAGAAAGAGAGAAAGAAAAACAAAAGACCGTAATATTTCAGATTGAATAATTGAGTAGAGGAGGAAGAAAAAAAAAGAAGAAAAGTACGGATTAAAGAGAAAGACAGAAAAAGAAAGGACGAAAAAAGAAAGAAATAGAAGGATATGATTTTATTGACTGATTTGTATTTTACAGCTTATCAACCTTTTGCGGGTTATTTAAAGCCAGAAAATATTTTAGATTATAAGAAATAGTGTAGGCATAACAACGATTTACTGATACAAGTCTGACTAATTAAGTTAGTGGAGGAGAGGTAGATTCATACCATTCCTAAGGCTAAATAAGAGAAGATGTGGGTGCCGACTGGAATTGGAACTCGGCTCTCCGATTTCCAATAACGTTGACGTTAATCATTACACCAGCCGCACATGTAAGCTTACAACTCCTGGTATTCTCAAGCGGTAAGAAAGACAGAAAGACGAAAGAAAAGAAGGACTGGAAAGTCCTGACAGAAGAAAATAAGCAGTTATAAGAATGGAGAAATATTTACAAAAAGACAGGCGTGAGGAAATATTAAAAGAAAAAGGAAGAAAGAATTGAGAAATAGTTGGATAAAGACGGCAGGAGTGATGAAATAGAAAGAAAGAAAGAAAGAAAGAAAGAAAGAAAGAAAGAAAGAAAAAAAAAGAACGAAAGAAAGAAAAATAAATAAAGATAGAAAGACATGAAGGAAAGAAAGAAAAAAGAACAAACGAACGAACGAATGGAGATATAGTTGTAAGAAGATAGCAGAAGTAATGAAATAGAAAGAAGGAAAGAAAGAAAGAAAGAAAAAAGAAAGAAAGAAAGAAAGAAAGAAAAAAGAATGAATAGCGAAAGAGTTGTAAAAACGGCAGAAGTAAATGAAATAGGAAGGAAAAAAAAGGACGGTAGAAAGAAAAAAGAAAGAAAGAATGAAGAAATATACGGAAAAAGACAGAAATAATGAGGACAAAGACACAGAAACAAAACACGAAAATAAAAAGGAAGAGAATGAAAATAGTTTATGGTTAAAGAAAGAAAGAAAGAAAAAAAAGAAAGAAAGAAAGCGTGAAAAAAAAAAAGAAATAGAAATGTAGGAAAATGAGGGGAAAAGAAGGAATGGAAAGTTATGAGAGAAGAAAAAAAAAAAGAAATACGCGTTTATATAAGATAGCTGTAAAAAAGTAAAGAAAAGGCCTGAGATATCATGATAAAAAATGAAAGAAGAAAATGAAAAAAAGAAAGAAGAATATTAAAATTGAAGAAAGAAATTAAGAAAGTTAAAGAAATAAAGGAAAACTTAAAGAAGAAAACGAAAAGGAGAAAATGATAAAAAGAAGAACATGATAAAAAGAAGAAAATGATAAAAAGAAAGAAGTAAATGAAAAAAGGAAGGAAGAAAATAAAGAAGTTAAAAGAGAAAATGAATAATGTAAAGAAATAAGTAAAAAAGAAAATGAAAAAAAGGAAGAAAGAAATTGAAAAAGTAAAGCTGGAAATGAAAAAAAAGAAGGAATTAAATAAAAAAAATTAAAGATGAAAATAAACAAAAGAAGAATTAAATGAAAAAGTAAAGATGAAAATGAAAAAAGAAGGAAGAAAATGAAAAAAAGGAAAGATAAAAATGAAAAACGTAAGGAAGTAAATGAGAAAAAGAAAGACGAAAATGAAAAAACGGAAGGAAGAAAATGAAAAGAAAAGAAGAAAAAAAAAAAGAAGATAAGTAGAAATGTTTCATAGTTTAAGAATAAAAAAAAATAAAATGTGAAATAAGGATTGAAAATTTTTTACGATGATGATTACTTTGTACAAGACCCGGGAGCCACTCAAGGTAGAGGTTACCATAGAAGGAGACATATTCTATGCAGATATGTCGGGAAGATAGCAGTTAACCATAGACTTAAACAGGTTAATATTGTAGTGATTGGGAGGCAGTTCCTCAAAGGAACGGTTCGAGGGAAGAATCTGCTTGGTTGGAACTTGCATCTCACTAAAGGAATTCGTAGAGTGATGAGGGTGGTTCGCTGCAATGGGCGTGGCATGGTGGGTCTTAGCCGTGCAGGTCATCACTGGTAGAACTAAGGAATGTTGTTTGTTTGAACACTTTCCATGGAAATAGCGATAGAGAAGCTTATGATGTTTCGTCTCTGGGAAAGGGGTTGCAGGGTGAAAATAATTCATCACCCACAAGGACGGGGCGACAATTTTGGACTCTTTCAAGACTGCAAGTTGAAGACTGTGCAGCTGCCGCGCATAAGAATGATGTAAAACAGGAGAAAAAAAAGAAAAAAAAAACTATTGCCGAATTAAAGAAAAAAAAAGTCAGTCAAAGAAATTAAGTGTTACTTCATGTTATATGTTTGACTGACTTTTTATTTTTACAATTTCACCCAGTATAAAACCCGGGAGCCACTCGAGCTAGAGGGTACCAGAGTAAGAGGTATATTTTATGTGGATATATGGGGGAATATAACAGTTAACTGTAGATGAAGAAAAAAAAAAATTAAATGAATAAAATCATATTTTTTAAAAAAACCTTCATCTCTTTTCTTCTATGTACCTTGTTCCTTCAGGACGTTAGAAATCATGGCGCTCCACAACATCCTATCCATTGTAGCCCTTATTACCGTTTGTCTTTTCCCTATCACACCCAGTCCCTGTTTTAACATCCATTTACACAAGCTCGTTAACTATACTGAACGCTGTTCCCCTTTGACTCTCTTCTGAATATCATACGAGCGTCAAATTCTCTAAACCCCCTTTCCTCATGATATGTTTGAGAAATCCCAACTGTTGCTTTCTGACAAATATAAATATTTTCCTTACAACTTCCCCATTACTCACATGTTCAATCTTTGTTATTCTTAGCATCCTTCTGTAGACTGACATTCCTGTTGCCTCAAGTGTTTTTCTTAATCTCTGAAATTCACTGCTAACAAATCAGCACCCTTTTCTTTGTTTCTAATGAAATTTTCCAGTTTCTTAATACTCTGCTTAGCTTTTGGAAGGCATCGTTCGTTATTCCAATGCACTTTTAGATTTCCGCGCTGCATTATCCGTCCTCTGTTCAAACACTTCCAAATGTTTCATTTTTCATACTAGCTTAATTTTGGTATCTCCGATTCGTTCTTCCTGGGCAGGACGATAAACTACATCCAGTAGCAAGTTCGCTGATCGGGAGATTGGAGATTTTGAGGAGCATGAAACCACCTCTTACCTGCTGTTGTTGTCAGGTCCATGCTGACTTGGGGTGGTAGCATCCATTAGGGTTCCAGTTATGGGCAAATAGTGAACCTTCAAACAAAATTCAATAGTACATTTTTTTTACATATCAAAATGACAATTACGTAAGAAAGAAAGAAAGAAAGAAAGAAAGAAACGAGTTGGAAAATATTAAGAAAGAAAGAAAGAAAGAAAGAAAGAAAGAAAACGTGTTGGAAAATATTAAGAAAAAGAAAAAAAAAAGAAAGAAAAAAAGAAAGAAAAAAAAAGAAAGAAAGAAAGAAAGAAAAAAAAAGAAAGAAAAAGAAAGAAAGAAAGAAACGTGTTGGGAAATATTAGGAAAGAAAGAAAGCAAAGGAAAGAAACGGGAAATATTAAGAAAGAAAGAAAGAAAGAAAGAAAGAAAGAAAGAAAGAAAGAAAGAAAGAAACGTGTTGGAAAATATTAAGAAAGAAAGAAAGTAAAAAAGAAAGAAAGAAACGTGTTGGGAAATATTAGGAAAGAAAGAAAGCAAAGGAAAGAAACGGGAAATATTAAGAAAGAAAGAAAGAAAGAAAGAAAGAAAGAAAGAAAGAAAGAAAAAGAAAAAAGAAAGAAGAAAAGTGTTGGGAAATATTAGGAAAGAAAGAAAGCAAAAGAAAGGATTGGGAAAAAGAAAGAAAGAAAGAAAGAAAGAAAGAAAGAAGTGTTGGGAAATATTAGGAAAGAAAGTTTCTTATCTATCTATCTATCTATCTATCTATCTATCTATTTCTAAGAAATAATCTATTTGAATATGTAATGAACTGACTATCCAGGCGGGAAGTGAACTCAATTCTACCAGTTGAGATGACGCACTGAAACCAATGCAAGCTGTTCCTTTAATTGAAAATAGAAAGAACTTTATTAAAAACGTTAAACAAATGAATGACTAAATACATTCCTAAAGTGGAAAGCGAGAACTGTTACCAAGAACCATTTCTTTGCATGTCTAATTGAATTCATTAAGAGGGAAAGGGAAATGAATCAGATCAATAAAGAAAATGTCAAAAAGTCGAGAAAGGTTACCTGAACCTTTATCCAAGATGCTACGATTATGATTGGTTATTTCAGAGAGTAAATCGAAAAGAGAATTTATGAACCAATTATATTAAAGTATACGCGCATGCGCGTAGGTAACCGTTTAAACATAATTTCCATATAGAGAGTAGGCTGAAAGTTAATTTAACAGTTGTTCACAAACTTTTTTTTTTATCCGGGCCGCATTTTTGGAATGAAAATTAGCTCGCGCCTCGCAAAATTTTATGTGATAAAATGTACATTTAAAAAAAAAACCAAAAAAAAAAAAACAGAGAGAAAATTAAAGGGAGATGACTGCGGAAAAGTAGTCAGATCATTATCATTGATAACTCTCTCCTTCAATTTGCAGACAGGCAAATTCGAAAAAGGCCATTTAAAAATAGTTTCTCGTCATGCTTCTGTTTTGTCTATTGGCTCCATAATATAAATAATAATAATAATAATAATAATACAGTGTAACCCGGATATAAGAGACCCGTATATAAGAGAAACCCGGATATAAGAGAGATTTTCTCTGGTCACAAATTAGAGCCTGTGTTAATGTATATAAAATAGACAAACCCGGATATAAGAGAAACCCGGATATAAGAGACTTCTCCGGTCCCGACAACCCTCTTATATCCGGGTTACACTGTATTGATATTCTTAGTACTTTATATAATGTAAAAATATCGCAATGATAAAATCGGTCAATAGTTATTTATAACTATTTATACTAGGATTCACGCATGAAGTTGCAAGTAATCTGTATAACAGGTTACATGTAATTGCATGCATGAATGCGATTTCAAAATTTTAAATATTATTAATATTTTAAATTTTGAAATCACATGTATTTTTGGCATATGAATTTTTGAAAACGTTTCTAAATCTTTGATTGTCTTTCAATCATTCCGCTATCCTCTTTCGTCACACCTATGAGGCGCGCCATTAACATACTTAGCACCTTGCGTATAAGGGGAGACAATTCTCCTTAGCGGAAAGAGGAAGTTATTTTGAACGGTTTTTAATAAAACATGAGTAAAGGTTTATCCCCTTTTCTCTGTTTACGATTAGGATTCCAGTTCCTTCTAAAGTAGGCACCTCCACGAAATCGTTAAAAAAATCAGCATACCATGATGAAAACATGCTCCAAATGCAATGAAAACATAGTATTATCGTCAAAATTTTTATGCTATTATTAAGGAGGATTAAAGTATTTTTTTATTATTTAATTCAATTATTTATTATTTTTTAGAATATTCGAAATTTTGATTAAAAACTTGTTTTTCTTGTGTCAGCGGTTGTACTAAATATAACAGCAAATTTTAGCCTCTTTTTTGCGGTGGCAGACACATTAATTTGAAAATTCAAGTAAAAATCAAGTAATTTTCGTATTTTCAGGACTTATTCATAAATGAATGAAATTATTTTTCAAAATTTTTATGAGAAAATCTTGGTAAAAGTATTTTTTACATGTGTTTCAGCTCCTGATTTTATGAAAAGAAATTCAACGTGATCATTTTTAGTGACTATATTAATTAAAAGCAGAAATCTTTGAAGAATTTAAATCATTGAATTATTTTGTAAGCTCGGACCCCCTCTTACAGAAAATCTGTTCTGAATCGAAAAATAAAAAACGTCATAAAACTACGACATTATTTTATTAGATAAGAGTTTTATCACTTTTATGAATAATATATATTAAATACAATATTGTCCGAAGAAAACATTTCGATGAAAAATGAATTTTTACAAGATTTGTTTTCATTTTTGACAATTTTAAATTGAATAATTTATAAAGTTTTTAAATCTTTTAAAATTCATTTTCAATGTGATAATTCTTAGGAATTATTGTTATTAAGTAAAACTATATTTACTAATCTTATATTGTAGAGCTTATTACATTCTTACGAACCTGAATATTTTTAAAACAATTTCGATTTGTTTTTGTGCAGAATTTCTAAAGTATGGATGTACAAACAGATAATCATTAACAGTTCACGTGTTTTAAGGGTTCTTCCCCCCCCCTTATGAATTTTATCGTCTGCTCCACCATACTTAATTTTGAACACGTTCGGCTGGGGTCTCCTGCTTGTGTGTCATGTTGCAGGAGTCCTGTTGCCAGCAGCTACCTTCTTGATCCAGGGCGAGCACTACCTTCTCAAGGCACTTAATGTAAGTGTCCATGTTGAGTTGAGGCCTCGTGGGAAGATGAATGGAAGCATAACGTTGCCATTACCTTCGTAATAAACATTAGAATCATCTACCTCTTTCCGAATCCTTTGCAGTGTCCTCAGATTGACATTCAAACAACCTGAAATATTCGTCTTGGAGCTTCCGGTGCGAATGCCAAGCAGTACAGGATGCCGTTTGCAAATTTCTGGTGGAGTGAATTGTATCATGGTGCCCCTTTTCTTACAGACGGTGCTCAACTGACCCTACTATACTGTCCAGTCAACAAAATCAAAAACAAACAACGCGTATGCAGGAAATTAAAAATGTAAAATTGCGACAATTTACCCATCGCACCCAGTTTCTAGAGATTCTTGATAAAATCCAAAGAAGAATCAGCAATATTATTGGTCCTGTTCTGGTGTCTCGGCTTCAGTTACTTCCCCATCCATCGCCGTAAGGTTGTCTCTCTGTGTCTTTTCTATAAATACTTTCATGGTAATTGTTCAGATGAGCTCTTCGCTTTGGTACCTAGAGTTTTTGAATTTAAGCGCAGTATTAGACTGGTGTCGGGATCTCGTCAATTTACCGGCTCCTGCTGAATATTTAAAGATTCTTGATAAAATCCAAAGAAGAATCAGCAATATTATTGGTCCTGTTTTGGCGCCTTGGCTTCAGTTACTTCCTCACCCAGTGGTGTAAGGTTGTCTCGCTGTGTTTTTTCTATAAGTACTTTCATGGTAATTGTTCGGATGTGCTTTTCGCTATGGTATCTGGACTTTATAGATTTAAGCGTAGTACTAGATTGGCGGTTAGGTCTCTTGAATTCACAGTTGAATTGGCTAGATGTAATCGTAAGATCTATGCTAACACACTTCTCGCCTGTGAAACTCTCTTCTGGCTCTATGCTTTCCAGCCGAATTTGACTTTCAAAAATTTAAATGCAATGTCAATCAATCTCCGAGGGTCGTTCAAAAAATTCTCAGTCTCACGCAGAAGAAGTTGGCGAAACAAGACAGTTTTTCATTATTTTTCAATATAGTGCACTTGGTCAAACGATTCTTAAGCATTGCAATCCCAAAATGGAAGAAGAGGGCGTCCTGGTACACCAAAAAATCTTCCACAGCATATATGATCTTATGGTAGGTTATCAGTTATAGTAAAGTGTATGAGTGTTGAAACAGATTAGTTTGATTTGGCATCGTTAGTTAGATAGCCCACCATAAGAGAGGTATAAAACTAGAAAATCAAATTGTAAAGTGAAACAACAACTTTATATACGTATAAATCAATTAAGGTCTCTACAAATAAAATTAATGTATTTTGGTTGATACAAGATCGTCAAAATGTTCGTAGTAGTCCTTGCAAGAATTAGTTTATGTGTACGTAGGCAAGAACATATGTATGTATGCATGTATGTATGTATGTATGTATGAGCGTTATCGTAGGGTAGGAATATCTTTGAAGTAATCGCTCAATCTTAAAATGTTCCGTTCGTTTATCAAGTGTAAAAGAGATGAGGGAGAAACTTAGAGATAAAAATAACGATCGCTTGACGTTTGTCAAAGGACGTGTTAATAGGCTCGTCTTCTTCTCTCTGGTGACAGGCGAACTTGCCCGTCTTTTATTTCGCTTGTAGGGCTTGAAAAGGTCATTTGGGAATTCGCTCCCGGATATGATTCGGATTTTTCCATTGGACGATGAACGAACTTCGCGTCGGCTCGCGAAAATGTCCGTAAAAAATTTGTTTCTGAAATTTGAAGATTATTTGAATTTTGTTTTTAAATGTTTCCTAGTATTCTATTGACCGAAAAAAAAAATTCGCATTAAGGTGTGAAATTTCACGAGTTTTGTTTTGGATTCGCTTTTGCGTGTGTGTTAAGCAAAATTTGTAAATTCGAGTCTTTTTAAATTCTAACAAAATCAATCAATCAGTGCTTAGCATTTGAATTTTAAATCTAGATCTTGTTTTGTTCACTACAATCTCATCATTGTTTGCAAAATGGAGACCACGCAGATGGGATTTGAGTTTAGGAAACAGAAAGAAGTCAGATGGAGGTAAGCCTGCTGAGCAAGGGGGATGGGACAACAATTCAAAGTTGGCTGCTTCAGCTACTATAACCAGTTCAGTGTGAACAGGCGAGATATTCTCGAGCAAGAGCACACCTGCCCTCAGTTTCCTTTAGTTGTCTTAATTCTGAGGCATTGTACTGTCCATTAATAATTTTCCCCCTTTTCCAGGTAGTCTATCCTGATTATGCCTTCAGAATCCCCCAAAACAGAAGCCACCGCCTTGCCAAAAGACGCTGCCCACTTGAACTTATTCGAGGTGGAGAATGAGAGTATTTCCACTGATTGCTTTGAATCTTTGATTCAGGTTCGAAGTGGTGAACCAAGATTTAATTTTAAGTTACGGTGAAAATGCTCAGGGTCAGCCTGGAAGCGAGTCAGTATTCTGGAAATGTACTATGGCGGAGCCAACTAAGGGAGATAACCGTACGGAGTTATCGGGCTTGAACGGGTAGTTTTTGGCCTGGAGGAAACTAAATAAATGGCGGACACATAAAACACTCTGTTCAATCCTCTCCCGTCCGCTGGTTACATGTCGGTATTAACAAAAAATAAAGGTTTTAATAATAACAATATCTGATCTTCAACTTGTTTATTGCTTTATAACAGCAGTTATAACAAAATGTCAACCCTTTTCAGCTTCTGCTCTTGTGTTAGCATTCTTGGGACCCATCTTGCAGACATCTTGCTCATCCCAAGATCTCAGTTAAAACAGTATGAACCGAAACAGAACTAATACCTATGGACTTAGCTACCCGCTGGATATACGGTGAATGATATTTTCGTGTACAGGAAAATAGGCAGTTTTTTCACTGCATACAAGTTATTTCATGAGTATCCCATATTATTTAAGTATTAAATTAGTAAGAACAGTAAGAATTCAAGTCTTGGTATTTGTTACCTGTTACCATCTTTCAAGCAACTTAAATATATAATAGAGAAATATTTTTATTAATACTAGTGTAACCATACCATCACAATTGACGCCAAGAAGCAATGTATTATAAGTAATATGTATTATATTGTAAGTAATTTTCGTTTAATCCAAGTACAATTTTGTAATTATTATTATTATTGTTGTTGTTGTTGTTGTTGTATATTATTATTATCATTATTATTATTATTGTTGTTGTTGTTGTTGTTGTTGTTGTATATTATGGAGCCAATAGACAAAACAGAAACATGATGAGAAACTATTTTTAAATGGCCTTTTTCGAACTCGCTTTTCTCAGCGAATAATTTTTTCTTCATTTTTCTTTAGAAATGATAAAAGAAAATGAAGAATAATTATTTATTACTATTATTACTATTTTTATTATTATTATTATTAGTAGTTGTAGTAGTAGTTGGTCGAAAGGATCCTAAAGGTACAATAATGACGTCGATTTTGTTCAATTATATATATATATATATATATATATATATATATATATATATATATATGTGTGTGTGTGTGTGCGTGTGTGTGAGTGAGTGAGTGTGTATGTGTGTGTGTGTGCGCGCATGTGTGTGTGTGCGCGCGCATGTGTGTGTGTGGTGCACAAGCGCGTGTCTGGCATATTATATCTCAGGATTTCCTTTCTTTTTCACAATTATGTACGTTTCCTGAAACATTTTCTTTCTTTCTTTCTAAGAATTATGTACTTGTCCTTCTCTGTAATTCTTTCTTTCTCTCTCTCTTTCTTTCTTTCTTAGAATTATGTACTTGTCCTTCTCTGTAATGTTTTCTTTCTTTCTTTCTTTCTTAGAATTATGTACTTCACCTTCTCTGTAATAATTTCTTTCTTTCTTTCTTTCTTTCTTTCTTTCTTTCTTTCTTTCTTTCTTTCTTTCTTAGAATTATGTACTTGTCCTTCTCTGAAATGTCTTCTTTCTTTCTTTCTTTCTTAGCATTATGTATGCGTATGTTTATAGCAGTCTGCAGCTTAATGACTAAAAAAAGAAGCATTTTTAAACCAATAAATATTCTGTTCCGCGTCATAGTCTCAGCGCTTTAAATGCTACTTCATTTAAAATTCAATTCATCGTGACTGGTGGTAGTTCGGGGTCTGATCGGCGGTTACGGAATGCAACTAGTTTTTGTTTTCTAGACATTGAATGTCAGCAATCAGTTTTTAGTCACCACTGGGAAGTTAGGGTAAGATCGAAAAAGAGTTGAGTTGTCAATCTCTGATCGTCAAGAGTTGCGTCCATATATCGTCGTATCAACGGTACAGATGTTTACAAATGACCTTTATTTGTTTTTCTCTTTGACATTATTTCATTACTAGTGTATCCGTGCTGTCAAAACTGACGGCATGAAGCAATGTATTATAAGTAATATGTATTATATTGTAAGTAATTTTAGTTTAATCCAATTTACAATTTTGTAATTTAACGTTAAAAATTGAACAGTGTACAATTTATAAACACCCGAGGAAAGATATCCGTATATTATCCTCATAAATGTTACATATTTACAACCAAAATTAAGTTAACTGCTCCCGTAGATTCAATCTGTAATTTCATAGTCTACTTATTTCTCGTCTTACTAAGCGCAACAGATTTTTTTCTCTCAAGCTATTACCAAATTGCACAAAATATGCTTCGAATTCTAACATAAAATCTGCATTAAAACTAATTATTTAATAGTATAAGATTGAATTTCTATTATAAACTAGCAGCACGTGCTTGATTCAAAAATCGTACGACTCAGACAGCAATCGCTATCACTTGACTTAAAATATTTTTGCCCTTCCTTGCCTTTAAAGGAGTGCCCTTTGCCGTGCTGATGTTGCTACATGCCTTAATTCTTGCCTATCTCACACTACAAAATTTTTCTAAGCTCTGTACTAAACATTAAATCTGTTACGAAAAAAGAACTAAACAAAATGAACACAAAACGATCAGCTTTAAAAAAAGACTCGTAACTGGAAAAACCGAATGAAAAAAGAATGTTAATAACAAATACTTCACACCCAACCCAGTTCTGCGGAATCAGAATCAACGTTGAGTTTAAGCAAGCGAATGAGCCAATTGGAGTAAAGTGCCATGCAGCTTTAAATTTTTCCCACAGCTATTGATTTTTTTGCATGCTAGTTAACATTCGTGTCAGTCATCTGTTGGCTCTCACGCTGGCCAATAGAATCTTCCTGCCTATTCGTGGCAGCCAGCTATAGGCTCACACTCTGGCCAGTAGAAAATGGCCGCAAACTACATGAAAAGTGCCGTAGAAGCATGAAAAATCGTTTATTTCCACTATCGATGGGAGTTGGGAAATGCAAAGTCGGTCTTGGACTTCCTGCTAACTTGGAGTATGTGCATGTAAATTTTGGTGCAAATCCGTCGAAAATTGCGGCCGTGCATTCGTTACACACACACACACACACACACACACACACACACACACACACACACACACACACATCCTGCCTTTTATAGATAGAGATAATATGACTGAAGGATGATAGTAGGAATAAAATAAAAACCTCTTTCGATGACTAATGAATTATTACAAGAATTGTTCGCCGACCTCTTTTTTTATTATAATTTTTAAAGTTTAAAATAAATTTCTAAAAATGAACAAGGCATTCTTGAAGATAGATGTGACGTATTATACAGAAGTAGCCTCTTCGATAGCGATATCAGTATGCGTCAACGGGACCACGTTAGATCGGCACTGGTTGAGTCATCGTTATTTTGCACACTACTCAATTATTACACATACACAAAAACAAAACACACACACACACACACACACACACACACACACACATATATATATATATATATATATAGCGTATTTATTGTTGCAGTTTTTTTGGTATATGTACTAGTGAGCCAAATGACTTGACTCGCTTTATAGTCCACCAATAGAAAGTTAACCAATCAGAAGACGTAAAATATTCAATCCGTCGTGTACAAAGGCGGCCATTTTGTTTACTCTCTCCGAATGTCGAGTGCCAACTTGTCAGGCGAAAGAACAGAAGGAAGAACTACTGAACTACGCTCTGCTACTTTACCGGGATATCCACTGCTAACCTGAACTACGCTTCCCTACTGTCTTCAAAATATTCACTGCTAACCTCTGGATTCTATACTCGAAGACGACCGTCATCATGAACAACATTTATAGCGATTTTCCAAGCGTAGCTTAGATGTGGTACAAGGCCGAAAGTAGGGGACACCGAGTGAGGATCGAACATCACTGCTCAGTTATAATTGTTCTTGCTAGACAAGCTTGCTAACCATTACACCGCCTCGAGGTGCCTTCTATGGCGTATTTTTATATATATTATTATTAAGCAGGAGAACTGACGTAACACTTTCAATATTTTGTAACACTTAGAAAAGTGCGATTTAAGAAAAAATACCGAGCTATTTAGAGGGTGCGTCTTACCACTTGAAGCATCTCTGTATACGGGGAAAATGCGGTAGTTTCAACCCCGTATTTTATTTATTTATTTGTTTGTTTTAAAGTTTATATCTATGCGACAAATTTCGCAATTTGGAAACAATAATATTCGATATTCTGCCTCCCAGAATATAACACTAATGTGACGTCACCCCGGGGTCGCTGCGCCAATCCTGACGTCTGCCTGGCCGCGCCCGCCGTGCTGTCCTGGTCGCGGCGCCAATTGTGACGTCACCCCGTCTGTCTCCGCGCCGTCGCCGTCCTATCCTGTCCTGTGCGTTGTCCTGCGACGACCAATGTGACTTGGTATTGGTCGCGGCACCAAATGTGACGTTCTAACCTTTTGCTGATTCAGATGGGAATCTGGTTAGATTTGGTATCAGCCTTGTCGTTCCCAGCTCGCCTCCAACGTGTTAAGCGAGTCTTAACATCTTAAATTGTTCTTTTAAGAAACTGGTTTTGGTGTATCTTCAGGCGATATTTGTAAAACTTGTTTTGGTGGTGTGAGACTAAGTCGTTCTTCAAAAATAAATTGTTCTTGGTTAGAAGTTGAGGTCGTGATTGCGTGGATCTTTCAGACAGGTTCCCGCGAGGCGGGTCTCAGAGCTCACAGCTCAATTCTTGCCTGTCTTTCTAATCCCAACTCAACTCCAACTTAACTCAACTGCAAACTGCCGTCCACTCGCTGCGACTCTGCTTATATGGACGCCGATCAAAACCGGGGTGGGCCTGTCGGGGTTTGAGGTTCCTTGATAATTCTAAATCCGCATTAAGGGTTTTCTTTGTTTCAATTATCGCTCAAAGGAAAAAAAATTATCTTCCCTTTTTTTTTTTTTCTTTCTTTTCTTCGAGGACACCTCACACGACTCTAATCTCTATCTTAACCGAATTTCATCTGGAGTTCGTCAATCGAGATTTTCACCAGCATCAAGTGGGTGGTCATCTGGCGACTTTGCACTCTGGTGCCAATTATTCGTTCCGATAAAATAATTTTTTTATCATGACCAGCTCCGACACAAAACAGGTGCCTTTCTCAAATGATATTTCCGCAGAAAGTTAAAGGTTTAGTCTTTCCTTCCTTGTACTCTGCGGTTGGTTCAGCGGACATTTTTCGCGGTCAGAGCACGACTCAATTTTTATCTCTTAGCCTTGTAGGCCACTTGACCGATTTGAAACTTTCATTATTGCCATGGGTAGATGGATATATCTTATTCGCCGCCCCGTAACATAAATCAAATTAAATCCGGTATCTTACTTTCTTCGCTAATGAAAATAAAATCTTTACCACTTTTCTTTGTTAGAAAAAATAATATCGCTCAGTGTCTTTTCGTGATAGCTTCTTATCACCTAATTTAATTCTCGCCTTTTTTTTTCACGCAACCCTAAATAGTGTCACACTAGATTGTAGGAAAGCAGCGCATCTGAGAAACAGGAAGTCGGTGAAAATGGTTCCGGTAAGAATTCCAAGATTCGGAAACATTGAGAAGATTCATAATTACTACAGCTTGACATACATTAGGCTTGAAAACTGAGACTGTAATCGGAGCTCTGGGCCTCGTGAGAAAAGGAATGGACAATTTCACGAACCGTGTAATATCAACATACAAGTTGCCCAGAAGATCTCTCTACTAGGAACATCCCAAATACTATCGATTAAATGATAGTTCTTCTATAGGACCTAAGGATCATAGTTTGGACCTGACTCTACAGGATATAAAGCAGGAAACATAACATACACAAATAATAATAATAATAATAACAAAAAAGTGCCTCCTTATTGACATGACAGTCCCTGCGGAATGCAATGTATCTTTGAAGATCTTCAAAAGCTATCAAAATACAAGGGCCTTGAAATGTGGCACATGGGAATATCAACAATCCCTGTTGTAGTTGGAGCCCTCGGATTGCTTGGAAAAGATTCTAGTAGACTAATTGAAGGTATTCCTGGAAGCCCATACCTTAAAGAAATACAAAAGATTGTACTCACGAGTACAGCCCACAGCTTACGAAGAGCTTTATCTATGTAAAATATGTTGTTTTTTTTTTGTCAGTGGAAAATGTCATGACGCCATTTCTAACCTTAGGTCCCTGAGCGGGACCCGGAACAAAACGTGTACGCACCAGAAATCAAAGGAAATAAT
Organism: Acanthosepion pharaonis; assembly: GCA_903632075.3. Classification (NCBI taxonomy): domain Eukaryota; kingdom Metazoa; phylum Mollusca; class Cephalopoda; order Sepiida; family Sepiidae; genus Acanthosepion; species Acanthosepion pharaonis. Next base: position 397,578 of record CAHIKZ030000184.1, on the reverse strand, counting down.
AATAATAATAATAATAATAATAATAATAATAATAATAATAATAATCCTTTCTTTTAATTTCTAATTTCTCCCCAGGTTCCATCCATAAAGATCTAACGCCATAAATGACATCATGACATTTTCACTGCACATTGGTGTAAAAAAATATCAATCTACAAACGAATACACATCTGTAATGCGTTTCCTTGTGTTTTGTCATTATCATTATTGAGTAGTTGAGAGAGCAGCACGCCATCAAAGTGCTACTGAAGTACAAACATACAGAGTTCACTATTATTCATCATCACAGTCAGTAGGATAAATGCCTACCAGGTATATATCTATCACACTCAAATGTGCGGGATATGGTGACAAGTTTTGATAAATGCAGCGTATAAATTTGTTGGTGGAACCCAGTTAGAAATATCTTCAGGTCGGGTAACCCAGTCTATTCGGTCGGTTTCGATTGAGGATATTCGAAAATATCTCGAAGATGTGTCTCCCAAGTCGACCTGGCTGCCTCATCCTTCAAATTTTAATAAAAGAAAAACAATACTTTTGACACCCGACCATATTGCTTCCACATTACTATTATTATTTTATTTCCTTTGGTTTCTGGGATATACTCATTTCTTTCCGGGTTCCAACCAGAGACCTAAGGTCAGAAATGGCATCATGACATTTTCCACAGAGCAGTTTTGAAAAAAAATCGCACATATTTTACATAGATAAAGCCCTTCGTAAGGTGTGGGGTTTACTTGTGAATACAATTTTTTTGTATTTCGTTAAGACATGGGCTACCAGAGATACCTTCATTGGGGCTTTTGGAATCTTTTCCAATCAATCCGAGGGCTCCAACTACAACTGGAATTGTTGATGTCCTCATGTGTCACATTTTTGAGATTTCGATTTCAAGGTCCTTGTATTTTGAAGATCTTCAAAGATACATTGCAGTCTGTAGGGACTGTTATGCCAATAAGGAGGCACATTTTGTCTTTGAGGTCTCAGAGTCAGGGTGGTTAACTTTGATTGTTCTGTCTCTGTGTAAAGTTCCATAAAATTGTTACAGGTCCTTTTTCCGTAACCGAGTCTGGGTTGTGTTCATACCAATTTCTTGCAATTTCTTTTCCGTAGGTGTTGCAGATTTTCCAGTGCAGATATTGCCCCCCTCTGACGTGTCGGATTTTATATTCAGTGGGTGCCAATAACGCGCAACCTGATACCTGACGCGCAAGATGGTCAATTATTTCTTGATATCTCAGTCTATCTATCTATCTATCTATCTATCTATCTATCTATCTATCTATCTATCTATCTTTTATTGTTTATAGTTGTTTTTGTGGCCATATCAGATTAAAGCTGTGATTTCAGACCGTTTCCGATGTCAAGACGGGCTTCTCTATTCAGTAGCTTCCTGTCATATGATCTTCTTATCATTTCCAAATTAAATACTTTCATAGAATGATGCCATCTCTAATAGATACAAGATATAAATATTTTTACAGCTAGCTAACTATCTCAGCCTGCTTATTTTTACCAACGGCCTATGTAGTTGCAGATAGACGGAACTAGTCTACCATGTCACTATGGATTTCGAATGTAGATCTTCATGTAAAATCGATATTAATACGCCGTACATCTATCTATCTATCTATCTATCTATCTATCTATCTATCTATCTCATTCTGTTCATCTATGTAACTATGAATGTCTGTTCATATCTATGAATGTCTGTTTCTATCTATCTATCTATCTATCTATCTATCTATCTATCTATCTATCTATCTTTTTATTCGGTTCATTTATGACAATAGAAGAGAAAAGAGAAGCGTAAAACTAATTTAGCAAAATTGAAGAAAAGAAGGAAATATAATAAATAGAGTTTGAGAAAAGGATAAACAAACGAAAGAAAGAAAGAAAGAAAGAAAGAAAGAAAGAAAGAAAGAAAGAAAGAAGAATAAGGGAATAAATGATGTGTAACCGTCAGTGTTTGGAGAAAAGGAAAAGAAAAGCAATGATTTAATTGAAGCAACGGAATAAAGCAGAAGGAAAAGATAATAAATTCGTAAGAAGATGTAAACGTCAGACCGTATGAATAAAATAAGATAAGCGATTGGATGAAATGGAAAAAAAAACGAAGAAGAAAATAAGAAAACAAAAGAGATAAAATGTAAAGAAACGGGAAAAATAAAGAAAAAACGAATAATAAAATGAAAAAACAAAAGAAATGAAATGAAAGAAAAGGGAAAAAAACAAGAAAAACGTAATAGAAAAAAAAAAAAAAGAAACGAAATAACAAAAAAAAAGAAAAGAAAAGAAAAGAAAAAAAAGGAAGGAGGGAAAAAAAAAAAAAAAATAAAAAAAAAAAAAAAAAAAAAAAATAATGGAAAAAGAAATGGGATTAAAGAAGAAAATATGAATAACTGAAATAAAGAAAAGACAGAAACATTAAAACAAATAAAGAAGACGAGAAAAAGAAAAGACATAAAAGATATGAAGAAGAAAATAAAAAGAAACGAAAATAAATGAAAAGAAGAAAAGAAAAAAGAAAACAAATAAAGAGGATAAAAAATAAAAAGAAAAGGAAAAAGAAATAAAAAGAAAAAGAAAATAAAAAAAGAAAAAGATAAAAATAAAATAAATAAAAAAGAAGAAAAAAAAAGAAAGGAAAGGAAAAAAAAACTAAAAGAAAAAAGAAGATGAAAGAAATAAAAAAAAAGAAGAACACAAAACAAATAAGAAGAAAAAAGAAAAAGAAATGAATAAAAGAAAGAAATACAGGAAGATAAAAAGAAAAGAAACATTAAAAGACAAATCTAGAAGAAACAGAAAAGGAAAAGAAGGAATGGAGATAAAAGTGAATTAGAAAGAAAGAAAAAAAAAAAAGAAAAGAAACGAAAAGATAAAAAAAGAAAAAGAAGAAAATGAAAAAATCTAGGGAAAAAAAAGGAAAAAGAAAAGAATGGAGATAAAAAATTAAAAGAAAAGAAAGAAAAAAGAAAGAAAGAAAGAAAAAGAAAAGACAGGAAGAAAAAGAAAAAAAATAATAGAAATTTTGCATGAAAGACAAAAATAAAACAGAAAAGAAAAAAGGAATGGAGAAAAATGAAATTAGTAAAGAAAGAAAAGAAAAAAGAAAAAAAGAAAAGAAAGAAAAAAGACAGGAAGATAAAAAGAAAAAGAAATAAAAAGTTTTAAAAAGAAGAATCTACAAAAAACAGAAAAGGAAAAAAGAAGGAATGGAGATAAAATGAAAGTAAAAGAAAGAAAGAAAGAAAGAAAGAAAGAAAGAAAGAAAAGACAGGAAGATAAAAGAAAAGAAATAATATGTAAGTTTTAATGAAAGACAAATCTAGGGATAGAAACAGAAAAGGAAAAAGAAGGAATGGAGATAAAAATGTGAATTAGTAAAGAAAGAAAGAAAGAAAGAAAGAAAGAAAGAAAGAAAGAAAAGACAGGAAGATAAAAGAAAAGAAAAAAGAAAATGAAAGAAAATCTAGGATAGAAACAGAAAAGAAAATGGAGATAAAAATGAAATTAGAAATAAAGAAAGAAAAGAAAGAAAGAAAGAAAAAAAAAAAAAGACAGGAAGATAAAAGAAAAGAAATAATATATAAGAAAAAGACAAATGGGATAAAAAAAAAAAAAGGAATAGGAGTAAAAAAAAAGAAAGAAAGAAAGAAAGGAAAGGAAAAAAAGAAAGAGAGAAATATCATGAAAATAATAGAAAGAAATAATGTGGCAACGTTACAGAAAAAAAAAAAAACATGGATAGAAAGAGAAAATTCGAAAGAAAAAAAACGAATTTTTTGTTTTTTTCTTTTTTTCTTTTTTTCTCCTCAAAAGGAAAAGGAGAAAAGCGTAAAAGAAAAGAAAGGCGAAGTAACAAGAAAGAATGAAAGAAAGAAAGAAAAAAAAAGAAAAAAATTAAAATACAAGAACCTAAGATCGTCTTCTCACTAAGACGTTGCAAAGAAAAAGCAAAACAAGCAACGAAAAAACGAAAAGAAAAAAAATACGAAAGGAAAAAAAAAGAATGAAAAGAACACAAGACCCACAATGAATACTGATATAAAAAATAAACATACAAAATAAACAGTGTATAAGAGAACAAAATCGAAGTAGGGGGTCGAATCGGAAGATGTATCGTCTAAGATATCCCATCGCTATAATAACAGTCAGAAAAATCCATCATAAAACCGTTAACCTGTCAGGGTTGCGTGCCACGAGTCACGTGACCATATCCCAACACTGCAACGTGGCTCAGTCTTTATCTTCTTTTATTCTCAGTGCTACCCCCCACTCCAATTCGGACACGTCTATAAACACTCTTATGGCTTGACTTTAATTGCCAATCTATAGCCAGGTCGTCTTAATCTTTTAAAGTCCAGCCGGTGATAAAAATCCTCGCATTTATATTCGAAATGGCAGATATAAATGATACAAAAATGACTCACCAGTTGCATCGGGTTGCAAGTCTAGTAAAGCTGGGCTTTCTTTAGAAAACAGGATTGTCTTTCGACCAAGACAGCATTACTCGAAATTGTCAGCCATCGTAAAGTTTGCAGAGCCGTTTCAACAAAAGGCTGCGTAATAAATTAACAAAACCAAATAGATGTGCGCCCTTAAGAAGACGGTATTCGGACTTACAAAAAGTGTGGTTGATTCTGCACAAAGTCTTTACCACTATAATCAAATCATATGAGCTGCTTCACCCTCATGCGTCGAATACGAAGGAAGATTCCACCATATATATTGATAGTTCAAAAGTTTGAGGTCACTCCTGGTAATTTTTTTAAATTGGCGCCCAATGTAGTTGTTTTGAAAAATTATTATACTTGGAAAAATTATTATACTTGGTAAAAAGTGATACATGATTTTTTATTCGAAATTTTATTATGACAAAAAGAAAAAAAGAATTTTAAGTTTAAATTTTGCTCTCGTCAAAATATCCTCCTTTAGCCTTGATTACTGCAGGCCAATTTTTTGGTATTCGTTGCAAAAGTTTCTCAAAGTATAAGTTTGATAATTGATTCCATTCTTTTTTCAATGACTAATTTTTTTACTTTTCTGTCAAGTTTATCTCATGCTAATTCTGAGGTGTTTTCAAATTTTTCAACTGTAATATATATATATATATATATATATATATATATATATATTCTCATCATAGCACAACTCTAAGTTTCATGTACAACGCAATCTTTAGGTGCTGGTTGAAAACTGACCGTTATATAATTTAAATTATATATATATATATATATATATATATATATATATATATATATATATATATATATATATATATTCATTTTAAATCTCTTTTAAAAAATAAAAAAAAAAACAAAAACGTAAATAATATGGACTGATGATGACCAAAGTAAGTCAACTCGAACCATATTACATTTACATTTTCTTCCGAAATGAACTTAACAGAATTTTCCTCCTTGTTTGAGAAAGAATTATTTTGGAATTAATTTGGAAAAAAAAAGTTAATCTTTGATCGACTTAAAATGTCTGCTGTTACACACACACACACACACACACACACACACACACACACACACACACACACACACACACACACACACACACACAGATATATATAATTTACAAATTTTAAAGTCATTTACAATTAATTTTCACACATGAAACATTTCAGTATATTTTCATAGCAATACGGTTTGTTGGCAAATCAGCGTGGGGTTAGTTGCCCAAGCCTTTGCTCCCAGTTAGTACCTCTGCTTCTTGAGAGGGCTGGGTTTATTGCTCGACGCCTGAGGCGTACCAAAAGGGAAGTGCCGAGGGGTTTGGGTAATTTTTCTACGGTATTGCCTTAAACCCACTCTAAACCTCGACTATGCGTCACATACGGTGAGCGTGCTGAAAAAATACAATCGACTTTGAAGGAATCTAATTTTTGACTAATAACCTAAAGCATTACGCTGCATTACAATTGTTGACATCGATATTGATAGAATTTCCATGAAGGTCCGAAATTCTATCAATATCGATGGCAACAACTAGAATGCAGCGGTAGACGAGGTCGAATTTACTGCTTATAAACGTCAATCTTCTATGAATCTCGTGGCCGAGACGGTTAAGGCACGTCAGCGTAAATGACGGTTCCGTATAGGATGCAGGTTCGAATCCTGTCAAAGAACGAATATTTTCTATGAAAATTTCTCGGACATTCAGGCCGGTAAATGTTATTTAATACTGTTTATCATAAACAGAGCATTTGCTTAAATACTTGTATCTATAAATAACAACGTTAAAAAAAAAAGAAAGTCTTTAATAAATAAATTGTCGGACCTTGTCCATTTCTTAATATATATATATATTAATTAAACGTTATCTTTAGTGGATATTCGTATTTGAAGACCATATTTCCCGGATACAAGACGCACTTTTTTCTGAAAATACGTGTGCGTCTCACAAAACGAATGTAAGGCAACGCCCAGGCTCAAGTAAACTTGGGCGTTTACCTAATTACCTTGACTGATAGGGACGTGGATTTGTATGTTGAGTCATTACACTATAATGTTAGCTATATAATACAGCTTTATATATATATATATATATATATATATATATATATTATCACTTCAAACTTTATTTTTACCGACTACTCGCTTTTGAGTAGACGCTCCGTTTATTTATTAAACAGTATTAATGAAATTATTACGGAGTCGCTAACTGGGTGCCCTGTGATTGGATGAAAAACAACCAATCACAGGCTACCTTTTTAGACTTTCACCAAATCCCCACTTTTTTACAAACGCTCTTCCTCTTTTGCTTGTCGGGAACCTCAGAGACAACACGTTCCCCATCTGCACTCCGTCATCTAAACATCAGGACACGTGTGAGGATTTCGACCGCAACTTAAGCACAGGAGTCAGGACTCTATTTTCTTCAACCAAGCCAAGCAGGAAAGATAAAACTGTTATAAGGACGCATTTTGTAGATAAGTCCCGCAAACCGACTGTTTGCAATTTGAAACTTTACTTCTGTTTTCCTACAAACTTTACTTCTGTTTTCTTACAAATACATGTTTTTTCATACATTTTTCAACTGTGTTTGTGTTCCTTTCTTCTTGCCGGCGTCACAATATTTTTGTTACCAATATAATTTGGAAAATCCCAATAGTATATGTATTTATTTTCGTTTACCGGCCTGCATATTCTGAATCTCATTAATCTTTACGCTCTCTGGTAGAACCTGGATCCCATCTTCACTCAGGGTTACCGTTCAATCCGGCACGCCTTACTGATCTACATAGAACTAGTCAATCAACCAAGGCCGAAATTGTACCTTTAAGCAAAACTTCTCTCATCATAGACCTCGCCAAATTTTACATATCTGCATACTTTCGTGTCCAAACAAAACAAATTTTCCGAAAGAAAGTAATGCATTTTTATTAAACCGACAGATCTTTGTGTTATTTTTAGCGGATGCTTGTATTTCAGTAGACGATCTGTTTATTTATTAAACAGTATATTTATTCGAGAAATCTTATTAGAGAAGCAATATGTGCTCTCTGGCAGGATTCGAAACTGCGTCACTATATGGGAAACCGTCATTAGATTTGACGTACTTTGACCTCTCAGTTACAGAGTGCCTTTAAAAACAGATTTTTCCCTGACTCTCGAAATAGATATTTCTTTCCAATATTAGGGTGCGTCGTCCAAGCCGCAGCGTCTTGTAAGCCGGAAAATATGGTATACGCTCCGTTTATTTATTAAACAGTATATTTATTTCTTTTCGTCTACCGGCCTGAATGTCTGTGTCTGTGTGTGAGAAAGAGGGCGTTAGATGTCATTGTTATAAACATAAAACATTAAACATTTTATGTAAATCAACTTCATAGAATCTCTATTTATAAAAGGCAGGATGTGTGTGTGTGTGTGTGTGTGTGTGTGTGTGTGTGTATGTGTAACGAATGCACGGCCGCAATTTTCGACGGATTTGCACTAAAATTTACATGCACATGCTCCAAGTTAGCGGGAAGGCCATGACCGACTTTGCATTTCCCAACTCTCATCGATAGTGGAAATAATCGATTTTTTTCATGCTTCTACGGTAGTTTTCGGCCATTTTCTACTGGCCAGAGTGTGAGCCTATAGCTGGCTGCCACGAATAGGCAGGAAGATTCTATTGGCCAGCGTGAGAGCCAACAGCTGACTGACATGAATGTTAACTAGCATGCTAGCATGCAAAAAAAATCGATAGCTGCATTCGTCACAAGTGGGAAAAATTTAAATCTGCATGGCATTTTACTCCAATTGGCCCATTCACTTGCTTAAACTCAACGTTGATTCTGATTCCGCAGAACTGGGTTGGGTGTGAAAAAGTATTTGTTGTTAACATTCTTTTTTTCATTCGGTTTTTTCAGTTACGAGTCCTTTTTTTTAAAGCTGATCATTTTGTTTAGTTCTTTTTTCGAATTTTTTTCTAAGCTCTAGCTTAGAAAAAATTCGCAGTGTGAGATAGGCAAGAAGTAAGGCATGTAGCAACATCAGCATGGCAAAGGGCACTCTTTTAAAGGCAAGGAAGGGCAAAAATATTTTAAGTCAAGTGATAGCGATTGCTGTATGAGTCGTACGATTTTTGAATCAAGCACGGGCAACGCCGGGCCATGCTGCTAGTAAAAGCTAAATCAAGAAATCAATAAAACATCGTAAATATAAACTAACAATATATAAAATACACGCTTAGGTGGTCATGTAACTTCCGAGACAGATTTTTTCCCGCAGTATGTTGCTATTTCTTTCTGCGTTTGACCAGTTACCAACAAAGGCTAAAGAACCTTCTTGGCGTATAAGAATAGAAATTATACCTTTCCCAAGGGTATTAGCACGTAAGTGAATGTAATGGATTCGACTGGAATTCGAACTCGGCCCTCCGATTCTTCAGTCCGAGCAGCTATCCATTACTCCACCGTGCCTACCTACTGTCTTCGTAGTAGAATCTTAACTTAGTACCGAACCCCTGTCTGTGTTAATGGAGAGATACCCGTGATAACTACTACACCGCGGTGAGGTAATATAAGCCATCGTGCATGTTATCGCGGGTCAGGCTAGCTTTTTCATTAAATGGCATCTTATTTTTTTTTTCCCTGAGAAAAATATACTGAAAATGATTAATTCCTTTCATGCCTCCCGTCTCCCACTTATTTCCAAGGAAGATACGTGTGATATAGGAGGTACCGAAGTCACGTTCAGCTGGGGCCAACACCGGCACATTTCGCGAGATTACGCGATAACTTATCGTGTTTGATTGATGATTTTCAAGGTTGACTCATGAAGAGGATCGAACTCGATCGCGTTTGGATCCAGCGGGGACAAAGATTGAAGAGCGTAATTAGGGAGAAGGTCAGAATGTGTTGGGGTCGAGGCGATGGGGAGAAAGATTTAGAGACGGGAAGGAAACAAGGGGGAAATGATGAAGAAAGGGGAAGAAAAGGGGAGTTAAATTAGAGCGAGAGAAAGCAAAACTGAAACAGAGGATCCCGCAGAAAAGGACATTGCAAGAAGATAAGAAGACGACGACAGTTGTGCCCTTCGCCTGTCGAAGCTAACAATGGATAAAGCAGCCAGTTAGCCGTTGTTGGCTGAAAACAATCAATTACTTAGAATATATATATATATATATATATATATATATATATATATATATATATATATATATACTGATAATATTAGTGGGTAATACACACACATATAAAATATATAAATATACATACATACATACACATACGTATATATATATAAATTTCTAAGAGGATAGAATATATATATATATATATATATATATATATATATATATATATATATATTATAATATTAGTGGTTAATACACACACACATATAAAATATATAAATATACATACATACATCCACATACGTATATATATATAAATTCCCAAGAGGATAGAAAATATATATATATATATATATATATATATATATATATATATATATATTGATAATATTAGTGGTTAATACACACACACATATAAAATATAAATATACATACATACATACACATACGTATACATATATAAATTTCCAAGAAGATAGAATATATATATATATATATATATATATATATAATGAGAAGCCATGCAAATTAAAAAAATAATAATGTTTTTTTTATGAAAGTATTTATTTATTTATATATTTGATATTTCAGATTGCCCTCAATCTTTCTTCAGAAATAACTGTTTGTTACAAATAAATTAAAATTACTGACGTTACTTGTAAACAAACAGTAATTTGCCCGGGGATGTAACAGTAAGAGATCAAGTATCGACCATCATAAAGACTGAAAAATAAAATTGACAAAGATTATTGTTTACGGTTGACGGACACGCATGTCTTAATTAATTAGTTGTTTTTTTTACGAATTAGTCAAACCCAAACTCAAACAAAAACATTGTTTTCAATCGTTATGAGTCTATCGATTGAATAGAATTTTATTATAAACAATTGTCTTGTAAATGGAATTTTTAAAGCATTCTGAATGTAAAAATAAAGAAAAAAGTGTGCAAGACAATAAGAAACACTACCTGCCTAAAAAAGTGAAGTTTTGTTGAAATCGGTTGAAAAATATAGGAAATCCGATCCCATATATAAATGAACACACATACACACGAACAACCTGGGTTTTATAAGTATAACTCGATATGAGTTGTCCCCCTTTCATTCTGGCGACAGAATCGTGTTTTATCGTGTTTTCAAATTGATTTCGTGCAAAAACAATTGTGTTTTTTTCAATTTTTGGCGCTGTCAGAACCACCGCAAGCCAATTTTACGTAGTCCTGTGAAGTTTTGTTGAAATCGGTTGAAAAATGTAGGAAATCCGATCTAATATATAAACGTACACACACACACACACACACACACACACACACACACACACACACACACACACACACACACAATCTGCGTTTTATAATAAGTAAGATACATATATATATGTGCTGGTATTTAGAAAAACAGGAAAGAACACGTTAGGTAAATAATCCAGGGTTCCTTAGTATTTTTGTTTTTATTTTTAAAAAACAGTGCTCCATGCAGAAGTAGAGCTTAGATTATAATTATTTTTTTTTTAAAATATGATTCCTTCGCTAAATAAGAGTTCTGATGTTTCAAAAACGAACGAATGAAAATGCTTATAACGTTACGTAAATTTCAAAATTGGTTATTCCTAAATTTTCGCTTGAGGATGAAACAGTGCTTGTTACTTTAATTCAATTTAATTTCAATAATTATATTGAGGTTTTCGGCTCTCGTTTTTGAAACATGAGAACTCTTATGTAGCGAAGGAATCATATTTAAAAAAAAAATTATATATATATATATATATATATATATGAGTCTACATGTCAAATTAGCATTTTAGACAAATATTAGTCGAAAATACATCAGTCCTCTATCAAGATGATAATAAGCAAAAATCTGGAAGCCCTTTACATAAGAAAATTACGTGTAAAGCAATAAAGTTCTTAAATGTTTGTAGCAGAAAAGTGTATATAAAAATACTAAATTAAAATACTACAAATAAAAGTCTAATTTTTTTACCTTCCTTGCATGCAGGTAAAAAAATATTTTGAACGCACGGTGTTAACGCATAACAGATCAACAGATATGCAACCCCTGAAGATGGTTTCAGTTCTTGAGAAATTTGAATTATTTGAAAGAAAATTTTGGAATTTTTCTTAATCAAGATTTTCGCAGCCACCAAGAAATTAATTCGTGGACGTGAAAGGATTAAAACCCAAACAGACAAAATATGTCTAAACTATTTAACCAAACATGATTGAATGAAAACATGCTGCCTAAACACAAACACACACACACACACACACACACACACACACACACATATATATATATATATATATATATATATCTATCATAGATTTTCCTTATATATATATATATATATATATATATATATAGCAAATATATGAATATAGATCCGAGAGTATGAAGAAAAATATACGGAAAAAATAAACAAAAATCCTAATATGCAATTATGCTCTTTTAATGTTAATATAATGTCAGCGGATTTATGAAGCAGGCATAATATCTATCTCACGCACGGTGAATACTAGACCTGGATTCTTTAATATTTCCCCTTTTATAGCAAGATTAATGCTCGACAAACGTACATATAAATTTTAGATTAAAATAAAATTCTTTTCATTTTTCATTCAAAATACTCAAATTTTAGGAATACGTTTTCACAACATCGCCCAAGTGACGACGACGTGATCATATTTAAACGGAACGCTGATCTTATAAAAGATTTCAGTTATCTGTTTGGATTGGTCTTGCTTTTATGTCCATCGTCTTTTTCATGTTGAATTGAATATGGTCTATGTTAATTATGTTTTATGAATATGTCCTGAAGATGGTCTATTAGACCGAAACGTCCGACGTTGACATTATATTAACATTAAAACAGCATAATTGCATATTAGGATTTTTGTTTGTTTTTTCCGTATATTCTTCTTCATATATATATATATATATATATATATATATATAAGGAAAATATATGACAAAGTGGAAAATTTTCGTGTGATGAAATCCTTTGGAATTTCAGCGGGCTAATGTGATGTTTACTACTTCGATATCATTAAACATGAGAATGAAAGAGAAGGGACAGTGAAAATTAAAATTTAAACGTTTTTTTTTTAAAGGAGACATTTTTACCAGAATTTTTTTAGGCTACAAAATTTTTTTAATTCGTTGTCATAGATTTTCCTAAAATTGTTCTGATATATAAAAATTATATCGTTTTCTCCAATATTACACACACACACACACACACACACACACACACACACACATATATATATATATATATATATATATACTTTAAAAATTAAGATATCAATTAAAATACGTGACCTTGGTTTCGACCTGACGGTGTCTTCATGCGATACTCCTAAAATGATCACTTTAACGGTTAATTTAAAACACACACACACACACACACACACACACACACACACACACACACACACACACACACACACACACACATATATATATATATATATATATATATATATACTTTAAAAATTAAGATATCAATTAAAATACGTGACCTTGGTTTCGAACTGACGGTCTCTTCGGGCAATACCCTAAAATGATCACTTTAACGGTTTAATTTAAAACACACACACACACACACACACACACACACACACACACACATATATATATATATATATATATATATATATATATATATATATATATATATATATATATTTAAAAAATTAAGATATCAATTAAAATACGTGACTTTGGTTTCGACCTGACGGTCTTTCAAGGATACTCCTAAAATGATCACTTTAACGGTTAATTTAAAACACACACACACACACACACACACACACACACACACAGAGACAAAAACGCTTCATAATTATCTTTAAAAATATAATAACAGGTCAATGATGATTGAAAAACAGGACTTTGTGTGTAATGTAAAAGAAGGGGAAAAGTAGGGTGAAGAAAAGAAAAGAATGGAAAGTAACGGGGAATGCAAGTGTATTGTAAAATATACAGCAAAGAGGGAAAGCAAATGTGCAACTTAATTGTTATGGAGGATGAGGGAGGACAGCGTGTCTAAAGAGTGACAGTCGGGTTTTAAATTTGATTTTTTTACCCGGTTTCATATTCACTTAATATTTTTTTTTATATCAGGGTAAGAAATTTCATAGAAAAAAATGCCGAAATCTAAATATTTTGTAATTTTAGGCTTTCATTTACAGATCTTTTGTACATGAGTTTATACTTTCATCATAATATGTATTGTTGGTGAATTTTTAAATCTATTGTTACTATGTATATTTCTATGAAATTTCTCGGACGTTCAGGCCGCTAAATGTTGTTAATATTGTTTATTATAAACAGAGAATTTACTTAAATATTTTGTCTATATAAATAACGTATAATAATAAAATATCTTTATATATATATATATATATATATATATATATATATATATATATATATATATATATATAAAAAGTTGCAAATTAAAAATTATAATGTTTTATTTTATGAAATATCAGGATACAGCCACCTAACCTCATCTGCGATACCCATAACGTAATCTATTATTTATTCTGCAACTTATGTCCTAATAGTGGATATATTGGTGAGTCTGGAAACAATTTTAGATTTCGTTTTAATAACCATAAGCAAACAATACGTCAAAACAACCCTTATTCCCCCATAGCTAAACACTACAATCAATCAGGACACACATTAGAAAACTGCAAATGTTTATTAATAGATTCCGATTTTACTTCCACATTCAGACGCAGAAAAAAAGAAACATATTGGATTTTAAAATTAAATACACATAAACTATGGTTGAATAGGGACTTAGGTGTTTTAAATCTTTCTAAATATTTCAATAGTTAAGCAATTTTTTTAGATATATTGTAAAAAAATATATATATATATATATTGATGGTTTTCCTTTGGAACGAAAAAAAATAATTACAAAATTCATCAAAATGATCCAGCGACGGTTCCACATGACGAGTCTGGACGCACAGAGTCTGTCGCACTAGGGACACTGAAAGCCACTGGTTGTGACCAAGGCCAAAGTTGCACAGTGGCGCTGTTCTCTTTGTATACTGTGTGTGAGTGTGTGTGTGTGTGTGTGTGCGTTTACATTTTACGTCGGACTTCAAAGTTGTTTGCAAAGGTTTGGTGAACAATGACACACCAATATCGGCAGCACCCTCCTACAGCTGTTTTAATCTGATCTTGATCCAGTAGAGGTTAGTTTTGATTGCACCTTTGTACCGTGTCTTTGGTCATACTTGATCTTTTCTGCCACATAGCAGATCAACCTATATCAGATGTTTAGGGATGCAATGTTGCTTCATGCGCAGGATGTAGCCAGTGCGTCAGACATGTGCTTTGATGGTCATTGATTAAATGCTGGTCGAGTACGCACGGTTCAATATTTGAACACTTGTGATTCAAAGCATAGAGGAAAGGATCCCTATATGAAAGTTTTACGATTTCTTGTGTACCGGCGGTATAAAATGCAGGTTTCGCATAAGTTGAGAAGAGAAGGGTGGAGAGTATCTATCTATCTATCTATCTATCTATCTATATGTGTATGTAAAGGTTAGTGGTCAGGGTTTATGCAACTGTAGAAATAAAATTAGATGCCCATTAAATGGTGCTTGTAAGACGAAATCTATAATTTATAAAGCAGAAGTAACAAATATAAATGGGCAAATTAAAACACATATAGGCTGCACAGAAGGCCCTTTCAAGCGTAGATGGTACAATCGTCTTAGCTACAAAACCTTAGATGCTCCACCAAACTTGCCAGCCAGATGTGGAATTTAAAATAACAGGGACCTGGTCGTAAGGTAAATTTTTTTTTTAAAAAAAGGTAAAAACATATAACAATTATACCCGCATTTGCAAACTATGCCAATATGAGAAATAAGCAATTATGATATTCCCAGATCCAAAAAAAACCCCGAAATTTTAAGCCCTTGCCCTGATATTAAAAAAAATATATATTGAATATGAAGCTGGGTAAAAAAATCAAATTTAAAACTTCACTGTCACTCAATTTCCTCACAGATGTCCTGACCTGTCATCTCGATTTCAGTCACTTCCAACCGACGTGACATGACTTCCATCGCTCTTCTCTATAAATATGTTCATGACAGTTCAAATGCGCTTTCTTACTTCGGACAGCATGAATTTAATTGATTGATTGAGTTGTTTTTTTAACGGCATATCAACATCTCATGGGTCATCTAATGCCAGAATTTAATTTTCTTGAGAGCTTTGAAGTAATAAAAATATGATATACATTATTCTGTTTTCACAACTGAATACCTAATCTAGTTCCACGTGACCTGTTTGATTGATGTAAGTTATCAGTTATCTCCTCCACTGCCTTAACCGGGTATTGAACTCACACTCTTTGGGTCTTGTCACTGGATCTAACCAACGCCTTTATCCACTGTGCCATGTGTCCTTGAGAACAGTCTATCCCAGTGAGCGAAATAAAGGGTTCAGTTCGACATTCCAAGCACCTGAAGAAGGTCGGAGCTACAACGGCCGAAACGTTGTGATAAATATGGCGACAAAGATGAGGACAATAGTCCGAATAATGTAAATAATGTACATAATACCTCATCTCAGAAATATATACAGATACTGAAAGGCCGAAACGTTGTAATAAATATGGCGATAAAGATGACGACAATAGTCCGAATAATGTAAATAGTGTACATAATACCTCATCTCAGAAATATAGACAGATACTGAAAGGCCGAAACGTTGTAATAAATATGTGGACAAAGATGAAGACAATAGTCCGAATAATGTAAATAATGTACATAATACCTCATCTCAGAAATATAGACAGACTCTGAGGAAATTGACGTATAGAAGAAATTGACATATTGCGGAAATTAACACATAGAAGGAATGATGTCGCATAGCAGTTGAGTAGTTTTTCTTTGTTTCTAATAAAAGGTAGCTGTTTCTTAATATATTTTTTATATTCTGGAAGTCATAAACACGTCAATAGTTAGTGCTATCGATCATATACTCTAATTGTAAAGAACGCAAATGATCTATTAAAAATATAATTCGTTGGTACATATGAAATTGATTGCAAGATATATGTTTGATTTATCATTTACTCACCCTCCTAGATTTTTTGTAAGGTGTCCCTCAGGGCTTTATCTTTGGCACTCTCTTGTTCTTAATTTTCTTCAACGACATTCCTGATGTCATCAGTTCTCAACACGGCATCTACGTTGATGACACATTGTCAGATCGAGAAGGTTAAATTGGCAGCTGGTCTAAAAATGACCAACAATTTATTGTTAAACAGGGCAAGAAATGGTGTGTTAATTGTTAGTGCTCCAAATCAAAACTCCTGCGTTTGAATCGTCTTATAGAAACTTTTCTGTCGTCCGTCAACATGGCTGATGCTAACCTCCAAAAAAGTAAATCTTTGAGACTTTTCGGATTAATGTTTTCCGTTGACATGAAGTGGAAATATTATATTGAATCAATTTCTAGGTCTGCTGCTAGGAAAGTTGGTTCACTGTGTCATGTTAGACAATTTTTCTCACCAGAATCTATCTTACAAATTTATAAATCTACCATTCCTTCCTACGTTAAATATTACTGCCGCATCTTGTCTGGTGCTTCTGCTATATATTTAGAGATTCTTGATAAAATCCAATGAAGAATCTATCTTACATATTTATAAGTCTACCATTCATCAAGAAAGTTTATGGTAGATGGCGCTGTATTGCCATTTGATTAGATTATATTTGTCATTCGTCTACATTTGTGGCTAGTCTGTCTTCAGTATTTAACGTGTGTAGTAGTGAGTTAACTGAGAAGTCTTACGTTTAACAATGGCAGGATATTAATATGGTGAGCAGGCAGATATGATTTTTGCATACAGCCGCGTGAATGATAATGGACGCGAGGCTGCACGGCTATATCATATTACGTTTCCAGACCGATGACAGCCGAGTCATCCAACATTTGCCGCTGTTTATCGTCGCGTTGCTGAGACAGAATCCGTGGCGCCACAAACTATGGTAATAAGTATTTTGGGATTGTATCTTGGGCTGTATATTTAACAGCGTCTACCGTAAACTTTAAACTTAATAAATCAAAAACGAATGATATTTTTGATATACCCTACACACACACACACACACACACACACACATACATACATATATATATATCACTGTATGCGTATGTGCGTGTAGAGAGAGAGAGAGAGAGAGAGAGAGAGGAGAGAGAGAGTGAGAGAGAGAGAGAGAGAGAGAGAAAGATCGAGACAAAGAAAGTCATATATGCATGAACAAGAGGGGAGGAAAATGTTCTGCATAGCCGCTGTTATTTTTCCATATGGATACATTTCATTTTTATTCTGCAATCTAATTCAAATCAAAACAATTCATTTAGCCTCAAGACAGACATGAAGACATTAAGATACCTCAAATGTATTCAATTGATAGTTTTCATTCTATCTATCTATCTCATTCTGTTCATTCATCTATCTATCTATCTATCTATCTATCTATCTATCTATCACATTCTTTTCATTCATCTATCTATCTATCTATCTATCTATCTATCTATCTATCTATCTATCTCATTCTGTTCATCTATCATCTATCTATCTATCTATCTATCTATCTATCTATCTATCTATCTATCTATCTATCTCAGTCTCTCCATTATCTATCTATCTATCTATCTATCTATCTATCTATCTATCTATCTATCTATCTATCTCATTCTGTGCCTATCTATCTATCTATCTATCTATCTATCTATCTATCTATCTATCTATCTATCGAAGGCTGTTAGATCTCTGCATTCTATCTATGTTGTCAGCAAATGTCTCTTTCTTTCTCTTTCTGTATTTATATATAATTCTATCTATCTATCTATCTATCTATCTATCTATCTAAGGTTATTCTGTTCTCTCCCTCGCTATCTTTGTAAATCTTGTTTATATCGCTCTCTCTCTCTCTCTATATATATATATATATATATATATATATATATATATATATATATATATATATATATATATATATATTCATTAGTAAAGCCTAGAAAAAATTAGATGATCTAGCATATTAGAAAAGTTTTATTAGTTTTTCAAACCGGAAATCTAAATCAATACAGACGAGAAATATTAACATTATTTCGTGGCACGAAAACCGCTATGGATATAATTAGATCCATAATGTATTACCTGAATGGTCAAGTCGCTTTTTTTTTTTACGTATGTAGTTATATACCAGGTGTTAGCATTAATTTCCACTTAGGGCGGATCTGTTACAGAAAACTTTTAAAACAAAATTCAGAGTTTGACTTCCCAAGCTAACAACATAGCCTTTGCCCTAATTTGGTAAAAAAAAAAAAAAAAAAAGAAGGAAAAGGCAACGCAAAGAAAGCAAACAGCCAAACAGAAATAAAACGAAAAAAGAGAGCCGTACTTTGGAGCGGTTTCCCGCCTCTATGGCCGCTCATAACAAACCGGTATTGCCAGAGGCTTCTGTTACGACTGACAAATTTCGTTAAGACGTAGAATGCAACATGAAAGAGAACGCCTCGTTCGTTGTTAACGCCGCGGATGTTACAGTTAATGAAATCAAATTTGTTCCGGGCGAGCAAAACCCGTTGAGGTTAGTTTCTTTTAAACTATCGACAGTTGTAGGGCGTCTTTGGCGTGGACAGCCGCTGTCAACTCTAGGGAAAAAGATGACATTGAAAAGAGGGGAACAATAAATTAGAATAACGAAAGGAAAAGTAAATTCGGAAGAGATACTGATGAAAATGAAGGACAAGAAAGAAGAATGGCGGGGGAAACATTGGCAAAAGAAGAAAGAAAGGAGATAGATAGATAGAGAGAGAGAGAGAGAGAGAGAGAGAGTGAGAGAGTGAGAGAGAGTGGGAGAGAGAGAGTAAAAGTGTAAAAAGAGATAGGAAATTAAATGCGTGGTATTTATGAAGCGGAAGTGGGTGAGAGAAAAGAAGAGAGTAAGCTGACCGTGTATCAATCACTAACAAAGCAATTTCGATGTCTACAATATGTCAAACTTTATGAAGCAAGACAATGTTACCACAGTTATGATATAACAAATGGAACTATAATTTTCAGGATATGCATCCTGGCCATCACTAATCTGGCCACACACCGGATTAGCGATCGTCGTGTATATATATATATATATATATATATATATATATATATATATATTTTATTAAAGAAATTTTTATAGTCTGTCTATATTTCTGAGATGAGGTATTATGTACAGTATTTACATTAGTCAGACTATTGTCCTCATCTTTGTCGCCATATTTGTCACAACGTTTCGGCCGTTGTACGCTCCGGCCTTCTTCAGGTGGTTGGAATTTCGAACTGAACCCTTTATTTCGATCACCGGGGTAGACTGTTCTAATTCCACGTGCCATGTTTGATGGATGTCAGTTATCTCCTGCTAATTTTCCCTCTGAAAGTTCTCCACTGCCTTAACCAGAAATTGAACTCACCTTCTTTGGGTCTGTCACTGGATCTAACCAACGCCTTTATCCACTGTGCCATGTGTCCTTGAGTTAGCAGGAGATAACTGACATCCATCAAACATGGCACGTGGAATTAGAACAGTCTACCCCGGTGATCGAAATAAAGGGTTCAGTTCGAAATTCCAACCACCTGAAGAAGGCCGGAGCGTACAACGGCCGAAACGTTGTGACAAATATGGCGACAAAGATGAGGACAATAGTCCGACTAATGTAAATACTGTACAGAAATTTTTATGTTTAACATTCTTTTTATAGATACAAATGTCTTTAATAAAATTGTCGGACTTTGTCCATTTCTTAATATATGACGTCATTTGTTTACATTTGATACACCATGAGCAGTTATGAATGTACGAGATTCATGGAAGATTGAAGTTTATAAGCAGTAAATTCGACCTTGTCTACCATAAGGTTCATGGTGGCCGAGTCGGTTAAGGCACGTCAGCGTAATGACGGTTCCGTATAGGATGCAGGTTTGAATCCTGTCAAAGGACGAATATTTTCTATGAAAATTTCTCGGACATTCAGGCCGGTAAATGTTATTTAATACTGTTTATTATAAACAGAGCATTTACTTAAATACTTGTATCTATAAAAAGAATGTTAAACATAAAAATGTCTTTAATAAAATTGTCGGACTTTGTCCAATTCTTAATGTATATATATATATATATATATATATATATATATCCGGATTATACATAATCAGGATTTTTTATGGTTCAACACATACATACATACATATATATATATATATATATATATATATATATATATATATATATATATATGTTTGTGCGTGTGTGTAATAAGAACGAAACTGATATAGATTTAAACGTTCACAGCGTTATTTCCAAAGAAGTCTCAAAACCAGAAGTAGATTAGTAGTTATTTATTATATGTATGTAATATATATTATATATATATATATATATATATATATATATATATATATATATATATATATATATATATAAAATAATAGGAAAGATAAATGAAATTTATAATTCAGAGTTCTTAGCATTTATTTTTATTTTTTAAACACAATGCTCGATACAAACTTAGAGCAGAGTATTATAATTCATTTTTAAAAATATAAATATTTTTTGAAAAACAATATATATATATATAACCACTAAAACACAAGGGATTACTAGGTATGGAAGAATTCGAAAACATTACAAAAGAAGTGTAATCAGGAGGGCAGTAGATAGCGATTAACAATGCATTTAAATTTTTGAGGATTAATGTTGGCTGGGAAGCATGGAACCGGAAGGGTGTTCCACAAGCGAGAATCCCGAGAAAAGAGACTCTTAGCTTAAAATTATCTTCGTAGCGCCTGTAAAAACCTCGAACGTTTTGTTGTTCTCTGGTACGTATTCAAAGTTTTCCATTGAATTGTAGATTGTACTCTGGGAAAATATTGTATCCTTTTCAGAGTTTGAGCCTTTTAATGCATTTACGAGTAATTCTTTAAGTTGTTTCTGTTGTAGTTCAGCATTCTGAAGCGTAATTTGTTGGAATTCCATTTGTTGTTGATGTAATTCCAAAAATAGTTGTTGTTGTCTTTCTTCTGATTTTTGTTGCTGATCCAAATGTACTTTTAGCATTTGGACGATTACTTTTTGAAAATCTTCCATATTTAGACAAACAAAAATGACAGCGATTTTTTGTTGCTTTGAAACACGTGTACCAAGGGTAGGTACACAACAAATCTTGATAGATTTTTTTTTTTTTTTACAAAAAAAAAAAAATATGGATAGACAATTAGTTAAACTAAACTAATTATGTGTTTAGCTTTTTCGAGATTCCGTGGTTCCGTTAATTTTAACGTAATTGTATAAATTTTCACCACACTTATTATGTATTTTTTTTTATAGAGGTACAAAAAAGAGAAAACTCGCCTCAGTGAATTTGAGGGGAGAAAAATTTTATGCACGAGATTCAACTCAGTTACCTAAAAAAATTTTTAGATAGTTTTTTTCAAAAACTAGAGTCGTAAGTAGTACTTCGGTTCTTGTGTTGTCAGTTTGTTTTATGAACAAGCTGTTTCTTTTTCTCTGTGTGTGGGATTGTAAGAAATCGTTCTCGTTAAGTTATTTGGACAGACTTTAATATTCCGTAGATGTCGAATCGCTAGTTCGTCACTGATGTTTGGTATCGGAATATATATTTTTCTTTTTATACGTAGACGCTGGGTGTTGCGTTTAGATCGCTGATGTAGTAATAGCAGCTTAATTTCTTGTTCAACACTGCTATGGGACCCGTGGAGTTTCTGTGTATTTTTCGAGTACTATGTCGCTATTGATATGGTGGGAACGAAATTCTCGAATCTTTCTGCCGCCATTGATGTGGGACTGGTAAGGTATTGAGGTTTTCGACGTGAATGCGTTTCTCGAATTCTTTATATAGTCCTGGAAGAGTCCATGTTGTAAGCATGTTACGGTCAACTAACAAATGCTGAAAAATAGCAAATAACAAAGTTATTGAGCGAGGGAATGTCTACATTGAAGATATCAAAGGAGTTTTGCTAAGATCATCGAATAAAGAAGGCTGTTGAGAATATAAGTAAATTGAGAACACGAAGCAAAGTAAAAGGCTTTAAAAACTTAATGAAGTTTTCTTTAATGAAGAAAAAAACGTTAAAATCAACTGAAATTCTGTTGACTTACAGAAACAAATTTCATCAGAAATTCTACGTTAATTATTATGGACAATGCATGATTTTTGCGCTAGTGGACCTAAAATGTTTTAGTATCTTATTTATTATAAAACGCAGATTGTTTGTTTGTTTGTTTGTTTGTTTGTTTGTTTGTGTGTGTGTGTGTGTGTGTGTGTGTGTGTGTGTGTGTGTGTGTGTGTGTGTGTGTGTGTGTACGTTTATATATTGGATCGGATTTCCTACATTTTTCAACCGATTTCAACAAAACTTCACAGGATAGAAAACACGATAAAACACGATTCTGTCGCAAGAATGAAAGGGGGACAACCCATATCGAGTTGTACTTATAAAACCCAGGTTGTTTGTGTGTGTTCGTTTATATATGGGATCGGATTTCCTACATTTTTCAACCGATTTCAACAAAACTTCACTTTTTTTTGGCAGGTAGTGTTTCTTATTGTCTTGCACACTTTTTCTTTATTTTTACATTCAGAATGCTTTAAAAATTCCATTTACAAGACAATTGTTTATAATAAAATTCTATTAAAAAAAAAAAACAAAGCAAAAAAATAAAACTAATTAAGACATGCGTGTCCGTCAACCTTAAACAATAATCTTTGTCAATTTTATTTTTCAGTCTTTATGATTGTCGATACTTGATCTATCTCTTACTGTTACATCCCCGGGAAACGCCGGGCTCTCCTGCTAGTATATCTATATTTCCTTAAGGACACATGGCACAGTGGATAAAGGCGTGGATAAAGGCATTTGCCCGACGGCTTTCATTAAGTTTATGTCGATCCACGTAGCCTACTGGAAATGTCTAACCAAACCCTTTATTCAATCTACGGGAACAGACTATTCTCCTTCCACTGTCAATGTCTTGATGTTGTATGTACTACAGATTTTCTGCATTTTTTCCCATATGCAGACAGACCGTGGCAAATTTTTTGGTCTTCCTCCATGACCATCCAGTTTCCACTTGAACGAGCTGATTTTATGGCTGCAGAGTAGTTGCTATTCCAAAGAGGTACAGGACAACTCAACACCGCTGACTCAACACCGCTGACTGAATACTGCCGACTGAGCGCCGAAACAACTCAAGACGGAGATAACTCAGCACCAGAAAAAATGTCATAACTGTTTCAAAAATACATTTCACAATGTTTAATCTTTGTGTCTTCGAAAGAACAATGTGTCAAAAGTGATGCAGGAGATCTCAGTACCGCTGACTCAACACCGCTGACTCAACACCGCCGACTGAGCGCCACGACAACTCAGGACTGTTACAACTCAAGCTCGAGACAACTCAGCACCAGAAAAACACAACATAACTGTATTAAAATAATTTATTACGGATTAAAACCATAATTTGTCAATATTTTTCTTCAAATAAGGTATTTGAAAAGACATTATGTAAAATATGAAGCAGTTTTTTTTGTTTTTAATTATTTTTAGTAAAGTAAATCGTGAAGAAATTTATTCTTTTAGTAAAGTAGGTTGTCATAAAAATAATTTAATAAAATACACTTGTTTTTAATTATTTTTTAATAATGTTAATCGAAAAATGCAAAACAAAATGAAGCCGTTTCTTTGGAGTATTTTAATAAAGTAAATCATAGTGTAATTTGTTTTTAATAAAGTAAATCGACATTCTAAAATATTTTTATGAAAAAATATTATAAAATTTAATGTTGTGAATTATTAAAATTATAAAAAATATTTAACTGACAACTATTATCAAATACAAAAAAATGAAACAATTGTTGTTTCTGTGTATATCTTTGAGATGAGGTATTATGATTATTTACATTATTGACATTATTCGGACTGTTATTCTAATCTTCATTGTCATATTCACAACATTTCGGCCCTTGTACGCCCTGGTTTCAAGGACACATGGCTAGTGGATAAAAACGTTAGTTAGATTGAGTGATTAGACCCAAAGAGTTGTGAGTTCAATTCCAGACTACAGCTGTGGTGAACAAAAAAAATATTGGAGAGTTGAATTAAAGGGAAATAATTGAGACAACCGGAAGAGGCATGGTACGTGGAACTAGTACAATCTACCTCGGTGGACGAAATAAAGGGTTCGATTCGAAATTCCAGTCACCGAAAGAAGGCCGGTGCGTCAACGGCTGAAACATTGTGAATATGGCAAGGAAGATGAGGATAACAGTCCGAATAATGTAAATAATTTTTGTTTCATCAAATTTAATTCGTATTTTTCTTAAAAAGTGACATATAAACCAACTATTTTAACTAAATTATTTTTATTTTGTATTTTTCTTAATTTCGTGTTTTATTGAATTATTTTTTATACATGAATTTCGCCCACGTCCTAAAGGGACACGGCACATAAATGAAGAAAAAGAGAAGAATAATGTCTCTTGGAACGAGTAAATGATTTGCAATGCAGACGCAGTAAACTAAGTTGTTCTGTACAGAGATTGACTAGTTTTGTAACTTCTGTTCAGCTTGCACGTGTGTTTTATGTTATGAAACGTCGTATACCATTCCCAGCGTAGCATTGTGAATTTGTGAAATATCTACCAGTATGACTCTTGTGGCTAACGCGTCTTACATTTGAGACACACACACTACTACAGTATCACATGCAAATTGATTCGTTGCTGGATCGATGATTTCTCCTTTCCTAGCTGCACGCTTGACGTTTGCCCAACTCATTGAATGTTCTTGGAAGATCTTAGTACTTTCATGAATTCCACGTCCCCATTTATCTCGAACTTATGTAGCAGTTTACCATTTAGGGTCTTCTATGTGCAAGAGATTCTTTTAAAGTGCTTCAATTGTTTGTGCTGGAGTGGAGTGCCTTAGAGCAATTGAGTACCTACATTATCGCTGTTGACTCGTTAGACGAGTATGGTCATTGCTGACAAGTTAAATCCAGGATTATGCTTTTGAATTAATAGTTGTCCTTCTCTTAGTTGTATGTCCTGGTTGTCAATCACGTATAGCGAGCTCAGTGCAATTTAACACATAGATGGAGAGAGCTACGACAGATGTTAGGAATGCCTGTGCTGAGATTATAGTCGTGCACAACACCCCGACAACTCACACTAACAATACAAAGAATCCTAGATGCTAGATATTTGGATTAACACTGAGACATGTCCTGCATCAGATATATTTACCCGGCCTCCCCACTAAAGCAGGCTGTAACACAAGGTCGTTTTTAAGTGTGGAGCCCATACGCATATGGGTCAATGACAAAAATTGCCCAGTTCCCACGACCGCTGGCATCGGTATTACACTGACTCAACTCTCTTAGTGCAATGAGGGAGGTGCTGCTACAGGGCTCGAATCCGCGGGACCAAGCGACTTCATCCATCTAAAATGAGAGCAAAAGTGAACGTGTGTTGCACCAGTGTTTTCTTTTCCCTAGACTGGTACCTTATTAAAGGTTTGGGGTCCATTACTTTCACTGGGATAACATCGCGCCTGGGCACCAAACCCAAGTAATTCTATGTCCCCACTGATATATATATATGCATGCATACATATAGAGCCGGGGTAAAGGTCTCGTGTTAACCAGCCTTCATCTATAATAAACCTCCGAATCAATGATACGACGTTCCCAATCTACTTGATTTCAATTTTTACATGGTAGTATTCATATAAAATATAAATTGTATTGTAACCTAATTATCTATAGCAATGGATCTTATGCAATATTGGCGAAAAATTCAAGGAGAAAAATTGAAAATAAATATGTAAATATAAATTAGAGACATGTCATAATAGATCATTCAGTCTTTAAATAAACCAACAATGTTTTGCGGCAATTTTTAACGCCAAGATTTTTCTTTCTAAAAATTTGAAGAAAATGAAGGATTTAACATGCGGTCTCGCAAAATAGAACCATCATTTTCTGTTGGATTCCCAGCCACTCTGGTTTTCATGGAAATGAAAAAGCTGATGTGGCTGCTCTCTGAAACTTAACACAAGTAACATAAAGGTTCCATACACTGACTATAAACCCCTAATAAATGACTTTATTTTGAAGAAATGGCAAGACGCTTGAAACAGCTGTCAAAACAACAAATTATTTAAAATCAAACCCTCTCTAAAGAAACAACTAACTGAACACAGAAAATCACGCAAAGAAGAAATGGTCTTATCCCGTATTCGCATAGGACACAGGCACATAACTCACTCCTTCCTCCTAAAAGACGAAGATCCTCCTGAATACATAAACATGCCAGGAGGCTTATACTGTGAAGCACTTCCTGCTTGTGTGCGGTGACATGGCACATATTCGAAAATTATTTTACAACGTGTAAAACTTGAAAGAACTTTTCCAAAAATCAAACCCCAATTTGATCTTGACCTTTCTTAGAAAAGTTGGACTATATAATAAAATATAATTCCAATTTGGTGTCTGATGATGAAAGGGGAAACTATGATACTTGCCAGGTGAGAAATTTTCAAAGAACAACGCACCTCTGAAAACGGTGATATTTTAAAAACAAAAAGCAAGACAACATCGAAAAAGAAGGAAAGGAAAAGGAAAGTTTTTTTGAAAGCATTTCAACCTTATTTAAAGAAAAAGAAAAAAAAAACAACTGTTTGACCTTAAATGACCTCTTGCTGATGCGGGTCGTTAAGTTTTAAACAAACAAAACAAACAAACAAAAATTTGAAGAATTTTAACACATTCAACATTATGGATAAAAGAATCGTGAATTTTATAGAGTGCTTTTTTGAGACATAACACGAGCAAAAATTAAATTCACGGATTTAGAGGGAAAAATCCGCGAAAATGT
>CAHIKZ030000184.1:347500-367500 GCA_903632075.3 Acanthosepion pharaonis | reverse complement strand
GATTTTCAAAATTGTCAAATTAAACATACAGCAACTGGTATTCACAAGCTGTCACCCATGTAGGTCCTGATGATGCTTAACTTCGGTGATCATACGAGAACTGGTGTTTTAACGTGATATGGCCGTAATCCTTCAGTGAATATTAAAAATGCAGATATGAAATAGAAATCAGAAGGAAAGAATAAAAATCCACAAAAGACTCATAAATATATTGTGTCAATAGGAATACAAACAACAATAAAGGAAATAATAATAATAATAATAATGAGGCCCGTGCGTCTTGTTTTAAATACCGAGTTGAATTCACAAAACAGAATATCAGCCATAAACACTTCGGCTGTCTCTTTAGTGCAATAAAGTTTCAACATCCCTAACTGGAGCATAGATTACATTAAGCGAATGAATGCCAAAACAAGAAAGCTTCTCACTAGTTACTGCATGCTTCATCCTAAGGTTGATGCTGATCGTCTGTATGTGCCCAGATCTGAAGGAGGCAGAGGATTAGTTCAACTAGAAATGTCTTACAAAACTGCAACAATCGGTCTTGAAAGATACCTGGAAACTACAGAAGAATACAAACAACAATAAGGCAAATAATAGTGCAAATAATAATAATAATTAGACTAGGACAATATATTCATTGGCATGTCTATTCGAATTATGGGATTGAAGTACAAACATCACCCGAATGACGTCAGAATCGGTGATGGAGTGACTATACTGTGGAATTTCCAGACAAAAAAATTGATGCAATTAGACCAGACATAGTCACAAAAGATCTCAAAAAAGAAACCTGGCAACTAATTGATATGATTTGAACTCGGTATGATAAAGAATGGTACCGAAAATCATGTGAGTAAAATTCCTGGACACATCAGCTACAAAAGAACTGCACATATCCGAAAAACTCACTATATCTAGAGCTTACGGCCACGCGTTGAAACACCAGATCTCATACGATCACCCAAATTAAGCAAAGTCGAGCTTGATCAGCACCTAGATGGGTGACCCCTTGGGAATACCAGGCGCTGCAAGCTTGGATGTGCGGGTGGTATAATGGATAATGGCTCAGAATTGTTAATCGGAGAGCAGAGTTCTAGTTTTGTTGGGTTCATTATCTTTCTTTCTTTCTTTCTTTCTTAATATCCCCAATTCTTTCCTTTGCTTTCTTTCTTTCCTAATATTTCCCAACGCTTTGCTTTGCTTTCTTTCTTTCTTTCTTTCTTTCTTTCTTTCTTTCTTTCTTAATATTCCCTATCCTTTCCTTTGCTTTCTTTCTTATCCTTGTATTTCTCAAAACTTTTCTTTCTTTCTTTCTTTCTTTCTTTCTTTCTTTCTTTCTTTCAAAGACCATCAAAACAGAATGTGCTTTCTTATTGATATGGGAGTCCCTTCAGATTGTAATATATCTTTCAAGATGCAAATTCTCTTAAGAAAAGTATGACCCCACCTCTTCTCCCCCAGCTATGGGTTAATTATTAATATTTGTATTACTAAAGTCATTTTTACTTAAAAAAAATAAAAAATAAAATAAATAAAATTTCTGTTCAAAATATTTAGATTTTGGCATGAAATAACCCATAGAGATGTTGATATGCCGCTAAACAAAAACAACCAACCTACCTTTACATCTAAACGAAACGTCCCCAATCTACATAGATAATTCTCCTACAGTGCCTCTTTAACCATAGACCCCGAAAGGGACTTGGTAATTAGGCACTTAAAATTACTCTCTGGCAAGATGATACTCCACACCATAATAATAATAATAATAATGATTAAAATTAATCACTCGTTAGATTCGATTAGGAAAACACGCGTCCAGTTTACAGTAGATTTAAAAGTCAAACATAGTCCCGGTTGACTTCTTCTTATATGTGCTGTGTCCTTTCAGGACGTTGGCGATCATGGTTCTCCACAATTTCCTGTCCCTTGTAGCTCTTAATAACTTTTGTCCTTTTGCCATCACTCCCATACCCTGCTCTGCCTTTCATTCGCTCAAGCCCCCCCCCAGGTAGGTTGTGCGTAGCTTTTGTCTTTATTACCTTCAATCTGTCAGGTTAGTATAAAGTTTTCCAAGCCCCCTCTCCCTCATTATGTGTCCCAGAAATCTAGACTGTCTCTTCTTGGTGTTAAGTGTCCTTATGTTTCCATTTTCTCTAAAACTTCGTCTTTGCTCACATGTTCAGTGCAAGGTATTCTCAGTATCCTTCTGTAGAACCACATTTCTATAGCTTCAAGTTTCTTCTTCATCTGTGCAGAGATTGCCCAACATTCGCTGCCATACAGGAGGACTGATATTACATAGCAGTTAAGTCATGTTTTCTTTGAAAAACGAAATTTCCTTGATTCTTAATACTTTGCTTAGCTTTTGGAAGGCATCTCTCGTTATCCCAATGCGCCTTCGGATTTCGGTGCCGCACTTTCCATCCATTGTTAAAAAACACTTATACTTGTTTAATTTTGGCATCTCCAATTTGCGATTTGTATGTTGGACTGTTTCTTTGTGCTGACAACCACGTCTTCTATCGTCTTACAATTGATGTTTAGTCCTTTCTTATCGCTTTCCTTCCATACCTTCTGTTCGAGTTATTTTCATTTCTTTTCTCTGTCTGCTATCAACAATGTTTTTAAGATTGTGGCCACCAATAATGAATCTGGTAGGACTTGTTATTCTTTCAGAATCGCCTCACTGTTGTATAGATTAAATAAGTCCGGTAAGAAGACACATCCTTGTCTTACATCCCTTTCTATTTTTGTATATTTATAAAATTGAATTAATTTTCTATCCGTATGCTGGTGGTTTACCCCCGCTATAGGTTCTGGATTATTCTAATATACTTCCCAAATATGTGCAGGTTACCTCGGAGTCCAAACAGTTTTTTTGTGACACACTTTATCAAACGCTTTTGGATAATCTATAAAACATAGATATATATCCTTCTGCATTTGTATTGCTCTTTCTGATATGATTCTAAGCATATATATTGCATTCCTTGTTCCAGTGTCTTGTTCCATTGTTCTTGTCTTATTTCCGGTCTAACGGGTATCAATAAGTTAATAATAAATTACCATTATTGATAATTACTGTTGTAACCTAGAGAAGGTTACTGAATAGAATAATCAAACGAGGGTTGGTAATGAGCGATAATACTTAGAACAAGAACAACACACATAAGATTCGCCAGCGGCGCGTAGAAGAAGTAGGCTGGGACAAAAATTCTCCGTAGACCCCGTATAAAATGGGGTTGGGTAGCTGTTTTCCGAGATGAGACTCTGCCCTTCGACATAGCCTCGTCATCTGTGGATCCTCTCTGTCCGGAGGCAGAGAGTTTGGCCAGTACAGCTGGAGACGAATCTCCAACTCTAGATATTTATTTCTGAAAAATCCAGAAAATGTTGCACAAGGCCGAAATGGGGAAGGAGGGGGGGGGAGGACGGTCTTCAGTCTTAACTTTAAAGTTAGCTAGCCACAAACGCTGACCCAATCATACAAAACAATATTCCTTGCACCAAAACAACACAATCGTAGCACATCCACCATAATACCTCAATGTCTCCATGAAAATACTAACTAGTCTCCATATGTACAATTACATCGTTTGTGGAGGGGTGGGGAATAAAGCAACTTTAAAAACAAGCCCCAATGAGTATTTACAATATGAAATAAAATATTTACAATAAACTAAATAAAATGATGTTAGTAAGAAAACTACCACAATCTTTAAATGTAGCAGAAACATCAGTTAACTGGACGAAATCAATGCGGGACTATAATAAAATAAAACATTCATTCATCCCAAGCACTCAATAAAGACACGCACTCATTCAGACACAACAACAAATACGAAAAAATCAAGCACGAAACGAAAGTCGTCCCGCATTCACCAGAGAACTGACATCACTGACCACCTAACGAGGGAGGGGATGGGGAATTAAACTCAAAGAAAAATAGGGACAGAAATTAAAGGGGGCAATGAGCATGCAAACCCTAGCTAAGTTAATTGAAAAAAAGATTCAAAAAACTAAACCTAAGCTATCCTAATTTCGGGATGGTTTGCTCTAGTTCAACCCTGGAAAAGCAATATCCTGGTGCCTAACCGGCATCAAAGCACCACGCCAGGTTAGCTCCTTTCACACGACACAAACGCGGATTAGGACGGAAAGGTGGCGGCTCACTTCATCAGAATTCGGCAAAAAAAATCACCTTTTACCGAATTCTGATGAAGTGAGCCGCCGCCTTTCCGTCTTAATCTTGACTTTAAGCTGATGCTTAAAGTACAAGATCAGTTGGGAAGAAGGGAACTTCTCGCCTCCATAGAATTCCTTTCTGACGTGTCGTCCAAATCACGAGTCTCATAATACCTAGCAAACATAAGAACAAATAATGTTCAGCCTTCGTCAACGGCGGTGCCACATTGCTACAAACAGAAGCGGCCTCAGGGACAAAGAACTTTCCGTGCATTATGCGAACCATGAGGCCTTCAACAAACTTGCACAACGGCGCTACAACCCTGCAATGAAAGAAGGCGTGACTCAGGGTCTCGACTTCCTTACCACAGCGTCGGCAGTTTGGATATTTCTCCAAGCCCACCGTGCAAAGTTTTTTGGCGACCCAGAGGGCCCCACGCATCACTAGCCAGGTGAGTGATGCCTCATTGTTATTGAGACATTTCAACCCGGACGCTCAAGGCCATATTCAGAGAGCCTCCCGCTTCGTAAGGCCGAGCTCGTCAATCAGCTCATCATGAACGGGTCCCCTAACAAAACACCTGATATAATGCCTTACGAAACAACGCCTGGACGTTGGAGAGGCCATCCGACGCCCATGAGGCGTTTCAGGGCATGATGACATTCACGGTAGAAGGAGCATTTGGCTCGGGGTAAACGCACGAGTGCACACTTCTCAGGGATGGCATACAAACAGGAGAACCCAGTCACAGCTGTCAGACAATTTCTGCAATTACATCACGCCTTACATCTTGTCACCTAATTCCCAAACTTCAACCATCTTGATTATTGTGTGTGGTTCAGTTGAGCGAGAGACCGCCAAGAAATCCTTGTAACACCAAAGATGAACTGAAGGCAAGGATTATGGCAGCATTCATCAACTTAAAACATGGAGACCGTCCAGAAGAGTTGCAGGAGATTCCGAAGTCATCCGGAGGCCGTAATTCAAGCTAATGTCGAATTTATTGAATAAATTCATTCTTTAGTATTTCAAGATATTTTTGTGTAATTTTGGTAAATATATGTTAAAATGAGATGTCAATGTTGTGTCTATTTTTTGCGTAATTTAGACAACAATTTATCCATCGCGCAAATGAAAAATGAATAAATAATAACTAATAATATTAATAATTATTGATAATTAATTTTAAATAATGATAAATAGTAAAGTTAAATAACTAAAAATAATTAAAAAAAATGTGGTAACAAATAATAAATAAGTAATAAATAATAATAAATAGTAAATAATAATACAAATTTTTATTAATAAATAAATAATAATAATAAAAAGTGTAAATAATAATAATTAATATATAATAAGTAACGAGTATATACAAAATACTAAACGTAAGTACTAACTTTAATTTTTTAACTAAAAATTTAAAACGATAATAAATAATAAGTTAATAAATAACTCTCAATAATCTATATATAAAACAAAATAGAGGATGCCTGTGGGTGCGAGTGTTCGGCTGTCTCTGTGATACATTTTTACTCGAGATCCATCCAACCGATTTTGACCAAACCGGGCACATACATTGTACAATTAGCGTAAAAAATCGATAATTTAAAAAAAAAAATCAATAATCGATAAAGCCGATCAAAAATCGATCAATTCAACTTTTTCCTCCGATTTCGTTCAAAATCGGTATGTTGGTTACTTACATCATGACGAGCTCAACGATACCACATTTTTATTTCTACGCCTCAGCGTTTAGCGAATAACTGCGAAAAACGAAAAATCGATTTCAACATAAATCTCCCTCATTTTTCAAGCAATCTACCACAAACTTCACTCAATTGTAGCCACCAATAAGTTGATTGTTTGACAGTTTTTAACAGTTCTTATTCCTATTTAGTACTGTTCAATTATTGATTGGCCGTTGATAAGTAGTATAATTTAATTTGCAATGGTGTTCACCCAGTACAAGGCCCAAGAGCCACTCAAGGTAGAGTGTTAGAGAGGCACCATCCCAAATAAGACGCAAGAAGGCCACCGGAAATGAAAGAGAAGAAAAAGACTTTAGAGGGAACTGGAAACCCAGTCCTAACCAAACCGACCCTGTGTCACATGTTGCCCTAGTGGGAGGGAGACTAAATATAGTCCTAACAAAAAAAACAAAGGATAAACTTCTACTCCTTTTCCAAAGACCGTGGAGAAGTGTGATCCGAACAAGGCGATATGGGCAGAGGGACAAGAGCAGTCAGCCCTCGTAGATTAAACAGAGGGTTCAGTTTGTAATTACCTGTAGGTTGCTCGGATCGATATATATCTGATGAAGGCTGGATGGCACAACGGCTGAAAGGTTGTGATAAAAACAAAGATAATAAACTGAATATAAATTAAATTAATAAATAATAAGTAATAATTAAATAACTATAAATAATAATAAATAATGCAATTAATAGTAATTAATAACAAGTAAAGAATAAATAATAACATATTAATAATTACCAATAAAAATATAGAATGATAACTAATATATTTTAAATAACAATGTTATAACAGTGATAATAAATTGTATTAAATGACAAATAATACTGCTATTATCAATAAATGTTAAGAAATTACTAATATTATAGATTAAATAATTGATAATAAACAATAATAAATAACTAAAAAAGTAGTAAATAATCAATAAATAATAAAAAAAATCTAATATGCATAAACAATAATAAACAATGAAAAGTATTTAATAATAAATTACAAATAAGTATAAGTTAATGGTAAATTATAATTAGTAACAAAATATAAATAAACAATACGTAATAATAAAAATGATTGAATAATGAATAAATAGTAAATAATAATATTAATAATTATCACTATATAATTATAATTATCAATATATAATATATACTTATTAATATTAATAATATTAATAATTAATAATATTAATAATAATTAATTAAATACTAAATAAATTTAAAATAATAATAAATCATAATCAATGGCAAATAATTTAAATATCAATAAATAATAATAAAATTATAAAGATTATTAATTAAATAAGTGATAATTCACAATAATAAAAGAATAGTAATGAATAAATAATTATCGATAATAATATCAGTAATAAATAATAAAAATTAATAATCAATAAATAATAAATAACGTGTAACAACAAAAAAATGCTAATTTTAATCTTGAACCAAAAATTAAAATAATACAATTACTACTATCAAGTTAAATATTAAATCAATAATAATAGATAATAAATATGAATAAAATCACAATGAAAATAGTTATTAATAATAACAAATGAATAAATTTGAAATTATAATAGATGAATAATAAATAAAAACTGTTAATTATAAAAAAGCAATTAATTATAAAAATTCATTTTCAAAAGATCAAAGTCAAAGAAAATAGCGAAAAATGCGGAGAAGATGAAAAAAAAAAGGTTGGGGTGGGGGCTGTAAAAAAGAGAAAGAAAAATAGAAATAAAGTAGAATAAAAAAAAATAAGGAAAAAGAAAAAGAGAAAAGAAGTGGAAAAGAAGTAAAAGACCAAAGAAAAAGAGAAAACAAAAAGACAAAAAGAAAAAAAAGAAAAAAAAAGGGTAATTTCACATTGAGGTATTTCAAAAAGAGGCATTTTTCAAGAGGATGTAATTAAAACAAATTAAAATGGCTTCTCTAAAATATGATCAGTTCTGGTGGTCGAAAAAAACCCCCTGAAATCTTTGCTCTAACTAGGAACAAAACCATCTGACTAATTTCTCCATGTTACCATGACAACCTCAGACGGATATTTTCACATGCTCAATCCAACGTTCGACTAGTTTAGCGTAGCACAGACGAAACTTATACATTAACGGCATTTGTTTTCTTTTTTTACACTACCTATAGAGTCGGCCATGTCAATTGCGTAGAGCATACCCAGCTTCCGGTTTCTCGAACTTACAGACGTATTCCGACACCTTTTTCTTTCTTTTTCTTTTTTTTATGCGAATATATTTAAAGAAACCAGGAAGAAAGGGATGGAATGAAAAGGAAAAAGAATGAAAATAATAAAAATAAAATAAACGAAAGAGAAAAAAGTTCGAAGAAATATGAAGTTAATGGAAATGAAATAGGTAATTTTATTATGATGTTTTATTTCATATTTTCTCCTTTTATTCAGATTAAAAAAGGAAAGATAACAAAAATAGCATTTTGCGTTAGCAAATGCCTTTTTTGTAATTTTCGAAGTTCTTTTATTTAATTTCATTTAGTTACAAGCAAATCTGCTATTTTTTGCGCATACGATATCTTTTCAAAGTTTTGTATTTTCTTTCTTTTTTCTTTCTTTCTTTCTTTCTGTAATTTTCGAAGTGCTTTTATTTAAACTCATTCAGTTCCAAGCAAATTTTTTTTTTGCGTATCGCTAAACTGTTTTCGATCTCGTCTTTTCTTTTCTTGTTTGTTTGTTTGTTTGTTTGTTTGTTTGTTTGTTTGTTTGTTTGTTTGTTTGTTTGTTTGTTTCTTTCTTTCTTTCTTTCTTTCTTTCTTTCTTTCTTTCTTTCTTGTTCGTTTTATTTTCTACCGGTTTTTGAACTTCATTTTTTATCTACTAGTTTATTTATTTTTTTTCATTATCGCTCTTTTTTTTCTTTTATATTCTGTGTCCTCTAAAGAAGTAATTAATTTTTTATTTATTAATCCGACAGATTTTATTACCAAAACGATATTTTTAGAGGATACTAATATTTGAGTAGACGTTCCGTTTATTTATTAAACAGCATATTTATTTATTTTCGTCTACCAGCCTGGAAAAATTGAGAAATATCATTAAAAGAAAATATGTTCACTCCGGCAGGACCTACGTCCTCCTGGGCATAGAGAACTATATCCAGGGGGACGCAGATCTGACGTGTTCTAGCTGACTCAGCTATGAAGAAACTACGCAGACATGAAAATTTCTAGACGAGAAGGATTTCGCTAAAAGGCACTATCCAGCCTTGCCTGGTCGGAAAAAAAGTTCTTTGTATCTCATTCAAGAAGGAAACAGGTTTGAATCTTGTCCGAAAACGCATATTTTTCTTTAATAAGATTTATTGAATTTTCAGATAGCTGAAAATAAATGAATATACTGTTTAATAAATAAACGTAGCGTCTGCTCAAATATGAGTATCCAATAAAAATAGCGTTTAAATTGATAAAAGCCCAAGTCATATTATCTCCACCAATATCAACATTGCTATCGAGTTCTATAAGAATAAATTGATAGCTGAGGCCATTGCTATAAAGAATTTCCTTTTTTCTATGCTTATGTGTTCTATTCTCTCTTGCAAACTCGATATTTCCAAATGTCTTTTTATTTCTTTTAGGTTTTTCCTTCATTTTTCCTGATTGGTTCTTGAAAGAGTTTTTGTCGCCGCTAGTAAAACCAGTTTTGTAATTTCAGACAAAAAAATCAAAGAAAGTTTCGACGGTTGAGACATTTACTTGATATTTGTATGTATCAAAAGTATTTTCGTATATTTTTTTTTACTTCAAACCTTATTTCATGTAAACATCTAAAAACCATGACTCCACTATCTTAACTATTATTATTATCATTATTATTATTATTATTATTATTAGGGGTTTCAAAAGTATTTACGTTTTTTTTTTTAATTTTTTATAGGATTTTACTCAAAAGCTTATTTCGTGTATACATTTAAACACATTCTATGATTCTACGTTATTATTATTATTTTTATTATTATTTTAAGCAGTATCAAAAGGCTTTTCGCTTTTTACAACACAGCAATAATAACAATATCTCCACACGTGACAGTAATTAACGTAATTTTTAGTTAGCAGTATGAAAATAGCGTTCTCTAAATTTATCCAGTTGCTAAGGGCATTTTGTTTTTGTTATTAATTACTTTGTTTAAATAAATTCATTTCGTTTTTTGCCTTGAGAAAGTCCATATTGGACGAAACGCGTCGGCAACTATTACAATTTTCCTATTGTCATTTATATATATATATATATATATATATATATATATATATATATATATATATTCAACGACGAAATTATTTGTACACCCATCAATTTAAAATATTTTTATCCATTTCTCAGAATCTAATGCCCGTATTATGCCAGGTTTTTTTTATGTGTTAATAAGCACACAAAAAAGGAATCTAAAACTCATTTTTCAGGGCAATAAGTTAAATACAACAAATTTAACAGGCGAATTATGCAAAATAGGAAATGATAAAATTATTCGTACAGTAGAAAAAATCGTTTTAAATTGATTGATTCGTGGAAGTAAGTGAAACAGATGGAAAAGGCTTTAGAACGAACCGGAAACCAAATCTCTATGTATAAAAGGCAGGATGTGTGTGTGTGTGTGTGTGTGTGTGTGTGTGTGTGTGTGTGTGTGTAACGCATGCACGGCCGCAATTTTCGACGGATTTGCACCAGAATTTACATGCACGTGCTCCAAGTTAGCCTGAAGGCCAAGAGCGACGTTGCATTTCCCAACTCCCATCGATAGTGGAAATAATCGATTTTTTCATGCTTCTACGGCAGTTTTCATGTAGTTTGCGGCCATTTTCTACTGGCCAGAGTGAGAGCCTATAGCTGGCTGCCACGAATAGGCAGGAAGATTCTATTGGCCAGCATGAGAGCCAACAGCTGACTGATACGAATATTAACTAGCATGCTAGCATGCAAAAAAAATCGATAGCTGCATTCGTCACAAGTGGGAAAAATTTAAATCTGCATGGCACTTTACTCCAATTGGCTCATTCGCTTACTTAAACTCAACGTTGATTCTGATTCCGCAGAGCTGGGTTGGGTGTGAAGAAGTATTTGTTGTTAACATTCTTTTTTCATTCAGTTTTTCCAGTTACTTTTTTTTAAAGCTGATCGTTTTGTGTTCATTTTGATAGTTCTTTTTTCGTAACAGATTTAATGTTTAGTATAGAGCTTAGAAAACATTCTCAGTGTGAGATAGGCAAGAAGTAAGGCATGTAGCAACATCAGCACGACAAAGGGCACTCCTTTAAAGGCAAGGAAGGGCAAAAATATTTTAAGTCAAGTGATAGCGATTGCTGTCTGAGTCGTACGATTTTTTAATCAAGCACGGCCAACGCCGGGCCATGCTGCTAGTTCTAAATAAGAAACACGGAATAAGACACTACCTGTGTTGAAAAGACTGGGGAGGAGTATGATTCAGACGGTAGGCGAACCTATTTAATTCTATTGAGAAGAAGAAAAATAAGTAAATAAATAGTTTTAGTGTTTTTTTGGCGGGGACATTAGAAGTATAGAGTCGAAGAAGTATAGAGTTGAAGTAGACTTTAGAAGGAACCGGAAACCGAATCTTAAACAGGAAATAAAGGATAAACCCCCGACTCATGTTCAAAAGACCGGGGAGGGTTATGAACCGGTTGATAGATGAACTTATTTACTATTTAGGAGAGAAAAAGTAAATCAATAGTAAAGAAAACTTCAGAGTTTTCAACGGAGTCGTTAGAAATATAGAGTTGAAGTAGCCTTTAGAAAAAACCGGAAACCAAGTCCTAAACAGGAAACAAACGATAACCTCTACTCCTGTTCAAAAGATCTGTGTATAGTATGAACCGGACGTTGAAACATTTGGCATTCATTAAACGAGAGCTGTCGGTTAAAATTTATAGAATCTTTTTTTAAAACAATTTTTGAGGAAAATGAGTTTCTCAAATTCAGTAGCCATCATCGCTTTTTCTAGTATTGACGGCGGTATCTTTCTAAATCTTTTCTTTGAAGTAGTGTGGAACGTCAACATGTTGATTATATCATTATTTTCTCTTTGAGTTACATGTGCTATACATTTTAGTTGTTGCTGCTGTTGGTAGTCCTCAATTGATGTGATTTCTTTCCTTTGGTACTGTTCTTTGTGATTCTGTAGCGCCAGTGCATAGTGTTCAGTGAAGAATTGCCTTTGTCAAGGCCTACAAGCTTCACTTGCTCAAAGCTATTTTTAGGTATTAGATGGAGATTGTATCGATAGATAGATATATAGGGGAAAGGAGGAGGTGGAGGAGAAGGAGAGAGAAGGGGAGGAAGGGAGAATAACAAAGTTAAAATAAAGCCAAATACGTATGTGTTTTTTTTTTTGTCGAATCTGAGGAATGTTGTCAAATATCTTTCACCAATTATTTCTTCGACGTTCATTCTTTTTTCGTTATCTACTTCTTGATAATTCTTCACTTTACCATTTTCGCCAATTATTTTTGATAACTTTTTCATCTTTCTTACAATCTCTTTATTTTCATTCTTTCTTCTGATTTCCTGCAGTTTTTACTCCATCTTTCTTGCTGGCATGCATTTTTCCTTCTTCTCTCTTTCTTTCTGTCTTTCTTTCTTTCTGTCTTTCTTTCTTTCTTTCTTTGCCGCAGTTTATTTTGATGCAATTTTATCTTTTTGTTCATTGTTTGTTGTGTTTGTTTGTTTGTTTCTTTCTTTCTTTCTTAAATTCGTTTTCTTTTCTTTCTTTCTTTTTTCATTAGTTTTCTGTTCTCTCATTCATTCTTTCTTTCTTTCATTCTTTTTTTATATAATTTTATCTTTTTGTCCTTTCTTTCTTTTTTTCTTTCTTTCATTAGTTTTCTTTTCTTTTCTGTTTTCTTTCTTTCTTTTTCTGATATAATTTTATTTTTTATTCTTTCTTTCCTTCCTTCCTTCCTTCCTTCCTTCCTTGTTTTATGTCTTTCTTTCTTTCTTTTTCTTTCCTTCTCTTTTCTTTTTCATTCTTTCATTAGATTTCTTTTCTTTCTTTCTTTTTCTTCTTTTTTGAGATAATTTTATCCTTTCTTTCTTTCTTACATTGTTTTTCTATCCTTCTCTTTTCTTTGCTTCTTTTTTCTTTCTTTCTTTATTCTTTCTTTCATTTTTTTCTTTCTTTCTTTCTTTCTTTCTTTCTTTCTTTCTTTCTTTTCTTTCTTTCTTTCTTACATTGTTTTTCTATCCTTCTCTTTTCTTTGCTTCTTTTTTCTTACTTTCTTTCTTTCTTCTATTAGTTGTATTATTCTTTTCTTTCCTTCTTTTTTCTTTACTTTACTTTCTTTTTATTAGTTCCATTATCCTTCTAGTTCTTTCTTTCTTTCTTTCTTTCTTTCTTTCTTTCTTTCTTTTTTCTTTTTTAGTTCTCGTTAGGATTCTTACCAAACCCTCCTATCCAAAACCCTTTACCCTATCTTCATTATTATCTCCGGAATGCGTATCTTACATCCGGTGACTTCCAATTATTTTGGCGCGAAATATCTCCCATATGAAATCCTCGAGCGCGCCATTAAGCAGACACTTCAAACTTGTTGCATGACGGAGACAAAATTCAAACGCGGAGCTGCGAAGGATTTATCTGGAAACGTATCTGTGTTTGCAAAAGTTTGCGTATCCACTCTTACACACACACACACACACACACACACACACACATATATATATATATATATATATGTTGTTTAAAAAATGTTCAAATTTATTGAGGAAGAGAACTCAATATCGGAGATAGAATCTTGATAGTTATAGATGTTGTTGACATAGAAATGATGAGTCAGCATGCAGTGTTGAGTGATATGTCCTCTCTCATACAGGAACACACACATAAACACATACACACACATACACACATATACACACATACACACACATATACACACACTTACTCACTCACTCTATCTCTATCTATCTTACATGCACAATTACACACATATATATTTTATTTGTATATTGCTTTTTTATGTATGGATTACAGCCACTTTGAATATCCGGTTCCCGTGCGGTCACAGAATTTAAGCAACGTCTTGCCTGGCCATTATCTAGATGGGCGACAGCTCGGAAATACCAGGTGTTTAATGGTTCAGAATTGTTAATCGCAGATCCGTCTTCGAATTCGAGTCGGGTTCGTTATATTCACTTACGCTCAAAAACCGCTCCAGCTATGGGTTAATTAGTTATTTCCGCTTTCATACCTAACACGAGAAAGAGACATTTGAAATTTCTCGGATGCAAAGAAAGGAAAGAAGGCTAAGAAAAATTGACACTCACAGGACATATTGAAGTCAAGAGGGACAGAGGATAAGCATCGCATAACCTTCCTAAAGCGCTTCTACAAATGGTTGGCAGAATAGAGAGATAGCGAAAAGACAAAATTTACTAAGAGCTACAAAGGACAGGAAATTGTGGAGAGCCATGATCGCTCCCGTTCTGAAGGGACAGGGCACAAAAAAAGGAGTTTGCAGCTAAACAATTCGATTTTTGGAAGTAGTTTGTTGCGACGAAGGAACCCATGATGGATTTTGGAAAATTCGGTAACGGAGGCTAATCCTCCTTCCCTATACTATTAAATAGCTGAAAATCGTGAAGTCCAGATAAAACCCCACTACAACAATACCAGGAACGTATTTGCAGAAGCGGAGCTCCTTCTCCAAGTTAAAGATAAGTTCTTGTATCTTCTTTTCAAATTATTATTTTTTTTTAAAAAAAAAATAGTGAATAAGTTAAGTTTTAGATAGTTATTTCTTTTTAAAGAAGCAAAAATTATATAGCTTCGTTTCGATTTCAAAAATATAAGGCAAGGAGCTTAGCCCCGAAATCCTTACTCCAGAAAGGCCCTAAAATCAATTTTCAATCGACTTTTATTTCATAGCTACCGAATATTCCTTTGTTAAGTATGTATTC
Organism: Acanthosepion pharaonis; assembly: GCA_903632075.3. Lineage (NCBI taxonomy): Eukaryota > Metazoa > Mollusca > Cephalopoda > Sepiida > Sepiidae > Acanthosepion > Acanthosepion pharaonis. The sequence goes on along the minus strand of CAHIKZ030000184.1, from coordinate 352,625 downwards.
GACCGTAAATTTGATACTCATAAAACATCTTGAAGGTAAAAGGGTCGGAGAGTAAATAGCAAATAACCTTCCTAAAGAACCTGTGTAAATTGTTGGCAGAACAGGGATTAAGAGATAGCGAAAAGACAAAAATTACTAAGAGCTACAAAGGACAGGAAAGTGTGGAGCGCCATAGTTGCTCATATCCGGAAAGGACACTGGTTAGAAGATAAAGGACGAATGCTTAAAGCAAATTATCAATAACCTTAGAAAAGCACTTACCTGCGCTTACCTATTCGGGAAAGTTTAAAAACATATAAAGACGAGTTCTAATTCCAGTTAGGTTCGTTATACTTACAGACAAATAGCCACTTCTTCTTACACCGTAGCTATTGTTTAATTAGTAAAACTTGTATTAATAAACCATTATTTTCTCTCCAAGATGATTTTTACAAGCTAAAAGTGTTTTCTGGCTTTAAATAACGTATGAAGGGTTGATAAACCGTAGAAAAGGAATCAATCAATTGAATACTGATTAGCTGCACAGTCATGTCTTAGATGTATTTACATTCTCTGGAATGTAAGCAAATATATGGATATAGATCCGACAGTATGAAGAAAAATATACGGAAAAAACAAGCAAAAATCCTAATATGCAATTATGCTGTTTTAATGTTAATATAATGTCAACGTCGGACGTTTCGGTCTAGTAGACCATCTTCAGGACATATTCATAAAACATAATTAACATTATACTCTATTTAATTCAACATGAAAAAGACGATGGACATAAGAGTAAGACTAATCAGAACAGACAACTGAAATTTTTCAAGATCAGTGTTCGGTTTCAATGGCTTCTTTAATATTTCCCCTTTTCTAGCAAGATTAATGCTCGACAAACGTACATATAAGTTTTAGATTAAAATAAAATTCTTTTAATTTTTCATTCAAAATACTCTATTTTGGGAATACGTTTTCACAACATCGCCCACGTGACGCCGACGTGATCATATTTAAACGGAACGCTGATCTTGAAAAATATATTGTATATCTATATATGTATATTTTTCTTCATTCTCTGGAATATAAATGTGTAGAAACTGCCTTGGTCACAAATTGAGGGTTCAGTTTATGTATTGATTGTTATATAGAATTAACCCCACCCACTTTATACTGACGTAATTTCTTATTTGTTTCGCAAATTCTGATTATGTGTGAACTCAAATTTTCGCCCCACCCCACACCAACTATGGGTTAGTAAACTTGAACCGGATGAACCAGACCATTTGGGTCCTAAATGGATTAACCAGCCTTTTATCCAAACGGTCTTCAAGGACACATGGGCACAGTGGATAAAGGCGTTGGTTAGATCCAGTGACAGGTTAAAAGAGGAGTTCAATACCCGGTTAAAGCAGTGGAGAACTTTCACAGGGAAAATTAACAAGAGATAACTGATAACTGACATCCATTAAACATGGCACGTGGAACTAGAACAGTCTACCCCAGTGAGCGAAATAAAGGGTTCAGTTCGACATTCCAACCACCTGAAGAAGGCCGGAGCATACAACGGCCGAAACGTTGTAATAAATATGGCGACAAAGATGAGTTCAATAGTCCGGATAATGTAAATAATGTACATAATACCTCATCTCAGAAATATAGACAGACTCAAAAGGAATGAAGTTATTCTCATCTGTCAGAAAGATAACGCATTCCTTTTGAAAAAAAAAGAACTTGGAATCGTCCAAGATAAACCCCACCCCAGACACTTGAAAAATTGTCATGCATGAAACAGGCTGTATATCGGTAACTACAGTATTTGACGCAGGCAATCATGTAGAGTTCGATACATGACTGACGAGGCAGATTTTTTCCTGCAGTAGGTTTCCATTTCTTTCTGCGGTAGACTAGTTGTCATCGAAGGCTATACAACCCGGTCTGTCCTGATATTTACCCATACTTGGGGGGAGAAGAAGAGGATCCCTACCTTTCCCAATTAGCACGTAAGGGAACGTAATGGATTCGACTGGAATTCGAACTCGGTTCTCCAATTCCTCAATCCGAGCCGCTATCCATTAATCCATCTTTTAACCTACATATGCCATATAAGCTGCAGGAGAATTTTAAAAGATATTTTAGCAAACAAAAATGCGCCTTATCCGTCAAATATACGATAAATAAAATAAATCTAACATGAATACGCCAACCCTAAAACACGAAAGCGAAACTTTTTCTTCCTCTCTCTCTCTGTGTATATATATATATATATATATATATATATATATATATATATATATATATATATATATATTGAACAATAAGAAAATAAAAAAAAAAAAATCATTAGACACACTGGGTTGTGAGATTAATATTCTTTCGTTTTTTTATTATTATTATTCCATTTAGATTACTCGACTAGTTTCGACCAAAATGGCCATCATCGGGAGGAGAAATATTTCTGCTTGCTGTTAGCAGTGAACTACAGAAATGAATGTCTTTTGTTGGAGAAAATGAACTTTTGTCTGTAGTTTTCATTTGTTTTTTTTATTTTTTTATCTTTTTCAAATGAATCTTTTAACATTCCTTGTGTTGGTTAAACAGTCTCTTTTAAGTTGTTATTTGAGATAAGAACTGGATAGATACATTTTATCCTGAATTCTCTGGTCAGTTTGACAGTTTTATTGGACCTGGTGAGGGGATGTGTCTCTGTTTAGTGTTTGTGTGTGTGTTATTTGGTTCTTAGGGAGTGTGTGAGTATGATATGTGTGTAGCGTGTGTATTGCTGTAGGTGTGTGTTATCATTTGGCTCATTAGGGATATATACAGTGAGTATGGTGTGTGTACGTGTGTGTATAATCAATGGGTGAGTGTATAAGTGTGAGGCCTCCATTCCTCCGTAAGTGTATATATATATATATATATATATATATATATTAAAGACATTTATGTTTATACATTCTTTTTATATCTATATTATTTGTATCTATAAAAAGAATGGATAAACATAAAAATGTCTTAAAAAAAATAATTGTCAGACTTTGTCCATTTCATAATATATATATATATATATATATATATATATATATATATAGGCATGTTTTTATTCAAGTATGTTTGGTTAAATAATTTAGACGTATTATGTCTATTTATTTTAGTTTTAATCCTTTCAAGTCCGCGAATTAATTTCTTGGTGGCAGATATATATTGATTAAGAAAAATTCCAAAAATTTCTTTCAAATAATTTTTTTTCCAAGTACTTTCAATCTCATCTGAGACCATCTTCAGGGGGTTAAAATATTTGTAGATATTCCGTAAACTCAAAATATTTTTCAGTTCATTTACAACGTTCCAAATACGAATATGTAAGCTGGGTAACTTATATATATATATATATATATATATATATATACACATACAGCATCAGTTGGTAATTGGTAGGGAAAATTCCAAGGACATTGATCCAAAGAGAAATCAATGTAAATAACAGATTCTGATCATTCACCTCTCTAACCCGGTATATTAAATTGTTCAGCCCTTAAGGAAAAATTTATTTCTAGGTCAATCTATCGGCTCATATTTAATTTTTCTTTCTTTTCTTTCATTTCTTTTCTTTCCCTCTCCTTATCTCCCACTCTCTCTTTTCCCCTATCTATCTGTTTCTCTCTTCCCTAATTTTTTTTTAACAAAATTTTATATTGAAATTTTTCTTTTTGTTTCTTCCTCATATTATTATGAAAATTTTTCCTCCCCCTTTTTCTTTCAAATTAATTCGGCCTGAAGAGATTAATATTTAAATATATTCATGAAAAATAAATTATAACCGAAATGGATTTTTAGGGATTGTCTTTACTTATTATATAATAAATATATAAATTTATTCGTTTAACGTTATTTTATAAATGGATACACATATTCAAGTAGCTGCTCAGTTTTTATTTATTTATTAAACAGTATATTTATTTATTTGCATCTAGCAGCCTGAATATTTCGAGAAATCTTGTTAGAAAAAAAACAAACAAACGCCACAAGATTTGGAGCACGAATATTTTCTATGAAAATTTCTCGGACATTCAGGTCGGTAAATGTTGTTTAATACTGTTTATTATAAACATAGCATTTACTTAAATATTTATATCTATAAAAATAACATATAAACAGAAGATAACTTTATATATATATATATATATATATATATATATATATATATATATATATATATATATATATATTAATAATTACGCATATATTACATTTACAGTACGACTCAGAGTTTTAAGGTTTTCAATTCATCAGGTACAACAATTTATGAACATTTCAATACGGTTGTTAATTTTAACACTGTTTTGTCTATACCATTGATTAAATAAATATATTTTTATTTAGTTTCTTTCTACATCTATATCTATCTATCTATTTATATATATATATATATATATATATATATATATATATATATATATATTATATATATATATATTAGTGTGTGCATGTGTTTGTTTGTGTGCCTTTATAAATGCTGTAACGTACACATACATATATCTAATTCGTCTCTCACTCACTCACTCACTTACTCACTCACTCACTCTATCTATCTATCTATCTTTAAAGACACACTCATCTACGCCATACAACGATGTTGATAAAGGATATATTGTTTATGCTTGGAAGATAATAACAGATGCACACTTAATAGAAGCTGTCAAAATTAGCGCCCTTGTTTACCGGAAGTAGCTTAATTGAAGTGTTGAGATCTGCACAGTCTAATTGGATGTATGAAACAAGTGCGCATGCGTTGTGGGCCCCATTTAGCTTTTGGCTTCATTGGAAAGTTGAAAATATTTGTTCAACTACAGGAGTATTAATTGATCGGTTGTGTTGATAGTTTCGTAGAAGACTAAAATGAATTGACAAGGGATAAACATCCATGCTTCAGTGACTTCGGAAAATGGTGGGCTAACATGGTCAGTTGTGAGTGAAGAAATGAAAATAGCGTTTAGTTTCTCTTGTAGTAAACATAAAATGCATGGCAACTGAAAACTTGGTATTTGTATTCGTCTATATCTTTCTCCATTTATGGTATTTCTTTCTCACGCATATATATATATATATATATATATATATATATATATATATATATATATGAGAA
>CAHIKZ030000184.1:302500-342500 GCA_903632075.3 Acanthosepion pharaonis | reverse complement strand
GTAAGTCAGGTTTCACGGTAATTCGACTTGTTAAACAACCGTTAGTATAATTTGTGGATTTCCGAATTGTAAGAGAGAAGGCGCATTCATACGTTGCAAGCTTAAGTTTGTGGAATGAAGATGATAATTTATATTTGTAAGTGTGTGTGTCGGTGTATTCTAGTGTATTTTTGTATGTATGCTTGATCGTTTTTCTTCAGCAGGCCGATTGTTATTAACTTCAGTGTTTAAGAAAAAACGAGAACAAACTAAAACTGGGAGAACAACTTTAATACGAGTACCCACTAAAAATAACTTTTATTGTAAGAAGACACACACATATAATAATAATAATAATAATGGACTCTCCCGTCGGTTTCGACGTATGAGGATCTGACAGCTTATTGATTCAGTTATGAAAGTTTGTGCGATAATCTTAAGTGGCATTTAAGACCCGCTAGGGATTTACAAAGGAGACCACATATGGAGCAAGAGTAAGGATTATGAAATGAGATCACTGTTAGATTGGCTGACCTTTTAGATCTTGCTCTCGCGTCTTGAAGATGATTCAGACAAGCAGATTGAAAATTGCTGAGTCCACTAAAACACGTTGATCTCCATTCTACCCGCTCCAAGGCTAAGCGCTCAAGGGTGTTATGAGGTATATTGACTGCTGACAAGTTGCTTTTCAGCTTGTCTTTGTATCTTAGCCATGGGCGTCCCACATTCCTGTAGCCCTGATCTAACTGGCTGTACATTAGGATCTTGGGTATCCTGTCATCAGACATTCTCAAGACGTGACCAGTCCACCGTAACTGAGACTGTCTGAGAAAAGTCTCGATTCCTCCAATATTACACCTGTTTAACAGGTCTACGTTAGATGTCCTATCTTGAAGCTTAACTCCACAGATTGCACGCAGACAGCTTTTATGGAAAACATCTAGCTGGCACACACACACACACACACACACACACACACACACACACACACACACATATATATATATATATATATATATGTGTGTGTGTGTGTGTGTGTGAGTGTGTTGGTTCAGACATCGGAATCAACACCACGGAATCAAAACTATCTATCTATCTATCTATGCCTGTGATATATATAAATCTTATATGTTATTTATAAGGATTTTTTTACAGTTTTCACCGGAAACCAGGAAATTTTTCCGATATAAAGTAGAAATAAACGAAAAATCCCTAACAAAGAACAGTCTTTGTTCTCTAAACTAAAGTCCCTTTCTACGACTATAATGACAATATCTACGCACAAACTAACGGAAAATCCTCTCGGTCCGTGCTTCTCCAACTGCTACATGTCTCATGCTGAAAATACAATATTTGAACAAGTTACTAAACACAAAATATATGTCCGCTATGTAGACGATATTTTTATTTTAGTGAAAAACAAAGAAATTGATAATCTCAAAACCACATTCAAAAAAAAGCTACGTCCCTAACTTTACCTATGAACTCAGTCAAAAAATAAACTCCCATTTTTATAACACATTCACCAAATCATTATACAAAAAACTCAGTAGAAGTAACTCTTGCTACCTTAATTTTACAAAAAATTCAAAGGATCTAACAACACACCCACAAAATCAAAACTACAAAGAACCAACATTATTTACGAGTAGAAATTCCCTTTAAGGAACTATGTTCCTGATCAAACCAAAGTCATAAATAATTACATTGATCAAACTACTACAGACCTATCTTGACGACTCACGTTACACCCACCCGATCATAGCTATTTAAGCGCACATGATAACCTACCAATCTCGATCCGAATCATACATAGTGGCAGAAAAACCACTCATATATACCACCAAGAAATCCATGGTAGTGTTTACATGGTCTTTTCAAAGACGCTGTACGTCGGGATCAACACCAAGATGTCAGCTTGCTAATAAATCGATTTCGATGAGATTCGAATATGAGTCTCGTAGTCGGTAAGTGAATGTTCTAACCACTCAGCTACCTGGAAGGTAGACAAGAATAATATATATATATATATATATATATATATATATATATATATATATATATATATATATATATATATAATTTTCTCATATAGACAAAACCATTTTACTCAGCTTGGTTTCAGTGGTTTACGTAACCATTTTCGATTTTCACTCGTCGAAGTGCAGTTGAAATGCATTGAAACCAAGTTGCATCTTTATAGTGAGTAAAATGGTTTTGTCTATACGATAAAATTATAATAAATAAATAATTATCGCTCTGCTATCGGTATCGAGGCCTCTTTTGGATTAATACTGGGAACGTTGGAATTTATATATTACTTTCGTTCTCATCGCATCTGGTGTGAGGAACCCGTTTCCAAAGTTTTAATATATATATATATATATATATATATATATATATGGAGAGAGAGAGAGAGAGAGAGAGAGAGAGAGAGAGAGAGATACGAAAAATAAAATAATTAAGAAGCCGAAAATGGACTGCGATAAATACATAGAAATATATACAGATCGATAGAATGATAGAAGGTGATGCCCACACAGAAAAACTCGCTAGTATTCACTTCGATAGATAGGCTGAAAGGGAATGGGTTATCTGGAGACAGGAACAAATCTTTTGGTGTTAAATTGAGTGCAGCTTTGCTTCAGGAAGGCTGTCCAAAGTAAGGAAGTACTTGCGTGACTCACTACCGGGACTTAGATCGTCGCCGGACAAGACTTCCGGTGGCCATTACAGTCTGACTTCCGATCGCTATTAATACCGTGCATGTTCAATATGAAGTTGGCGGATATTTGAAAATGTCGTCCATTGAGTTAGGTTGTTGTGTGTAATTGTTTCCTGTAACAGTATGTACCGATACCCCATCTCTTATATATATATATATATATATATATATATATAGTATATTTAGACACCAAGAATTCATCCAAACAAATTTCGTTAAATTCAACCTACAAGGTCTGTCTGTTTAATTCTTCATTGTATATTTACCATTTCTGCTGAAGATATTGCATAGCGGGATCAAACTGTGGATATACTGCTTGGATTTCATGTTTCGTTCTTTTTTTTTTAATTTTTTCGACCGTCACGGTCATTATTAAGAACTGGGTGTTGTCAGTGTGGTAGACACGAATTTGTTCGTTACATCCTGGTATATTTTTTATTGCGCTGGAATTCAAATATGTTGTTACGGGATGCTGTTATGTTTGGGTAAATATTTAGTCACCATTATGTTGCGGGTGTCAACACTTTGGATTACCGTCGATTCACAAAAGGGAAAGGAGGAAGTATAACAACAGACATGTATATCCTTACTTTTTTCACCCCTCAAATCCCTAAATATATAACATAGGTCTAATATATTCCTGCTCCACTAAGGTGCTTCAAGTGTTAAGATTTTGAGCGTCACTGGGATAGCTGCAGGAGTCGCCCAACATGTGGAAAATGTGGCCAAAGGGATTCAGAACACAACGAAGGAGAATGCCACTATTCAATATACCCACGATGATGCGACTTTTGGAAAAGGGAAATTCTTGGAGGCAAGGCAAATTGTAGAAAGCTACATGAAAGGCTCCTCCTATGCAAAAATAACGCAACGAAGGGCTACAATGAATACCTGACAAATACAGAGCCCTTATTGAGAAGCTCGTACACTTAGAAACGAATGACTGACCCAAATTTTAGTACTATATGAAGGACATATATACCAAGGAGACATTGCAGACTGTCCGACAAAAAAACAAAAAACAAAAACAAAAAGAACAACAAAAAAACAAAAAACAATGAAAGAATTGAAATATTAAATAAAGAAAAAACAAACACAAAATCTACTGCTCAAACACAAACCACTCCTCAAAAAAAAAAATCTTTACGAGTCCCTGGAAAATTTATCCCACAAACAATATTTGCGGATTCAATGAGAGTTCGGGTAAAAAAAAAAAATGAGTAACACAAAACAATAAATATAAAACAAAGACAATGCATGTATTAACAAAATGGAGGAAGAAAAAAAATGAAACTAGATATAATAAGAATATGCTTGTTTGTGTTTGTAACAAATGAGAGAGAGAGAGAGAGAGAGAGAGAGAGAGAGAGAGTATAAAAATCAGAGGAGAAAACCATGAAAATGGACGTGCTTCATTTGGGAATACATTACCCACGTATATCTTAAAACCAGAACTGCAAAGCTGTAAAAGAGGCTAGAGAGAGAAATGCACGCCTTTTTATAGACTCAAGCAGCAACGTTTTATTTAAAAAAATTTTTTTTTCAATGACAAATGAGATAAGCCATACTCTTTAAAGAGACGTTATGTATTATGATTATATTGAACTAGACTGCACAGGAAAAGCATGTTTCAATTATTTATACATATACTTATTTTCCTACTTACATAGTATTTTATACACACTTCAAGATATCGTCTCCTGTGGTGAAAGATATTTTATTTAATGGAGATTGTTTCTCTTGTATAATAATACCTTGTAGAATTTGAGTTATTATTTGAATTTATTTTGATATTATCGACTAACATTTGTCTTATATATATATATATATATATATTTACCACAATCATCAAGCGATCAAAATATATATATATATATATATATATATATATATATATATATATATATATATTTATGTTCTGGTCGCTTGATGATTGCGGTAATGTGAAACTCAGTAGCAGTCTGAATTTTTGTTTTTTTGAGTCGTCTCACTGGCTAGCGTAATTTCTCTGTCTTGATCATTTAGACATCGAGCACTATCTGTTACTGTTTAGGTAGGTTTCTGTCTCTTGGTTTGTGTTTTATCCTTAATTGGTTTTGTATTTCCTCTTTTATCTGTTTTTCTCATGGTTTTTCATTCATTGGTATTTGTTTTTTCTTTGTATTTTTTCAATTCTTGGTCACTAGACAGACTTTATGTTTTTTTGCCAAGACTTGCATTCCCTTGCATACATACATACACACACACACACACACACACACACACACACACACACACACACACACACACATATATATATATATATATATTAAGGCAATTCACCCCAAACAATGCGAGAGTGCCACTAGCACGTAGGTGTTACAGAGGATTGAGAACAAATGTAAAGAGGCGTGTTTGAGGAAAGGATACCGAGAAGGACGGAGAAGAAGCTCAGGATGTCAGATGTCGATTGACATTGCACTTGAATATTTTAAGATTATAGTTATCGGAGAAGCAAGTAAGGGGAAGGGAGTTACACAGATGGGAAGTGCGGGAAAAGAAGCTGTTTGAGAAGGAGAGACGGTTACATTTAACCGTTTTGACTCTGAAAGGGTGGAACCAAGATGCCAGCCTGGTAGCTCGTTTAAATTCATGTAGTCCAGGAAGTAGCGAAAATAGCTCGTTGACCTATCATCTTGCATATTCGGATGGTTGAATTATAGATTTGAAGGATTGGACTCAAACGAGAAAAACTTTCTGGCGCGACACAGAGAGCCAACTTTCCTTGCAGTAGATGAAGCTATTGATTCAATGTATTTATTCCACTTCATTTCAGTGGACAGCGTGAGACCAAACAGGAGTAACGAGGCGCTCTCAATGAGTTTGGAACCAGTCATTCTGATGGAAGGCGAGAAGAGTCCTCTGTGGTGGGTAAAGGAGAGCAGTTTCGTTTGATGAACTTTATATTTTCTTGTAGGGATGAAAGCCTCGATTCCAGCTTTTACCCAGGATGAGACCTCAGACGCACATTTTTGGACGGGGACAGTATTTCAGGGGACATCACGAAGGAAATCTCGGAACGAGTCCTAATATGTTCGCTGATAATAGAAAGATGTTCTGTTGGTAGCGGGTTCTTTATTCGGGGAGGAGTAGAAGGAGATGGAAGCAGACACAACGGTATAATCAGAGTTGCCAAGAGGGCAGAGCTGCGTAGTACGACAAGACTCTGGGATAGAGGTAAAACAGAGATCAAGAAGGGGGACCTTACCATCATTGTTGCTGGGGAAACGCGTAGGAAAGTCAACCACTTGTGTGAGAGATGGAGAGATTGAAAAGTTAAGTGTTTTTTATGCCAGGAAGGTCAGTTACAGAGTGTTTAAGCCATTTGGTATGGTGGGCATTGAAGTCACCAAACACAAATATGATTGCAGATGGATGTATAGAGATAGTCCTGTCTATGTTATCGGAAATGCAATCGAGTACACCAGTCTTGGGAGGATGGAGAGCGGTAGAAAAAAAAGAGCTAGCTTATAGATTTGAGGAGAGATAGGCAGAGACACATGTATGAATGGTCTGGAGATTCGAGAAAATGAGAGTTCCCTAGCCAGTGGCAGATGGTCTCGTGCGTAAACTCCCGGGCCATGCATGTGGGTAATGGAGTCTTATCTTAGGAGAGGAAGGTAACCGGCAATCGAGAAGTCAGAGAAGGGGATTGACGGATTAAGGTTGGTCTCGCAGAGAGCTAATATATCAGGAGACTTCTCAATGATGAACGATTCCACACTGCATAAATTGGTCCGAATGCCACGGATGTTGGTGAAGGATATGTTTAAGGGTTTATATATATATAACTTATATTATTTACATTCTTTGGACTTCGAATCCTCATCTTCATTGCCATATTCACAACGTTTTGACCGTTGTACGCTCTGATCTTCTTCAGGTAACTGGAATTTCGAACCGAACCCTTTATTTCAACCACCGGGGTAGATTGTTCTAGTTCCACGTGCCATGCCTCTTCCCGATCTAACCGACGTCTTTATCCGCTGGGCCATGTATCCTTGAGGACAAAGACGTTGGTTAGAGCCAGTGACTAGACCCAAAGAGTTGTGAGTTCAATACCAGGCCACGGCAGTTGTGAACCAAAAACTTGGAGAATTGAGTTAAACGGAAATAACTGAGACACCCGGAAGAGGCATGACACGTGGAACTAGAATAATCTAACCCAGTGGACAAAATAAAGGGTTCGGTTCGAAATTCCAATCATCTGAAGAAGGCCCGAGCGTACGACGGCCGAAACGTTGTGAATATGGCAATGAAGATAAGGATAATAGTCCGAATAATGTAAATAATACGAGTAATCTTAATACCTCATCTCAGCGATATATATATATATATATATATATATATATATATATATATATATATATATATATGGTGGGCTGAAAAGTTCATAGGCTGATTATGAAGAAGTGATGCTAGAACCGTGAAATCTTGGATGCATTAATTTTAACGTTTCTTATTATTATAACCGCATTGTTTCTTTCCAGATCGGCTGAAAAGTTCATAGGCTGAACAATAGGATTCAATTACTGCAACAATGACGGAAGAATTGTGTAGAATGCAATGGAGTCTATGTAAAAAAATAAGCCTTATTTGGCCACATTCCATGAAAGTTTGTTGGTCAGCTTATGAACTTCTCAGCCGACATTTGTAAGTGCCATTTTTGTTTCCATTTTCCTTGCTCACATGTTCAGTTCATGGTATTCTCAAAATCCTTCTGTAGAACCATATGTTGGTTGTCTCAAATCCTTTGCATCTATGAGGAAATTCTCCAGCTAGCCCTGCCATACAGGACGAGTAATATTACATAAGAGTTCAGCACTCTTTACTTTGTTTCTAACGAAATTTTATTGTTTCTTAATACTTTGCTTAGCTTTTGGAAGGCTACTTTCGCCATTCTATTGCACATACCGATTTCCGCGTCACATTTTCCGCCCCCTAGATATTTAAATTTTTGTACTTACGCAATTCTGACGTCCCATAATCTTTGGCTGTTCCGTTTTTTTAAAAAGAGACAACTGAAATTTCTAGGCCATATAATGAGGAAGGAGGGCTGAGAGAATTTGACACTCACAGGACAAACTGAAGGTAATTGGGGACAGACGAAAACAGCGAATAACCTTCCTAAAGAGCTTGTGTAAATGGTTTGCCGAACGAAGACTAGGAGTGATAATAAAAAGAAAAACCTCTCAGAACTACAACAAAAAAGGGACGTGTGGAGAGCCACATCTTGAAGGTACACTTCAAGAAGATTCATGCAGGCTATTTTCACTGCTGTGATTTCTTTCTGTATATTTAACTGCAATGATAGTTTGCTTTCTTATATAGAGTGAGCTTCTCTATAGGTATATACCAGAGCGCTGACGTAGCTACGGAACTGACACAAGGTCGAGGTTTATTAGCATTACCGTGGAAAAATTACCTAAGCCTCCTCGTTACTTCCCTATTTGGGAATGCCTCAGGCACCGGGCAATGAATGCAGCCGAAGGAAAGGTACTCATTGAGAAGGCCTTCCTCTTGCTTGGGATTAATATTATTTGTGCTTTTCTAAGGTTTTGATAAGTTACTTTAAACATTCATGCTTTACTTTCTATGAAGTGTCCTTTCCGGATGTAGAGGATCATGGCTCTCTATACATTCCTACCCTTTAGAGCTCTTAGTAAATTTTAGCTTTCCGCTATCTCTTCCCTTCCTTGTTTTGCCAACCATTTACACATGCTCTTTAGGAAGGTTATGCCATGCTTATCCTCTTGTTTTCAATATGTCCTCTGAGTGTCAATTTTTCTTCGCCTTCTTTCCTTATTATGTACCCGAGAAATTTCAGTTGTCTCTTTGCTCATGTTAAGTATGAAACCGGAAATAACTAATTGACCCATAGCTGGAGGGGAGAAGATATGGATTCGTACCTTTCCTAAGGGCATTTGCGCGTTAGTGAATATAACGGTCTCGAATTGGTAGACGGATCTTTGATTTAAATTCTGAGCCCTTATCCATTTTTGTAACCGCACATTCAAGCTTATAGCACCGGGTCTTTTCAAACGGTTACTCATTCGAGGTAATGACTAGGTAATGCTTAACTTCAGCGATCGTGCGAGAATCGGTGTTTCAGCGTTATATGGGCTTAAGGCTCGGACTTATGAACTCTGGGTGGATTCTTGTAGTGTTGATTTTCAAGGCTGAAAGTATGGGTGTTCCCAATGAGGATCGAACTCATTATTCAGTCGTAACAGTTTTAGCGAGACAAGCTTGCTAACCATTACACCACGACGCCGAGGTGCCCAAGATTCTTGTAGAGATCAAAGTGTTATTCCTGGTGTGCCACATTATAAATGTATCATATATGCGTCGAAACACCCAGTATTTTTCATATATACAACATGTCAAAAAATAGTTGATATTTTCTTTGTTTCTGGATAATGATGTTTCAATTGAAAGATATTGATTGCCTTTTTTTATCCTTACAATAAAATACGATTTGCTTATGAATTGTCTTCAATTGAAACGGATAAAATTAACAAAGGCGACAGACATTGTAAAAATTCGTTTGAACTAACATGATTTAATTGGTTTCATTGCAAATGTACTACAAGGTCAGACACAGAACAAAAGAAAAAAAGTTGAAACATAAAATTAGACGCAATTAAACATAATAAAAGTTGCATTAAATCATTAATCAATGTTTAATACAAAATAAAATAAATAAATAAATATATATATATGTGTGTGTGTCTGTGTGTCTATATATATATATATATATATATATATATATATATATATATATATATATATATATATATATATATATATATATATAAAACACCATCACATATATATATATATATATACACATATATATATATATATATATATATGTATATGTATGTATCTATGTGTCAGTATATATGTATATAACGTATATATATATATATATATATATATATATATATATATATATATATATATATAACACATACATAACATGTATATATATATATATATATACATAACACACACACACACACATATATATATATATATATATATATATATATATATATATATATACACACACATACATATATATATATGTATATCTATATATATATATAAACAAACACACACACACACACACATATATATATATATATATATATATATATATATATATATATATATATATATATATATATATATAAACAACAAAATATATTAAAATAATTGTCGGATAAGTCCGATAATTATATTAATATATTTTCTGTTTATACGTTATTTTACAGATAAAAATTATTTAAGTAAATGGTCTGTTTATAATGAACAATATTAACTCCATTTACCGTTCTGAATGTCCGAGAAATATTTTAGAAAATATGTGTCCTTCGACAGGAATCGTTCGAGAAAAATCATGTGAAATTTGTTGTTTAAAAACACTAATTTGACTTCGCCAACCAGACGCTTCCTCTGTAACTAAATGGTATAGCCCGCATAGCCCGTCATATATTAAATGATTGTTGGACTTAATCCATTTCATAACATGTTGTCATTGTTTACGTTAAGATACGTTTCGTGTGCAGATATGGTCGATTGAGAAAAATTGTTGAAGAAGTGTGTTTATAAACAGTAATTCGGACTTTGCTCACTTGATGCTTCTTTTTAGGTGAATGGTTAACAGCACCTCAGGTCAAATGGCGATTCCCATTAGGCTTACAAGTTCGAGTATTTAAATAAATGTCTGATACTACAGAATTTATAGATAGTTTTAAACAGACAAAATCACATATTTTTCCCTTTAAATGTTACCTTTTTTTCGGCCAACACCTATTAGAAGTAGAATCGTTTTCGAATAGTATAATGCAACGATAATCGCGGTAAATAGACATATTGTGAGGAGATGAGAAACCACGATTGAAATACAATTTAATATTAAAAATGGGGGGAGAAAAAAAGGGAATTGCCCCCCCCCCAAAAAAAAAACAGAATAAATAGTTACACTGAGTCTAAAAAGGAAAATACAGACTCACAAGCCACCCAGTAGAGAAAAGGGAACGAATAAATTTCTCCTTCTGTCAGCACAAAGACAGTCGATGCAATTTAATATATAGCGTTTCTAAGATGTGTAGATGCTTAGTCGGCAGTGCTTTACCCAAAATAGAAACACCACGAGTCACTGTATTTATTTATACACGCAATCTGGATTATCCAAGAGCTGTTGACCTATCCCGGAATCCTGCACCGTCTGCGTAAGACGTGAGTTCCTGATATTCATACACTGTCCGATGTTGCCAGGCACATGATGTGTAACACAGGTTTCAAGACGCTGATTGGCCCACTCTATGTAGTCAGCGTCGCACATTATATGATGCGCTAACAATTCTTCCGATGAGATGTTGGCCGAAAAAAAGGTTACTTTTTTAATGGAAAAATATGCGTTTTATATATATATATATATATATATATATATATATATATATATTGATAATATTAGTGTTCAACACACACACACACACACACACACACACACACACACACACACATATATATATATATATATATATATATATATATATATATATATATTTCCAACAGGATAGAATCCAGGTAGAACCCAATGTTCAGGACAGAGTAATAAAATAATATAAAAAACAAACACTAATATTCCATTGTTATAAATTTATTACATTGGAATCTTAATCACGATCAATTCATCAGACCTACAAATTCAAAAGCTTTTTGGAATATGTAGGTCTGATGAATGGATCGTGATTATGATTCCAATGTAATAAATTATAAACATGGAATATTAGTTTTTATATATATATATATATATATATATATATATATATATATATATATATATATATATATATAAAATCACTAGAAAAAACATATATGTTATGAAATCACTACAAAATATGAATATGAAATCACTACAAAATATATATGGCCACAATTTATATATATATATATATATATATATATATATATATATATTATTGAATAAATTAGGAATATTATGTCTATTTATTTTTATAATGATCCTTTCCAGTTCTATAATCAGTTAAGATGAAATTCCTCAAGTTGTCACAGTTTTTTCTTACCCAAGTAGTTTCGATCTCCTCCAAGATCCTTCTCAGCAATGAATTACGAAAAGCAAACCTATTGTAACTTTGTAATTTACCCCTGGGGATGATCTTATGCGAACCAGTATGCTCATCTTAGTTGTTATATTCACAACTTTTCGGCCGCTATATTCCCCGGGCTTCTTCAGGTGTCTGTCTTTTTATATACATTCCTATTCGGACCGCATTTTAGTGTTTATACTCACAACGCTTCGTGATCTTCGGCCTTCGTCAGCTCTCGTTCTCAGTAACCTTAATATTAGTGCTCACTAGTCTCATTGATCTGTGCATCTGTTGTTCATTGCTTCCAGATAATGTGACTTCTGAACGCTGGTTGAACTCTCAACTGCCAGACATCTTAGTTACGTTTTAATCCACGAATCCACTATTAACTATTAGATGAGTTATCTTCCCTTGTTCCCCTGTAAGCATGGTAAGCGGATGGGAACAATCTAGCCCGTCAATTGAATAAAGTGTTCGGTTCGAACTTCCGAGAAACTTACCGAGTCTGATATCATCCTGGGTATAACAATAAACTATACCCGATAGGCCTCTGATCGTGTGGTTTTAAGGAGCGTGGAACTGCCTCTTAATTGCTGTTTTTCCCAGGTACACCCTGACCTAGGGCGGTAGTACATGTTAGGGGGGGCCCACCTACGGCGTCAAAACATGAAAATATAAAAATATATTAGAAAAAATTACCAGGAATATAGTTTTATATTAAAAAATATTTAAACACTACCTGAAATACATTATTGGAAAAAATGCCAGGAATACATTTTGGGGGGGGGGGATTACGAAAGCTACCAAGAAAATTAAATTTAGGCATTAAATGACCCATAAGGATTTGATATACCATTAAACAAACTAAAAGTCCGGAGCGTTCAACGGCTGAAATATTGTGACTATAGCAACCAAGATGAACATGCTGATTTAAATCTTCATGTCCCTTCAGGACGTTGGTTATTTCCATAATTTTGTATCCTTTGCAGTTCTTAGTAAATTTATTCTTTTTTTAAAAATGTCCTAAACACTTCGTTTGGTCGGGTATGCGCTATTTACTTCTAACCATCTTGTCTGCTATATATTTCCTGTGAGTGTCAAATTTCCCAAGCGCTCTTTCCTCATCATGTGCCCAAGAAATTTCAATTGACGCTTATTGATGTTAAATATAAGTGTCCTTTTTGTTTCTGTTTTCTCTAATACTTCGTTATTGCTCACATGTTTCGTCCATAGTATTATCAGCATCCTTCTGTAGAAGTCTCCGCTTCATGTAGCGGGTCTAAGTAGCAAAGCACAAACCTTTCTTGTCTACATATAAAAAATGTGTACGTTAAAAAGAACTCAAATAGAAAGCCTTAATAAAGAAAATTATAACGCAACTAATGCATGTGCGAAAAAGAAATAACAAAAAAAAAAAAAAAAGATAAAGTGAGTAAAATTGCAATGTGTTAGTTGTGTTTTTCTTTGCTTAAATTTATTTTCAATTACCCAGCAAATGTTTCCTTCTTTTTTTTTTTTTTTGTCAAAATGTTATTTTATTTTATCTCCCTTCAAGAATTTTGCAAAAGTTAATTTTGGCTTCTGGGAAATGCTAAAAAGAAAACACTATGTAATGGCTGGTTTATTTTATTTTATTTTTTCTTTCTTTGCAGAGACGCGGACACGAACGCAGGAGTCGGTTTACCGGACAAAGATAAGCCTCATTTTCATTAAATCTTGTTTTTACGTTAAGGCGTCACAAACAAATAAAATGGCCGCTTAGTTAATAAAGTCGCAAAGAACAGAAGCGATAAACTAAATGGATAAGAGAATGAAAACAAAAAAGAAAAAAAAAGAAAAAAAGAAGACTAAAACGATAAAAGATTGAAAGATATAAAAATGTATGCGCATGCGTAGGCGTGGGCATGCGTATAAATGTATTTATGATTCCCTTTCGTATGGTTCTTATGTATTTAATATATGCCTGTATCTAAAGGAACACTATATTTGGTGATATATTTGAGTATATATATATATATATATATATATATATATATATATATATATAATCTAATGCCTACTAGAGGCACAGACAGACACACAGACATAGGTATATATATTTTCATCCGAATTACGCACAAACTATATTTATGATACACTTACACACATAAATTATATACACGAACGCTGCTTGACAAATCAAATGTCAATGAAATCTGCTGAAGCAACGAAAACCAAACAATACAAAATAGAAATACACGAAAACTTTTCCTTATCTCAATCTCTGATGAAGCTTTAATAAAAGCGAAACATGTTACATTAATAAACGTTTTCTATTTGTGTTTTAAGCTATATTTTTGGGGGGATTCCGATCAATATTTCATCTGTATTGGATCCTAATTCATATGTGTATCCTCATGTGTGTATGCGTTCGTATATACATATATATATATATATATATATATATATATATATATATATATATATTGAACAATAAAAAAATATTAAAAAAATTAAAATCTTCAGACACACTGGGTTGTAGATTAATATCCTTCGTTTTTTTTTATTATTATTTCATTTAGATTCCTCGACAAGTTTCGACCGAAATGGCCATCATCGGGAGGAGAATTATTTTTGCTTGCTGGTAGCAGTGAACTACAGAAATGAATATCTTGCTGGAGAAAATGAACTTTTGTCTGTAGTTTTCATTTGTTTTTTTTTTATCTTTTTAACATGAATCTTTTAACATTCCTTGTGTTGGTCAAACAGTCTCTTTTAAGTTGTTATTTGAGATAAGAGCTGGATGGATCTATGCTGCTCTGAATTCCCCTGGTCATTTTGACAGTTTTATTGGTCCTGGAGAAGGGATGTGTCTCTGTTTAGTGTTTGTGTGTGTGTTATTTGGTTCTTAGGGAGTGAGTGGGTATGATATGTGTAAGCGTGTGTATTGCTGTGGGTGTGTGTTATCATTTGGCTCATTAGGGAGTGAGTGAGTATGATGTGTGTATATTCGTGTGGGTGTGTGTATAAGTGTGAGGCCTCCACATCTCCGTAAGCATGTCTGTCTTGTGTGGGTGAGAAATGTGGGTAGGTTTTGATTTGTTGAGTTATATATTAGTACTATCTATATTGTTAAATTTATCGATTAGCCCGGCTGGGTATTTTGTTTTTAGATGTTGTATCCACTTATTTTCACGGGACTCTAAAATCTTTCTAATGTTATCTGCACTTTTCTATTCTCTCAATACACACACACACACACACACACACACATGTGAAAAGTGTGTGTATATAAATATAAATATATAATTATTTATATATTGTATGCGCGGTACTTATTAGAAAGCACTCAATATCAGAGATAGAGCTAACATATTTGGTTGGATTGATGTGAGTTTGTCATATATATATATATATATATATATATATATATATAATGAAATGGATTAAGTCCGACAATTATTTAATATAATTTCTGTTTATTACTTATTTTTATAGATACAATTTATTTAACAGAACATTTACTTAAATAAATTGTATGTATAAAAATAATGTATAAACAGAATATATATATATATATATATATATATATATATATATATATATATATATGTATTGAAATATATATATATATATATATATATATATATATATATATATATATATATATATATATATATATATATATATGTATATATATATATATACATATATATATGTACTGAAATATATATATATATATATATATATGCATATATATGTATACCTGAGCCTGTGCACGTGTGTAAATATATATTCATATACATGCGTGCGTGCGTGCGTGCGTGCGTGCGTGCGTGAAGAACAGCAGTTAATACCTGAAACTTCTTGAAGAGTGAATTGAAAAATTACAATAAAGTTGATCTACGAAACTCTAGAACCAAGGTGATGCTGAATATAATATCTATCAGCTAATTGAAAAATTTGATTTGTATTAATTCGATATACAGGAAGAAATGGGTAAATTGTCGCCATTTTATATTTCTAATTTCACGCATGCGCGTTGTTTGTTTTCGATTTTGTCGACCGCAAGGTATAGTAGGGTCAGTTTGACACCGCCTGTGTGAGCACCATGGCGCATTTCATTCCGCCAAAAAATTTGTACTACCATCAGCTCCGATAAGAACATTTCAGAGTGCTTGTGTGTCAATCTGAGGGAAGTGCAGAGGATTCAGAAAGAGTTAGATGATTCTAGTGGTGATTACGAAACTGTTTAATGTGATCGTTAGGGATGGCAACGTTATTCCTCCGCTCATCTTCCCACTCAACATGGAGGCCTACACCAAGTGCCTTAAGGAGGTAGTGCTACACTGGGTCAAGAAGGTGGCTGCTGGAAGAACTTAAGTCTGGTAAGAGGAATCTGCAGCATGGCACACAAGCAGGAGAACCCAGTCTGGCTGCAACCCACTTGACTCTTATGTGTGGGTCGCAGTTTAGCGAGAGATCAAGAAAACTCCTTGTAACACCAAAGATGAACTTAAGGCAAGGATTATGGCAGCATTCACCAACAAGGAGATGGTCCAGAATAGATACAGGAGACTTTGAAGTCATCTGGGACTGTAGTTGAAGCCAATGGCGATTTTATTGAATAAATTTACTCGTTTGTATTTCGAGATAATTTTGTATAATTTTGGTAAATATACTTGTTAAAAAATCAGTATCATTTTCACTTTTGCATCATTTAGGCGACACATATCCACGACATCCTATATATATATATATATATATATATATATATATATATATATATATATATATATGAAGAAATATAGTCTTAAGGTTTGCTATATTTATGGAATAAAGTGCTCAATATCAGAGATAGAGCGTGTGTAAATATAAAAGTGAACATAAAAGTCAACACTTAGGGCGACAGTCTGTTTCATGCTAGATGCAATCGTGGCCTGACGATTGCATATAGCATGAAACAGACTGTCGCCTCTATGTTGACTTCTATGTTCACTTATATATATATATATATATATATATATATATATTCATTTATTTTAACTATATTATTAATTATTTTATTATATTCATTCATTTTAACTACATTTAAGGATTTTTGTTTGTTTTTTCAAAATTTTTCTTCATATATATATATATATATATATATATATATAGAGAGAGAGAGATGGAATGATACCATGAACCGTACATGTGAGCAACAACGAGGTTTTAGAAAAAATGGAAACAAAGGACAACTTATATATAACATCAGAATGTTGAGTTTTTAGGGAAGATAATGAGGAAAGAGGGTTTGGAAAATCTGTTACTCACAGGGCAGATTGAGTGCAATGGAACAGAGGAAAACCATAGATAACATACTTGACGTGCTTGAGAAAATGCATGGCGGAACGCGACTTAGAAATAACGAAACGACAGAATACATTTAGAGCTGCAACGGACAGGAAGTTGTGGAGAGCCATTACTGCCTAAATCCTGAGGGGACATAGCAAATAAAGAAGAAGCCTGTATTAATATAAAATGCTACCGGAGATAAAAACGGGGATCTGTTTTCCATTGTTATTAAGTAATAAATAGATCCCCCCCCCCACCAGAATAATTAGAAAAAATATCTTTAACATAATCAGCAATGCATTTTTGTAAATGAAATTACTTATGCTCCAATGAAAATTAAATTCCAGCATATAAATGACCCATAATGAGTTGATATGCCACTAAACAGACACACATATTAATATAATAGCTGGAAAATAAATTAAAAAAACCCACATGTGAAAACATTGTAATAATACAAGTAAGAACTTAAAAAAGAAAATATGCTACCATCTTTTATAGAATGAATAAGTCTCAAAGATGAAAAAGAATCTTGAAGCAGCAGAAATGTGGTTTTACTGGAGGATGCTGAGGATACCATGGACCGAACATGTGAGCAACAAGGTTTTAGAGAAAATGGAAAAAAAAAAAGAAACTTATACTTAACATCAGGAAGAGACAGTTAAAATTTCTGGGGCGTTTACTGAGGAAAGAGTGCTTGGAAAATCTGATACTCACAGGACGGCAAGAAGGCCAGAGGAAAGCAATGCATAACATGGCGGAACGGGGTTTAGAAATAATGAAAATACATAATTTATTTAGATCTGCACGGGACAAGAAAGTGTAGAGAGCCATGGTCGCCTACGACCTTTCTGGACACGGCACATAAAGAAGAATATGTGCGTGGGTACACATGTATATAAAGAGATCCCCAACCGAACGATCTATTCTGCAAAATAAATATTTAACAACCTAATGTCGTTCGTGTCAATGCATTTAATTCAATGGTGAATATTGGTAGATCGAACATTATACACAGAAATTTTCAGATCCAAACTAATTTGTTGCAGTACGGAGTTATTGATTCACCGTTGTACATGCTAATATTCCTATGCTTGTACAATTGTGCCCTTCATATATATATATATATATATATATATATATATATATAGTTGAATCGATATAAGTTTGTGACCGTCAGTTTCACGCTTATGCATCTTTGTACAGTATAACCCGGATATAAGAGACCCGGATATAAGAAACCCGGATATAAGAGAAACCCGGATATAAGAGATTTTCTCTGGTCCCAAATTAGAGCCTGTGTTAATGTATATAGAATAGACCAAACCCGGATATAAGAGAAACCCGGATATAAGAGAGATTTTCTCTGGTCCCAAATTAGAGCCTGTGTTAATGTATATAGAATAGACCAAACCCGGATATAAGAGAAACCCGGATATAAGAGAGATTTTCTCTGGTCCCAAATTAGAGCCTGTGTTAATGTATATAGAATAGACCAAACCCGGATATAAGAGAAACCCGGATATAAGAGAGATTTTCTCTGGTCCCAAATTAGAGCCTGTGTTAATGTATATAGAATAGACCAAACCGGATATAAGAGAGAGATTTTCTCTGGTCCCAAATTAGAGCCCGGATATATAAGAGAAACCCGGATTTTCTCTGGTCCCAAATTAGAGCCTGTGTTAATGTATATAGAATAGACCAAACCCGGATATAAGAGAAACCCGGATATAAGAGAGATTTTCTCTGGTCCCAAATTAGAGCCTGTGTTAATGTATATAGAATAGACCAAACCCAGATATAAGAGAAACCCGGATATAAGAGAGATTTTCTCTGGTCCCAAATTAGAGCCTGTGTTAATGTATATAGAATAGACCAAACCCGGATATAAGAGAAACCCGGATATAAGAGAAACCCGGATATAAGAGAAACCCGGATATAAGAGACTTCTTCTCCGGTCCCGACAACTCTCTTACATCCGGGTTACACTGTATCAGCAAGCGTAATTCCTCTAGTATGCCTGGAAGTGTGTTCAAAATAAAACCTTGTAGACAACTCTTATAAAACGTGTTGGGGGTGCATATGCACCTAACAGACAGTCACCTACAATAATCGAAAATTGATGCTGGTGTCTAGTCTGTTACTGTAGCGTTGAGATCCCGGACCACCCACAAAAGCTGGTCGTGTAAATTTGTTATCCCATCTCTTTCAAATGTTGTGTCATCCGTAAACAAGACTAAAGAGGCAAACAATGGATTGGCAGTTTGGGTAATAAACCATCGGCTGAAGTTCTCCTGTGGTGCGTGATCAGATGGCGAAAAACCCTGCACACGTTACAAATTATACGGATACAAGAACTGCACTTGAAGTACCCACCATGCGCTGCTATCAGATGCTAGGGCCACTTAACGAGTACTAATACCTGGTCTCCGACAGCCTGTAGAATGTGTTCTTAGTGGTCAAACCTACGAGTGGATCTCGATCTTCCTCGATCTATAGTTTGTGGTGCCACAGATCCTGTCTCAGGAACACGACGATAAACAGCAGCAAAGGTTGCATGAATCAGCTGCCTTTGGTCTGGAAACGCAAATCTGTTACAACCGTGCAGCCTCGCGTCCATTACCATTCGCGCGTCCGTATGTAAAAATCATATTTATCTGCAGACGATATGAATACACTGCCATTGTTAACGGAACACTTCCCAGCTACCACACCATTACACACATTAAACGGTAAAGACAGGCTAGCCACAAATGTACACGAATGACAATATAATCTCCATCTCAACACAGCGACATCTATCGTAAACTTTCTTTGAACTCAGTAACATAAAAACGATGAATTTGCGGACATACGTTTTAAAAGTAATTTTTGATAAACCTTATATATATATATATATATATATATATATATATATATATATATATATATATATATATACATGCACATGCTCCAAGTTAGCGGGAAGGCCAAGACCGACTTTGTATTTCCCAACTCCCATCGATAGTGGAAATAATCGATTTTTTCATGCTTCTACGGCAGTTTTCATGTAGTTTGCAGCCATTTTCTACTGACAAGAGTGAGACCCAATAGCTGGCTGCCACGAATAGGCAGGAAGATTCTATTGGGCAGCGTGAGAGCCAACAGCTGATTGACACGAATGTTAACTACTATGCTAGCATGCAAAAAAAAATCGATAGCTGCATTCGTCACAAGTGGGAAAAATTTAAATTTGCATGGCACTTTACTCTAATTGGCTCATTCGATTGCTTAAAATCAACGTTGATTCTGATTCCGCAGAACTGGGTTGGATGTGAAAAAGTATTTGTTGTTAACATTGTTTTTTCATTCGGTTTTTCCAGTTACGAGTCCTTTTTTAAAGCTGATCGTTTTGTGATCATTTTGTTTAGTTCTTTTTTCGTAACAGATTTAATGTTTAGAGTCGTACGATTTTTGAATCAAGCACGGGCAACGTCGGGCCATGCTGCTAGCATACATACATATATATATATATATATATATATATATATATATATATATATATATATGTGTGTGTGTGTGTGTGTGTGTGTGTGTGTGTGTGTGTGTGTGTGTGCGGTGCTTGTTGAAAGCGCCCAATATTAGTGATAGAACTAACATACTTAGTTGAATGGATATTTTAGTCCCATTGTTCCCGATTCACTGGCTGACATCTACCATGCAAGACGGATAGTTAGAGGAGGGCCGGTTCCATAGAATTCACCTTTCCCGACCTCAATCCTTTGGATATTATTCTGTGTAGCCACCTAAATCAATTGGTTTATGCAGCAGATATTTATGATGCAGAGATTCTTTATCAACGTGTCACTGGGGCCTACGAAACCATTCGACACCCTGTGGGGAGTATTGGAAAAGACTCTGCCAGTCAATGATCCGACAGATGCATGCGTTTTGTAGAAGGAAGGAGAGGATATTTATCTGTGTAGCCACCTAAATCAATTGGTTTATGCAGCAGATATTTATGATGCAGAGATTCTTTATCAACGTGTCACTGGGGCCTACGAAACCATTCGACACCCTGTGGGAGTATTGGAAAGACTCTGCCAGTCAATGATCCGACAGATGCATGCGTTTTGTAGAAGGAAGCAGAGGACATTTATCTGTGTAGCCACCTAAATCAATTGGTTTATGCAGCAGATATTTATGATGCAGAGATTCTTTATCAACGTGTCAATGGGGCCTACGAAACCATTCGACACCCTGTGGGAGTATTGGAAAGACTCTGCCAGTCAATGATCCGACAGATGCATGCGTTTTGTAGAAGGGAAGCAGAGGACATTTATCTGTGTAGCCACCTAAATCAATTGGTTTATGCAGCAGATATTTATGATGCAGAGATTCTTTATCAACGTGTCACTGGGGCCTACGAAACCATTCGACACCCTGTGGGAGTATTGAAAGACTCTGCCAGTCAATGATCCGACAGATGCATGCGTTTTGTAGAAGGAAGCAGAGGACATTTATCTGTGTAGCCACCTAAATCAATTTGTTTATGCAGCAGATATTTATGATGCAGAGATTCTTTATCAACGTGTCAATGGGGCCTACGAAACCATTCGACACCCTGAAAAAGACCTGCCATCAATGATCCGACAGATGCATGCGTTTTGTAGAAGGAAGCAGAGGACATTTATCTGTGGCCACCTAAATCAATTGGTTTTTATGCAGCAATATTTATGATGCAGAGATTCTTTATCAACGTGTCACTGGGGCCTACGAAACCATTCGACACCCTGTGGGAGTATTGGAAAGACTCTGCCAGTCAATGATCCGACAGATGCATGCGTTTTGTAGAAGGAAGCAGAGGACATTTATCTGTGTAGCCACCTAAATCAATTTGTTTATGCAGCAGATATTTATGATGCAGAGATTCTTTATCAACGTGTCACTGGGGCCTACGAAACCATTCGATACCCTGTGGGAGTATTGGAAAGACTCTGCCAGTCAATGATCCGACAGATGCATGCGTTTTGTAGAAGGAAGCAGAGGACAGGAGCCACCTAAATCAATTGGTTTATGCAGCAGATATTTATGATGCAGAGATTCTTTATCAACGTGTCACTGGGGCCTACGAAACCATTCGACACCCTGTGGGAAGTTTGGAAAGACTCTGCCAGTCAGATGATCCGACAGATGCATGCGTTTTGTAGAAGAAGCAGGAGGACATTTATCTTTTAAATCAATTGGTTTATGCAGCAGATATTTATGATGCAGAGATTCTTTATCAACGTGTCACTGGGGCCTAAAACCATTCGACACCCTGTGGGAGTACTGGAAAGACTCTGCCAGTCAATGATCCGACAGATGCATGCGTTTTGTAGAAGGAAGCAGAGGACATTTTGAACATTTATTATGAGTTGCTTTATTGAGGTAAAATGAGAGACCTTTTGGAAATGTGTTTATACGGGCATTTTAACTTGTTTTGATGTCAGTAACCCATCCCAGACTTTGTAAACGTATTTTTGGATATCTTGGATTGTAGCGTCTACCGTAAACTTTAAAATTAATAACTCAAAAACTAGGAATTTGTGAACATATGTTTATATAGCCTTTTGTCTGTTGTTTTGGTGTGAAGAACCCGCCTTGAATGTTTATAAAAGTATTTTTGATACACCCTGTATATTTGTGTGACGTTTTTGCTTTGTGTATCATTCTCCTTTTCAGGGACATTCGCCGTAGTGTAATGGTTAACAATCTTGTAATATCTCATATTCTAACGAGCGAGCTCTGTGATTTCGTCCTTGTGCCGCATCTTAATGAGATTAAGTAAATAATTATTCTTCGTCTCATCATGTATATATTTATCTTGGTATTTTCATATCTGTTTTTATTCTCGATGCACTGGTTGATACTACGAATGGATAGGTAGGGGAGGACAGGTTCTTTCTCGTCTTCATCTACTTTCTTTTCTTCTATTTAACCTTTTTTCTTCTTTCTTTTATTTTCTTCTTTTTCCCTTTTTATTCTACTTTGGCGTCTTTTCCCTCTTCTTCTTCACACTTCCCTTCTTCCTCTTCTTTTCCCATTTTTCTTCATCTTTGACTTTTCTTCATTTTTTATTTCTCTTACGTATTTCTTTTCTACCTGTCTTACTTTCTTGTTGTTGTTGTTCTTCTTCTTCTTCTTCTTCTTCTGCTGCTGCTGTTGCTTCTATTTCTCTTCTCTTAATTTCTTGTTCCGCTTCTTTTTTCCTTATGTTTTTTCTTATGCCTATTCTTTGTCATTCTTCTTTCTTCTTTTTCTTCTTTTTCTTCTTCTTCATTTTCTTCTTCTTCTTCTTCTTCTTCTTTCAATGTTTCTTTTTGTTGTTGTTGTTTGTTTCCGTTTTTTTACCTTCTTCCTCTTCTGACACTTTTTTCTTCTATTTCTTCGTTCTTTTCTTGTACACCTACTCTTCTTCTTCTCCTTCTTCTTCTTCTTCTACGTCTACATCTTCTTTTTCTTTCTCGTCTTCATCTACTTTCTTTTCTTCTGTTTAACCTTTTTTCTTCTTTCTTTTCTTTTCTTCTTTTTCCACTTTTTATTCTACTTTTGCTTCTTTTCCTCTTCTTCTTCAAACTTCCCATCTTCCTCTTCTTTTCCCATTGTTCTTCTTCTTTAACGTTTCTTCATTTTTCTTTCTCTTATTTATTTCTTTTCTACCTGTCTTTCTTTTTTTTTCTTCTTCTTCTTCTTCTTCTTCTTCTTCTTCTTCTTCTTTTTTTCTCTTATTATTCTATCTCTTATTATTCTGTCGCTTATTTTTTCTTCTTCTTTTTTCTTCCTCCTTCTTATCGTCTTTTCCCCCACCTTCTCTTATTTCTTTTTCTTTATTAGCCTCTTAAGTTTTTCCCTTTCTCTAAATTCAACGAAATTCTTACATATTCATATATTTTTGCTTCTGTATGCGAAAATTTTAAAAATTTTATTCGCACATATAGCAATATATAAACGCTAAACATTCATAACGTAATTTTCCACATTCCGTTTGAATACAAAATTATTGCTGATCCGAAAAAAATAGTATCCCCTTTCGGAAAAAAATGTAAGAATTTCTTAAAACTACTAATAAATATGATAGGTACAAAAAGTCAAAAGCCAAATTCACAATAAGTTTGGTAGCAACTTTCTAAGTTTTAAACTTGCATATTGTTAAAATAGGTTGTGTTTGTACGAGAAATGCTGAAAAGCTCTCGACTTCACCTAATTTCCAAAGTATTTTGACCAGATTTTTAATAAGATCCACAAGGTACCCGGAAAACAGATCTTGCACGATCAGGTTTGAACTACAGAACAACATTCAAGGCGCATTATTTTTCTAAAAGATGTCAATTGCCATTATGAGACTCTGTTGGCATGAAAGATGTATTTGATCCTCAGCGATTCTAAGGTAGGTAGTATGCGAGAAAGTAGATGAACTTTCTTTTTATGTGCCATGTCCTTTCAGGACGTAGGCGATTATGGCTCTCCATCTCCCTCTATCCCTTTCAGCACTCAGCAAATTCCTTCTCTCTGCTTCCTCCCCTAGACCATGTTCTGTCATCAACCAGCTCAAGCTTGCCAGGTATGTCACGCGCTTCTTTCCCTTGTCTCTCTTTCCCTCTATTCGACCTGTGAGTATCAGATTCTCCAAGCCCTCCTTCCTCATTATGTATCCCAGAAACTTCAGCTGCCTCTTCCTTGTTTGCATCCTCTCTAAGACCTCATCGTTGCTCACATGCTTGGTCTATGATGTCCTTAGCATCCTTCTGTACAACCACATCTCCGTCGCCTCGAGTCTCTTTTTCAACTTTGAGGAAATCGTCCACGTTTGCTGCCGTAAGAAGAACAGATGCCACGTAACAGGTCAGTATTATTTTCTTCGTTACCAAAGAAGTCCTCCCGTCTCGCAATACTCTTTCCAGGTTTTGGAATGCGTCGCTGGCCATCCCAAAACGCCTACGGATCTCTAGCATGCTAAAAGTGAAGAAATAAATAATCTTCAAACACGGCTCTACAAATTTTAAATAAATTTTATTATTCAGTAATTTTTTTCTTTCAAGTTGAAAGAAACGAATTAAAAAGATCCTCCCACTTGTTTTTGTTCTTTACAGCACACAGAATAAAATTGCGTTAGTATGAGAGAAGAAGCAGAATGTACCAACATAAGAAGAGCTTCACGTATTTAGGTTGTTTTATGAATGCGTGTGAGCATTGGAGAGCAGATCGGATTGAGGAATCGGAGAACCGAGATTGAATATCAATCGAATTCATTACATTCACTTACGTACTAATAATACCCTTGGGAAAGGGTATGAATCCTCTTTTCTCCTCCCAGCTAGCAGGAAAAAATGTGTTCTATAGCCTTGGATGGCACTTGGTCTAAGAAAAGGTAATTCTGAATTCAAAAACCGGCCTGGAGAGCGTTGGGCTCCGTCAGGACATTTTGAAAGAGATTCCGAAATCGTCTGGGGGCCGTGGTTGAAACCAACGAAGATTTTATTGAATAAATTTACTCTTTAGTATTTCAAGATAATTTTGTGTAATTTTGGTAAATGCCACCAACACAAATGACTCCGCCAGTAATTTTGAAACGACATGCACCCATTACTAATTGTATATATATATATATATATATATATATATATATATATATATATATATATATATATATATTAAGGCATTAAAAACGGTTGGACGTTAGAATTAAACAACATGTACCTGCTATAATACTGAATAAAAAATTTTCTTTGGGCGATACCATTCGTAACACGTATGGGTCTTCGATTGCGGATCATTTTATAAAGAATCCAACTTGTGCGATGGATTTCAATGTGAACCGGTTTTCCGTTTTGGCCAGTTCGCACTCACTTTTCCATCTTAAGGTGTTGGAGTCGCTTTACATCAGGTCCAGGCAACCTCCTCCTTGCAAACAAAGAGATTGTTTGCTTGGACTTGCTGTACTGCGCTTCTAGCAGCTTGGCTGGTATAATTTTTTCCTTCCCTGCCCATTCATTCATGTTACCCATGACAGACTTTTTTCTTTTCCTCATAATCTTAATTCCCCGTTAACAGTTCTGACGAGAGGGGACGAAACCGGTCGACTGATGTGTGTTTTATTTTAAACTTATCATGGCCTACAATACAGAATTTCTAGTTTTTAATGCCTTACTACGCTTTTTATACCGTTTCAAACCTATTTAAATATATATATATATATATATATATATATATATATATATATATATATATATATATTATAAATTAATTGATTTAAATATGGTTTTTTCGCTACACAGTTCTAAACATGGGTAGAACTGTGTAAAAAAAAATTTTTAAATCAATTAATTTATAATATTATAATATTATATTTTAAATCAATTAATTTATAATATTAATGCTCTGTAAATTTACATTGAGCACTATTGTGTGAAAATAAAAATATCTATAAGAACACCGGATTATATATCTTACTGATCTTTCTTTTTATATATATATATATATATATATATATATATTAAGCATTTCACCCCAAGCAAGGCGGGAGTGCCACTAGCACGCAAGGGCTTACAGGGAGTGGGAGCAAGAGGCGTGATAAAGGAAAGGATGAAGGGAAGGACGGTGAATAGACGACTTCGGAATCTCTTGCATCCCTTCTGGAGAGTCTCCTTGTTTAAGTTGGCAAATGTTGCCATAATCTTTGCCTTCTGTTCATCTTTGGTATTACAAGGAGTTTTCTTGGTCTCTTGCTCAACTGCGCCCGGCACATAATAGTCAAGAGGGTTGCAGCTCGACTGGGTTCTCCTGTTTGTGTCGCATGCTGCAGAGTCCTCTTACCAGACATAGGGTGTTACAGCAGCCACCTTCTTGACACACTGTAGTACTACCTCCTTAGGGCAATTGATGTAGGCCTCCCTATTGAGTTTGTGGTCCTGTGGGAAGATGAATAGAGGCATAACATTACCATCCCTAGTGATCACGCTAAACAGCTTCGTAATCACCATTAGACTCATCTAACTCTTTCTGAATCCTCTGCACTGTCCTCAGATTGACACACAGGCACTCTGAAATGTTCTTATCGGAGCTGCCGGTAGTACAGTGTGACCTTTCCAAAGTTTTGGCGGAGTGAATTGCGTCATGGTGCTCACACAACCGGTGCTCAATGTGCTCTAATTTACTGTGCAGTTGACAAAATCAAAAACAAACAACGCGCATGCGTGAAATTAAAAATGTAAAATGGCGACAATTTTTCATGTAAATATCAACTTGTTATTGCTCTTTCCTGACATCTCCATTATATATTATTTTTTCTTCCAGTTACACGTACTATCCATTTTATTTGTAAGTTTTCAAGTGATGTGGTTTCTGTTATTTGGTACAGATCTTTTTGCTATATGTTCGAATAAAAATGACCCTCGTTAGGACCTAGATGCTTTATTCCCTCGAAGCCCTTTTTAACCACATATCTGAGAGAAAACGATAGGAATATTATAGGAATGAGAATGTCTTTTAAATTTTCCAAACACGGTCAGTACGTTGTGGCTGTGTTCATAGTTGATATTAGTGAGTGCTTTTTTTCATTTTTATTATTAAGCTTCTATTATTTTTAGCCTTTCTTACATATGGACGGGATTATTATGGTCGTATAGTTAACGTTGCAGTTTCGTAGTTTGTACGTGTCTGCTTAAATGTGTTTAAATGTTTTGAAAATAGAAAAAAAAAAACACTCCCATAACTACAGAAGCAGATATATAAAAATCTACATATTCAGTTAAAGAATATCATTGACAATGGCTTATAGAATAATTGAAAGTACTCGTATACATTGAATATTTGAAAACGTTTTTACATAATTTATACTAAAAAGAAAAGAAAACACTTATACAGACATAAGAAAACTTGAACGAAAACTTAATCGAAGTGAATTATCAGACTTTAATGTCCCACTTGCGTCAATGAAGGATCACTGACCAAATAGACAAATATATATATATACTTACTTAAACTTAATGTTAATATATATATATATACATACTTAAACTTAATGTTAAAATAATCCTACATAATATAATGGATTCTAATACATTTAACTGTTCTTAAAAAGAATATAGTAAAATAAAAATTAAAAAGGAAAATATTTCAAATCGTAGTTAAATAAAAAGTATTGTAAAAAAATCTTTAATTTTAAAAGATGACGTTGAAAATTTTTTTTAACAATTTTTTTTTTTTTTTTTTTTTTTTTTTTTTTTAAATTCAGACGACATCCATTCAACCGACGTCAGGTTTCAGTGTAAAATACATCCTCACCCCTTACCAAAATGTAGCTAATAACTGATACAATGATACTGTCATAAGGAAAATCTAGACACCCCGTGTTCAATTTGAGTAGAATATTCTGTAAACCATGGAAACGTGATTTTAGCTGTGTATTTAAAACCCGGTAAATTTTAAAAGTTACTCCAAAATTCGCTTGAAGATGAAATAGAACTAATGCTTTTAATTTATTTGCAAAAATAAAATTAGGGTTTTTAGCTTCTATTTTTGAAACATGGTTGGAACTGTGTAGCGAAAATAACCATATTTTTAAATCAATTAATTTATAATATTAATGCTCTGTAAATTTACACTGAGCACTATTTTTTAAAAATAAAAATAAAATATCTATAAGAACACCGGTTTTATATCTACTGTTCTTTTCTTTTTTTATATATATATATATATATATATATATATATATATATATATATATATATATATATATATATATATATATATATATATATATATATATATATATATATATATATATATATATATATATATATATATATATATATATATATATATATATATATATATATATATAATATATATATACATATATATATATATATACATATATATATATATATATATATATATATATACATATATATATATATATACATATATATATATATTGATATATATATATATATATATACATATATATATATATGTGTGTGTGTGTGTGTATGTGTGTGTGTATGTGGTTGTATGGAAGGTGTAGAACCCGTTAAAATTTGTAAAAAAAAAAAAAATCAATAGATCTAATATCACTGACAACCTCAATATACTGATTTTGATACACAACAGATATGGATTGTTGTTCTGTAGTTCAAACCTGATCGTGCAAGATCTGTTTTCCGGGTACCTTTGTAGATCTTATTAAAAATCTGGTCAGAATACTTTGGAAATTAGGTGAAGTCGAGAGCTTTTCAGCATTTCTCGTACAAACACAACCTATTTTAACAATATGCAAGTTTAAAATTTAGAAAGTAACTACCAATCTTATTGTGAATTTAGCTTTTGACTTTTTGTACCTATCATATTTATTAGAAGTTTTAAGAAATTCTTACATTTTTTCCGAAAGAGGATACTATTTTTTTCGGATCAGCAATAATTTTGTATTCAAACGGAATGTGGAAAATTACGTTATGAATGTTTAGCGTTTATATATTGCTATATGTGCGAATAAAATTTTTAAAATTTTCGTATACAGAAGCAAAAATATATGAATATGTAAGAATTTCGTTGAATTTAGAGAAAGGGAAAAACTTAAGAGGCTAATAAAGAAAAAGAAATAAGAGAAGGTGGGGGAAAAGACGATAAGAAGGAGGAAGAAAAAAGAAGAAGAAAAAATAAGCGACAGAATAATAAGAGATAGAATAATAAGAGAAAAAAGAAGAAGAAGAAGAAGAAGAAGAAGAAGAAGAAGAAGAAGAAGAAGAAGAAGAAAAAAGAAAGACAGGTAGAAAAGAAATAAATAAGAGAAAGAAAAATGAAGAAACGTTAAAGAAGAAGAACAATGGGAAAAGAAGAGGAAGATGGGAAGTTTGAAGAAGAAGAGGAAAAGAAGCAAAAGTAGAATAAAAAGTGGAAAAAGAAGAAAAGAAAAGAAAGAAGAAAAAAGGTTAAACAGAAGAAAAGAAAGTAGATGAAGACGAGAAAGAAAAAGAAGAGGTAGACGTAGAAGAAGAAGAAGAAGGAGAAGAAGAGTAGGTGTACAAGAAAAGAACGAAGAAATAGAAGAAAAAAGTGTTAGAAGAGGAAGAGGGGAAAAAACGGAAACAAAGAAGAAGAAGAAGAAGAAGAAGAAGAAGAAGAAGAAGAAGAAGAGGAAACAAGGATAAAAAGAGAAAGAAGAACGACAAAAGAAAAAATAGAAGGAAAAAAGAGGCGGAGCAAGAAATTAAGAGAAGAGAAATAGCAGCAGCAGCAGCATCAGAAGAAGAAGAAGAAGAAGAAGAAGAAGAAGAAGAAGAAGAAGAAGAAGAAGAAGATACAAAATAAATTAAAAGATAATTGAATATAAAGATGGAAGAAAATACACAAGGTATAACAAATTGGGAAGGAAAATAAAAAATAAAAAAAGAGCAGGGGGAAGATTAGATGAAGAGTGGAAGGGGCAATTCCAATAATAGCGAAAATAACATCGCTATAACAATGGCGGCAGCGTTTTTCTGTTGCCTCATCAGCAAGTGCGTTGTAATTACGAATTTGGACCCTAACCGCCGGAAGTTGCAAACGCCAGCGTTCTTTTAAATGAGAGTTGCTTCCGGTGAATTCAGTAAACAACAACAAAATATCTCCACTCCCACCTTTACTCTTTCTACTCCAGTCCGCATCCCCACCGAAAAGGATAACAACAATATGGCGGATTCGTTGAAATAGGACTAAAATAAAAGAGAAATTTTTTGATTAAACGAAAAAGGAAAGAAAAAAAAAACGAGGAAGGAAGTGAAGAAAGAAGAATTAAAGAAATAAATGACAAAAACAAATGAAAGAATAAAGAATAACTGAAGGGACATTGAAAAACTGGACTCGGAATAAAAGTGTTACAAATTGAAAAAAAACCTAAAAGAAAGGAAGAATAAAATAAGTAAAAATCGAAAAGGGAAGAAAGAAAAAAATGAAAGAAAGAAAGAATGAATGAATGAAAGAAAGGAAGAATTTGGGATGAAAAGAATAAAGAAAGAAATATGAACTAGAAAAGAAAGAAAGAAAAAAGAAAGAAGGAAAGAGAATGATACAGAGAATGACAATTATATAATTCGGAAAAAGATGAAAAAAATGACAGAAAGCAATATAATAAGAAATGAAAATATAAACAGGAAAAAAGAAGATAAATTAAAAGAAAGAAAGAAAGAAAGAAAGAAAGAAAGAAAGAAATAAAGAAAGAAAGAAAGAAAGAAAGAGAAACAAAAGGAAAAAGAGAAACAATTTGGGAGGAAAAGAATAAAAGAAAGAAGTCGGGACTAAGAAAGAAAGAAAGAAAGAAAGAAAAGAAAAAGAAAGAAAGAAAGAGAAACAAAAGGAAAAAAGAAAAACAATTTGGGAGGAAAAGAATAAAAGTAAGAAATCGGGACTAAGAAAGAAAGAAAAGAAAGAAAGAAAGAAAGAAAGAAAGAAAGAGAAACAAAAGGAAAAAAGAGAAACAATTTGGGAGGAAAAGAATAAAGTAAGAAATCGGGACTAAGAAAGAAAGAAAGAAAGAAAGAAAGAAAGAAAGAAAGAAAGAAAGAAAGAAAGAAAGAAAGAGAAACAAAAGGAAAAAGAGAAACAATTTGGGAGGAAAAGAATAAAGTAAGAAATCGGGACTAAGAAAGAAAGAAAGAAAGAAAGAAAGAAAGAAAGAAAGAAAGAAAGAAAGAGAAACAAAAGGAAAAAGAGAAACAATTTGGGAGGAAAAGAATAAAGAAAGAAGTCGGGACTAAGAAAGAAAGAAAGAAAGAAAGAAAGAAAGAAAGAAAGAAAGAGAAACAAAAGGAAAAAGAGAAACAATTTGGGAGGAAAAGAATAAAGTAAGAAATCGGGACTAAAAAAGAAAGAAAGAAAGAAAGAAAGAAAGAAAGAAAGAAAGAAAGAGAAACAAAAGGAAAAAGAGAAACAATTTGGGAGGAAAAGAATAAAGAAAGAAATCGGGACTAAGAAAGAAAGAAAGAAAGAAAGAAAGAAAGAAAGAAAGAAAGAGAAACAAAAGGAAAAAGAGAAACAATTTGGGAGGAAAAGAATAAAGAAAGAAGTCGGGACTAAGAAAAAGAAAGAAAGAAAGAAAGAAAGAAAGAAAGAAAGAAAGAAAGAAAGAAAGAAAAGAAAGAAAAAAAAGAAAAAGAGAAACAATTTGGGAGGAAAAGAATAAAGTAAGAAATCGGGACTAAGAAAGAAAGAAAAGAAAGAAAGAAAGAAAGAAAAGAAAGAAAGAAAGAAAGAGAAACAAAAGGAAAAAGAGAAACAATTTGGGAGGAAAAGAATAAAGAAAGAAGTCGGGACTAAGAAAGAAAGAAAGAAAGAAAGAAAGAAAGAAAGAAAGAAAGAAAGAAAGAGAAACAAAAGGAAAAAGAGAAACAATTTGGGAGGAAAAGAATAAAGAAAGAAGTCGGGACTAAGAAAGAAAGAAAGAAAGAAAGAAAGAAAGAAAGAAAGAAGGAAAGAAAGAGAAACAAAAGGAAAAAGAGAAACAATTTGGGAGGAAAAGAATAAAGAAAGAAATCGGGACTAAGAAAGAAAGAAAGAAAGAAAGAAAGAAAGAAAGAAAGAAAGAGAAACAAAAGGAAAAAGAGAAACAATTTGGGAGGAAAAGAATAAAGAAAGAATTCGGGACTAAGAAAGAAAGAAAGAAAGAAAGAAAGAAAGAAAGAAAGAAAGAAAAAAGAAAGAAAGAAAGAGAAACAAAAGGAAAAAGAGAAACAATTTGGGAGGAAAAGAATAAAGAAAGAAATCGGGACTAAGAAAGAAAGAAAGAAAGAAAGAAAGAAAGAAAGAAAGAAAGAAAGAAAGAAAGAAAGAAAAAAAAAAAGGAAAAAAGAGAAACAATATGGGAGGAAAAGAATAAAGAAAGAAATCGACTAAGAAAGAAAGAAAAAGAAAGAAAGAAAGAAAGAAAGAAAGAGAAACAAAAGGAAAAAGAGAAACAATTTGGGAGGAAAAGAATAAAGAAAGAAATCGGGACTAAGAAAGAAATAATGAAAGAAATAAAAAAAAAAGAGATACTGGAGAAGAAAGAAAGAATGAATGTAAACTAAAAAAATAACGAAAAAATCCTGACAAAGAAAGAAAGAATGTAATTGGGACTAAGAAAGAAAAAAGAAAGAAGGAAGAAAGAATGTGGGCTTAACATAATAAAGAAAGAAATCGGGACTAAAAAAGAAAGAATAGAAGAAAAAAGAAACAAGAGATACTGGAGAAGAAAGAAAGAAAGAAAGAAAGAAAGAAAGAAAGAAAGAAAGAAAGAAAGAACGTAGGCTAAAAAGAATAAAGAAAGAAATCGGAACTAAGAAAGAAAGATAAAAGAAAGTTAGAAAGAAAGAAAGAAAGAAAGAAAGAAAGAAAGAAAGAAAGAAATTATTTCTAAGAAAGAAAGTAAATGGAAGACAGAAAGAGTAAAGGAAGAAATGGGGACTAAGAAAGAAAGAAAGAAAGAAAGAAAGAAAGAGAAAGAATTAGAATAAAGTGGATAGCAGGTGTAATTAGGGAAAATGATAATATAATCAAGATAGACCTACCACACGACCTTAAACAAAAGGTTAGGAAGGAAACACCCATCGGTATTGGAAAGAGCGATAATAGTAGATGTGGAAAGCCTATTTTCCTGAAATACTCTTAAAATATTTTACAAATTTCAACCGACAGTACCAGTAACTGTTCGGTCAATGAATACCGAAATTTACCGAAATTTACCGAAATTCACCGATTCTTGTATAGAATCGGTGAATTTCGCCATGGCCAATATATTTGGTAAATTTCTGAGGATATTAATGCGGGATTGCGAAGACTTGCTAGACGCTGTCTGTTTTATTCAAGACGACTTCATTTTCTTTAATAGTTGTAAATATGGAATCAAGATTGTTCTTTGGAATGCTCTTGAAGAGATTTCGAGTTTCCCTCCCCACGGCTTTTGGGTAATCCTTCACTTAAGCGGCGTAATTTAATCTGCTATACCTTGAACGACATAATATTAATAAGATCAAAGTATATAAGTTTATTACTCTTAAACATTGTAATAAAAACGTGAGACACGTTGAAGTAATGGTTAGCGGCTCGGGTTGAGGAATCAGAGAGCCCAGTTCGAATTCCAGTTGAGTTCATTACGTGCTAATACTCATGGCGAAGGTATGAATCCATTTCCCCAAGGTAAAATAGTAGTTGAAAACTGGATCCTATAGTCTTCGGTAAACAACCAGTCTAGGAGAAGGAAACTCAGAATTCATAGATAATGTCTCTTTAAAAACATGTCGTACTGAAGAAAGGAACTGTCTCCCCACCCTACTTCAGACGCGACAGAAAATAATGGACTTCTTGGAGTGAGTACAATGGTTCGTACAAACAAAAGAATGGGATACGGCACTAATTTCGCCCTTGGGTGACGACAATGGATAATGGTGGACGAAGAAGCAAATAAATACTGAAAACACGGAAATGTTCTTTTACCGCCTGATAGGCGTCTTGCTAGCGTTGTTCATGCATGCTTCAAGATGGGTGTCGTTCTGTGCCATGTTGCGACTCCAGCTCAGATCAGTTTCTTTTGCGAGCAAAGAACAAATAATCTGACATTTCGACGATATTTACCTGATTTGAAATACCAGCGATAACCATCTGTGGCATTATAATAGGCATTTAATCCAAATGGCCGGTTTCACTTGTTGCGATGTAGGCTGTTTCTAATGAGACGTCCTTGTGCTTACCAACAACACAGTTATAGGCTCCCTAAGAGCATTGCCGTGCACCAGTAAGCACCGATCTTCTTGTAAAATATCTTTTCGCGATAATAATTCATTTGGATCGACGACTGACTTAGTCTACCAGGAGACATGACTGAATTGAAAACGGCACCGTTTATTTTTCGCCGTTTAATCGAAGCAGGACTTTAGCAGATTATTTTACGCCGCTTATATGAAGGATTACCTGCTTTGGAATTCAGAGCAGGAGTGTTGCTTTTTGAGGAAGATTGTCTGACATAGCCCATCTCCCTTCAGTGTGAATTCAGATTTTTTTCTTCTCCTAAACTGGTTGCAAATTCAAGGCGAGAAAGCCCAGTCTGATTTACTGGCTGAGGTGGGTATCTTTTTTCAAAGGTTATGCTAAGTAAACGAAACCGCATCGCGCGGGAATTGAACTCGGCACGCTGAATTCACTTTTTGCTTTGCAATATCCTCACCTCCATACTACAAAACAATAATAATGATTTTTCATAATAACAGATTTTTTTTCTTAAGCTACTGCATAAGATCTAAGGGTTACGGCCATATCACGTTGAAATATCAGTTCTCGTACGATCACCAAAGTTAAGCAACGTCGATTCTGGTCAGTAACTAGATGGGCGACCGCTTGAATATACCAGATGCCGTAAGATTGGATGTGCGGATGCTGTAACGAATAATAATTCGGAATTGTATATTGGAGAGCAGAGTTTCAATTCTAATCGGATTCGTTATAATCACATACGTGCAAATATCCTTGGGAAAGGCATGAATCCACCTCGTCTCCTCCTATGGGTTAATTAGTAGGAAGTAAATCTTTATTATCTACAAAATGCTTACAATCTAAAATATTTTCTAGCATTAAAGATTGCAAAAGCTTGATATACTGTAAGAAGCAAATCAATCAATCTAGAAAACGTTTACACAGAAATGTTCCACTTATCATTCAGTTACGTTTCTGTCTATCAGTCTGTGAGGAACACTTCGAAATTACTGCCTACTATTGTCTTGTGCAGTAACTATAACAAATACATGTAACAAATTTCGATTAAGCAACTTTTCAATTAAAAACTCCCTTTTCCCATAGTCATGGCCACGAGCGCCAAAGATGAACAAGGCCCCGAATGTCGCGCCCGTATAAGTGGCTTTTCACAAATCGTTGAAACGCATTATCCACTGGCTTACTGTGCTCACATCTGCTAATGAGTTTCCCTAACCGTTTATCAACGTCAATTGCAAATTTTTCGCATGGAAGAATCCATTCACAGACCTCTACTTCATATAAACTGTCATGTCAAACACCTTTTTGTCAGATTGTCCCATGGAGTGAGCCAATCACGTACCTCTATTTCATTCATACTTTCATACCAGACAGAATTTTACCAGACTCTCGCATCGATGAATTAATTCACACACCTCTGTTTGATACGTATAATCCTGTCATATACAATTATGCCAGAGAGTCGTATGGTGGAATCCATTCACACACTTCTACTTCATGCGTATTTTTGTGTCAGACACAATTTTGTCAGACTGTCGCATGGGGAATATATATATTTATGCACCTCTGCTTCAGACACCATTTTACCAGATTGTCGCATGGTGGAATCCATTCACACACCTCTGCTTCATACGTATTTTTCCGTTGGACACCGTTTTGCCAGACTGTCGCATGGAGGAATCCATTCACGAACCTCTGCTTCATATATACTTTCATGTCAGACACCATTTTACCAGATTGTCGCGTGAAGGAATCCATTCACGCAACTTTTCTTCATATATATTTTCCCGTTAGACACCGTTTCGCCAGACTGTCGCATGGAGGAATCCGTTCACGTAACTCTGCTTTATATATGCTTTCATGTCAGACACCATTTTACCAGATTATCGCATGGTGGAATCCATTCACACGCCTGTGCTTCATACGTATTTTTCCGTTGGACACCGTTTTGCCAGACTGTCGCATGGAGGAATCCGTTCACGTAACTCTACTTTATATATACTTTCATGTCAGACACCATTTTAGTAGATTGTCGCATGGAGGAATCCAGTCACACACCTCTGCTTCATAAGCATTTTTCCGTTGGACACCGTTTTGCCAGACTGTCGTATGGAGGAATCCGTTCACGAACCTCTGCTTCATATATACTTTCATGTCAGACACCATTTTACCAGATTGTCGCGTGAAGGAATCCATTCACACAACTCTGCTTCATATATATTTTCCCGTTAGACACCGTTTTGCTAGACTGTCGCATGGAGGAATCCGTTCACGTAACTCTGCTTTATATATACTTTCATGTCAGACACCATTTTAGCAGATTGTCGCATGGAGGAATCCAGTCACACACCTTTGTTTCATACGCATTTTCCTGTTAGAAACCGTTTTGCCAGAATGTCGCATAGAGGTATCCGTTCACTTTCTTGTCAGACACCATTTTACCTGAGTGTCGCTCGGCTCCCATCTGTAAAAAATTAAAGCAATTATGGGTAATTGGCGGAAAGAGTTCACCAACATCTGTCTGACATTTTAGACCATCAGAAGAAAATAGGAGGTATTACTTTGGAAGCGAACCTCGTGTCACAATGGTTGTCAATATCCCGCAAGAAACAAAGAGACGACGCAATTGTCGAACGATTCATTAGTCGACTGAATTCTCTTTTTTATACGCTTACAGTTCACAAGATTTGGTGACCACCAGTCGACTGTTTGAACTTTCAAGACGATATTTACTGATTGTTGAAAGAGTATT
This sequence comes from Acanthosepion pharaonis, assembly GCA_903632075.3. Taxonomy (NCBI): domain Eukaryota; kingdom Metazoa; phylum Mollusca; class Cephalopoda; order Sepiida; family Sepiidae; genus Acanthosepion; species Acanthosepion pharaonis. The sequence continues at coordinate 304,831 of CAHIKZ030000184.1, read as the reverse complement.
TTGACAAATTACAAGATGTGCTAAATGGAAAGGAAATATAATTGTATACATGACACGCATACAGTGTACACAACACACACGCATGGCAAATATACATACATAACACCCACATACATATACATGACACGCATACGTACATAATACATGCGCACATATACATAACACATTTCTTATGTGTAGCCTCAGTACGTAGATGATCATGACTCTCCACAACTTCCTGTACCTTTTAGATCTTAATAATGTGTGTCTTTCTGTTATTTCTCCTAAGCCCCGTTCCGTCATCGATTTACTCAAGCTCATTAAGAATATTATACGTTGTCTTCCTTTCTCCATCTTGCCCTCTATCTGTCCCGTGCGTATCAGATTTTCCAAGCCGTCCTTCCTCATTTTATGCACCAGAAACCTCAACTATCTCTTCTTGAGGTTAAGTATAAATTTCCTTTTTGTTTCCATTTTCTCCAAAACTTCGTCATTACTCACGTTCGGTTCATGGTATCCTCAACATCCTCCTGTATAACCACATTTTTATAGCTCCAAGTATCTTCTACATCTTTGAGGAGATGCGTACATAACACCCACGCACATATACATGACACACATTACACGCATACACATATACATACATACACACATACATAACACACACGCATGTATACCTGACACCCATACATACATTACACGCACATATCGATGACACGCTATAACACACACGCACATATGCATGACACACATACATTACGTACAAGCACATAAGGATTTTCTAAGCGTAGCTTAAATGTGCCACAAGGCCAAAAGTATGGAGCACTTAGTGTGGATCGAACTCACTCAGTCGTAATTGATCTAGCGAGACAAACTTGGTAACCATTACTCCACGTCGAAGGACACATACACAATATTTATTTCTGTAAAATTACAGAAAATGTGGCACAAGGCCTAAAAAAAGGGGATGGGGAAAAGACGGTCTTCATCTGTCTTAATTTTAAACTTAGCTAGCCACAAGCACTGACCCAAGCATACAAGCAATATTCCAAAAACCAAAACACAACATTCTTACTAGGCTTTCTTACTACATCCACCATAATACCTCATTGTCTCTATGAAAATCCTAAATACTCCACATATGTACAAATCGTCGTATGTGGGGGGTGGTGGAATAAAACAACAAATTAAAAGGATCTCAATGAGCATATACAATATGAATTAATGTATTTACAAGAAACTAAGCAAAATTATTGTTAGTTGTAAAACCCCCCACAATACTTAAATGTGGCAGAAACATCAGTTCACTGGACGAAATTAATGCAGGCCTAGAAAATATAAAAAACATTCATTCATCCCTAACACTCACACAAACACGCACTCATCCAAACACGACAACAGAAATCGAAAAACACACACAGTCGAAAAAAAACGAAAAAGCACCCCGCATCCACCAGAGAACTAACATCACTGACCACCTAACCAGGGAGAGGATGGGGAATTAAACTAAAGAAAAAAATAGGGACAGAAATAAAAGTGGCCAATGAGCAAACGTACCCTAGCTAAGTTTACTGGGGGGGGGAGAAAAAAAATAATTCAAATAACAAAACACTCGCACATATATGTGACACACATGCATAAATACACGCAATAAAGTTTACAATATTTTACCTAAAATTTGTAAATCTTTTTCTTTTTTTTTGTCTTTCTCAGAATTATGTATTTTTTGTTGTATTTTTCTACTTGAGGTCGTGGGTTACGTTAAGTTTATATAGATAGGAGGGGAACAGAGCGGTTAACTTTAGAATTGAATAGGTTAAGATCATTGAATAGGTTAAGATCATTGACTAGGTTAAGATCATTGACTAGGTTAAGATCATTGACTAGGTTAAGATCATTGACTAGGTTAAAATCATTGACTAGGTTCAGATCATTGAATAGGTTAAAATCATTGACTAGGTTAAGATCATTGAATAGGTTAAGATCATTGACAAGGTTAAGATCATTGAATAGGTTAAAATCATTGACTAGGTTAAGATCATTGAATGAGGTTAAAATCATTGACTAGGTTAAGATCATTGAATAGGTTAAAATCATTGAATAGGTTAAGATCATTGACTAGGTTAAGATCATTGAATAGGTTAAAATCATTGACTAGGTTAAGATCATTGAATAGGTTAAAATCATTGACTAGGTTAAGATCATTGAATAGGTTAAAATCATTGAATAGGTTAAGATCATTGACTAGGTTAAGATCATTGAATAGGTTAAAATCATTGACTAGGTTAAGATCATTGAATAGGTTAAGATCATTGAATAGGTTAAGATCATTGACTAGGTTAAAATCATTGA
>CAHIKZ030000184.1:195000-297500 GCA_903632075.3 Acanthosepion pharaonis | reverse complement strand
GACACTATAAAATAAATGAAACAAAATGGCTTTTTTAGTGATTTTATAACATACTTATGTTATAATTTTTATAAATAGTAATTATATCTGCTCTACTTTGTATTGAGCACTCTTTTAAGAATAGTAATTGTTGGTTATTGAATTCATTCCATATATACCAATTATATACTTGGATATATATATATATATATATATATATATATATATATATATATATATATATACAGTGCGACTCAAAATAATAATAATATGGACAAAAGGTGAATATTTTAATTCCCTGCTGCTCACCTAATACCCAAAATATTACATCTTAGAATAAATTATGAAAATTAGCTTTATTCGTGAATTTTTTTTTATTAATGAAATAATAGCGACTCAAATGTTTTTGGCGACTTTAATTTCAATGCAAAAATTGGTCCTGTTCAAATCAATTGTACAAAATAATGAAAAGGTGTATTATGTATTATATACCAATAAAAGTTGGTATGGCTTTGTTTGATATCAATGTATGAAAACATAAGGAGCAGATTAATATTTAATTTTTTGACCATCATTCTTCAGAAGCTCAATGAGTTGTTTATCGATTGATGAAGTGAGTTTCCTAACTTCGCTGGCTGTAATTTTAGAACAAACATCCAAAATACACTTCCACAGGAAAAAAATTACCGTCCATTTTTATTAACTCGACGCTTTATCATGGCGCGAATTTTCTCAGTAGGGTTTAAATCCGGACTTTGTGGTGGCCATACCATAATCTTGTCACCTGTAAAACCTTGATCTGCTAACCACTCTTTCGTGAAGCGCGTCGCATGACTGGGGGTGGGATTATCTTGCTGATAAACAAGATTACTACGGAACTCGTCATTTTGTGAATTCAACCAGGGTACGAAAGTTTCTTTTAAAAATTGGCAATAATTAGCTGAATTCAGTTTGAGTCCTTCTGGAACAAGAAATAGTCCAATATGTCGAGCCACAAATTCCAGCCCAGAACATCACTCACTCACCGCCTTGTTGGCGTTTAAAACGCAAGCGAGGAGTTCCACCTTGAATGACTCAACCTCTTTTCCAACCATCAGGACCGTCTAATGTAGATCGGGCTTCATCCGCCCAAATTACTTTTTAGAAACCAATTTTTAAGTAATTGTTTACCCATTCTAACCTCTTCAGGCGATTCATTTCGCTCAATGGAGGGAATGAAATTGGAGAACGTTGTTTTGCCATACTATGGAGGATGCGATTTCGTGTTGCTTTCGATACTTCTTCAACGCCATCTTGCTTTAAAACCTCTTTGCTGGTGCTGTGAGAGTTCTGTTTGAGTGCTCCTTTAATTTTTCTTAAATCTCCCATATTGTATTCGTTTCTATGCTTGGTCGGCTCAGAAGATTTTGTGGCCTAGCATATGTGTTAATTCCTTAAGTTTTCGTATTTTCCATAAAGAGTACGGTTCGGAATTCCAGCCACTTAAAGAAGGCCGGAGCGTACAACAGCCGAAACGTTGTGAATATGGCAACGAAGATGAGGATAACAGTCCGAATAATGTAAATAATGTAAATAATCATGATACCTCATCTCAGAGATATAGACAGATATCGGCGCAGGTTCAGATCCTAGTTCCATTATGGCGGCGCCGGGGTGGAGCAGCTTTCAATTTCTTTCCTTTTCTTTTTTTTTTCTTTTTTTGGTTTTACAATTTTCTTATAAATATAATTTATTCGAAAATTATAACAGAATAAAGGAAAAGCTCTTTATTCTGCATTCAACACCAACACTTGATAAGACACCAGAAGTGTTGAAAAAACCCGGCTTTTTGTAGTGATTTTATAACATATTTATGTTATAATTTTCTAATAAATTATATTTGCTCTACTTTGTATTGAGCATTCTTTTAAGAATAGTATTTTTTGTTTATTGGAATTTATTCCATATACACCAATCCTATACTCTGATATATATATATATATATATATATATATATATATATATATGTGTGTGTGTGTGTGTGTGTGTGTGTGTGTGTGTGTATGTCCGTGTTTGTGTGTGTGTATTTAGGCAGAAGTACTTGATCCAAACAGCGTACAAAGTGTATTTAATTTTTATTATATATTTTTTCAATTTCTAAATGAGATGCTGTATATCCGGATGGGAATTATAGATAAACTGTCCAAAGTTCTCGATGTTTTTTTTTTTGTTTTTTTTTTTGTTTTCTTCAAGTACTTTAGACTAGCTTTAGTAAGATCTGGGCGTTGTCAATATAGTGAAAAAAATCTTTCGACTAAATACTGGTATTTTTTGAACGTGGAAGTTGGCCTTTTTTTGACGGGGGTTTACATTATAACGTCTTCAGTAACAACAAAAAATCAGGATTTGTCCTCCATTTGCAGACTCTCTTGCTGACTGCAGTAAATTCAAAGACATCAAGCCAGGTATATTTACCCGGATAGATGTGACGCAAGGTTGTTTTAACGTGGAGAGCGCCATCCGCATATTTATGCATATGTTCAAGGACAAAAATTGTTGTTTTGCCCATCCCCCACGCTGTCACGCTGGCATCAGTTTTACACCGACCTAACCCTTCTAGTGCGGTGGGAAGGTACTGCAGAGGGTTTGGAATCCCCGGGGCTCAGTAAATTCTCCCATCTAAAATGAGGAGGATCAGTACCTCACAGCACAGGGACGTTAAAAACGCCTCAGTAAAATCATCATTGGTTAATGGTTAACTCCTGTTGCAGGAACGTATATACACTCTTGTCTCCGCGACGGAATACGACTCAAGGTCGCGTTTAATGGGGGGAACAGGAGCGCGTACATACGAGTCAAAGACAAAAATTGCTGGCATTGGTATGACTACTGATCTTCCCTCCTTGGTGCAGTGGGGGAGTGCAGCTGTTCTCCGGGACCAGGCACCTCGCAGTATTTTCCTCAGCGGTGTCTCTCTCCGCGGACAGAGTCACATTTGAGTCGAAACCGAGAGATGATAAAACCTTACCCGGTATGTGCGAGTTAGGTATATTTACCTTGTCGCCCCATTGCAGACGAGTTGTGAAACAACGTCGTGTTTAAAATCGGGAACCCGAGCGCATACTCTCGGGCTAAGGACAAAAATTCTCCAACCCCACACGACTGTCGGTTGCGCTTGCGTCGGTGCGAGCACCGATCCCTCATCTCTAGGGCTATCAGAGGGTGCAGCTGTTCCCAAGGACTACGAACATCAGAGATTTATTTTCCCCAGTTGCGCTTCTGTTCCCTGACAGAACCGCAACAGAGTCGCACTCTGCCCGAACACAGAGGCGAAACTGAGAGATGATCAAACAAAAGCCGACACCAGGAAAAATTTCCTCTGCCAGGTAAGTGTAAAGACGTCAAGCCAGTCGAGAAGTTAGAAATTTTCCAGACTTTAAAACTGGAATTATAGTCAGTGTGTCGGTTCATCGAGATGTTTTACAAGATATCAAGAAATTTCCAGTAAAGATAGATTAATATAATTTCGGGGAAATTGTCTTGTGAGGAATTACGTATATAATCTCACCGTTTTTGAGTATCGATCGAATTTGTTCTGCAGTCTAGATTATTCTTTGCTCATAAAAGAATTAGATGTCTTGGTGCTACTTTCAATATTAAAAAATATTGAAGAAAAAACACTATGGATGTTATTATTACCAATAGACGTTACAAGTAAGAACGCCTAAGAGAACAATAAGGTGACGCTGTCATATTGACGGCCAGATCACTTTGAAACAGAAGTTAAGCAACGTCGGGCCTGGTCAGTACCTAGATCAGCGACTGCCAGGTACTGTAAGCTTGGATGTGTGGGTGGTGTAATGAAAGTGAGAAATTGGAGATGTGTTTCATTGGGGTTTCACTTCCGCGTAAATAATCTTGCATTTTTACCTGTTGCATTTGCAAGTCTATATCTTATGTTGATGCCGATCTTCTTGTCAAATTATAAATGTTTATTAATGTAAGGATGGATTTCAACACAATGATGTGGCAGGTTAACCTATGTGATAGAGTAGAGTTTATTTATCCTATATATAAATTTTATATTTTATAATTGTGAATCAAAAGGAATGCAGATCTCCAAATGAAAATTTGTAGACGAGATGCACACACACACACACACACACACACACACACACACACACACACACACACACACACACACACACACGCACACAGAGATAGAGAGAGAGAGAGAGAGAGAGAGACACACTTTTTATAACATCTGTTTCGTTTCACTAGGTTAATTAGGGAATAGAAACATCTTCAGCCTAATCTTTATCGAAAGCAATTATATTCTCCCTGTATTAAGCTGCTACCTTCCTGGGAACTGTACACTTACGGCCATATCATGCTGAAACACCGGTTCTGGTCTGATCGCCAAAGTTAAGCAATGTCGAGACTGGTCAGTACCTAGATGAGTGACCGTTTGGGAATACCAAGTGATGTAATCTTGGATATGAAGGTGGTGTAATGAATAAATGTTCCAAATTGAATCTGACCATAATTTTGATTTATAGATAATACTTTAATTAGAAGAGAAAGAAATTTACTAAGGCGAAAATGTATAGAAAAAAGTTGGCTCCCTGTGCTGCGCCAGGAAATTTTTCTCCCCGGAATCGATCCTCCAGATCTACAAATCAACAATTCGCCCTTACATGGAGTATTGCTGCCATATATGGTCTGGAGCCCCTTCTGTTTGCCTCGGGGTTCTTGATAAGCTCCAGAGGCGGATATGCAATATAATTGGCCCTGTTCTGGCATCTCGTCTACAGTCGCTCTCTCACAGACGCGCCGTCGCCTCTCTCTGTCTTTTTTACAAATACTTTCATGGCAATTGCCCCGAGGAGCTGCATTCACTGGTTCCCAGACTTCATGAGTTCAAGCGCCCTACGAGGCTGGCATCCCGCTCTCACCCCTTCACTGTCGAAACTCCTAAATGTAGCCATCTCTTCTACTCCATTAGCTTCATGTCTCGCACCTATCGCCTGTGGAACTCCCTTCTCTATTCCAGTTTCCCTGAGAGCTATAATCTCTAACTATTCAAATATAATGTCAATCGACATCTCCAGTTGCCTTGATCTATCATCTATCCTTCTCCTCATCCTTTCCTCTATCACTCCTATCTGATCTTGCTCCAACTCTTCTGTAACCCCTTGCGTCCTAGTGGCTTCCTGCCTTGCTTGGGGTGAAATGCTTAACAAAAAAAAAAGAAAAGAAAAAAGTGTTTTGACTACTAAATCATTCACAGTAAATTTGCGTCCAAGTTCTTACAACAGAAGATCTTCTGTTACCACAATATGGGATACTTAAGCTAAAAGTAACAAAAAAAAAAAGAAGCTAATCTAAAAAAAAAAAAATTCCAGCGTTTCCATAATTTCAGCATTTATTCTTGGTACATCATTAATTACATCATTTTAACCGACACTCGGGTTTTTACTTCTTTTCTACGCCAACTAACACAAATATAATCCCATTATTAAAAACATATCTTTAGTTTGATGAAGTCCTTTCAGAGGTTAAGCAACATCGAGCCTGGTCAGTACCTAGCTGGGTGGCCACTTGGAAATACCAGGTTCTGCATACTTGGATGTGCAGGTGGTGTAAGAAATAACGCCACAGAATTGTTAATCAGAGAGCCAAGTTCTAATTCCAGTAGGGATCGTTATATTTACTTATGCACAAATACTCTTGGGAAAGATATAAATCCACCTCTTCTCCCCTAGCTATGGGTTAATTAGTAGGAGTTGTATCCCTAAACCATTATTATCTTAAAAACTGTCTTACAATCTAAAATGTTTTCTGGCTTTAAATAACCTGCAGAGGGTTGATAAGCCGTAGGAAACGAATCAATCAACCAATGAAATACTGATTAGCTAGGCAGGTAGGTATGTCTTTTAGATTTATTTACATTCTCTGGAATACAAATATATAGGAACTATCATGGACAAAAAAGTGAGGGATCAGTTTATATACTGATTGTAATATAGAATTAACCCCCACTTTACATTCACATTTTAATTTCTTGTCAAATTCTAATTAGGTATGAATCCATATCTTCTTCCTCCAGCTAGGGGTTAATTAGTAGGAGTTGTATTACTAAACCATTATTGTCTAAAAAAATAACTTACAATCTAAAAATATTTTCTGGCTTTAAATAACCTGCAAAGGGTCGATAAGCCGTAAAAACGAATCAATCAATCAATCAATCAACTCTCTGTCATACGATAACAACTGAGTTTCAAACTCTGGCCATTACTTTTTTTAATCATTTTACCCCAAAGCAAGGTGATAAAGCCACTAAGGCGCAATGAGTTAGAAAGTATGGGAAAAATACTATTAAAGAGAGAGAACAGTAAAAGAACGAGAATTAAGAAAACAAAAGATAACGATTGATATTGTACTTAAATTTTGAAGAGCAAAGTTGACTGGAAAGCAAGAAGCCGGAAGAGATTTCACCTAGCGAGAAGTGCGAGAGAAGAAACTGCTAACATAGAACTTACGGTTACATCTAGCCATTTCAATTGTAAAATGATTGCACCTTGTTACCAATCTAGCACTGCGCTTAAATTCGTAAAGTCGTGGTAATAAAGAGGAAAGCTCATTAGAAAAATTACCATGAAAATATCTATAGAAAAGATACCAGGATGCCATATTATAGCGGTGGGAAAGTGATTATAGCTAGACTGATAAAATTGCAGTTTCTTCTTAGGATTTTAACAAGAATCGCTAGGTACATAGCAGATGCTACAAACGAGATATGGCAGCAATATTCAATGTATGGACGAATGGTAAACTTATCAAGGTGTAAAATAGTTTCTGCCGAGTAAAATTTTTCTTGAACGCCACGATAAAACAATTTTCCCAGCGGCAGACTTAGCAGTTTATTAGGGTGACAAAACTAATTTCAACTTCCGAGTTTAAATAAATTCTTCCATTCATTCGACAGCCCACACGTACACAGTATAAAAATAATCTACACGCCAAACGACTGAATGGAAGAATGAATTTCATCTCAGAGTTGAAATTAGTTCTGCACCCCGTTGATTAGGTTACTTTATTTACTATCACTGCTCGGTTTTAGGACCAGAATTAATGTGTAGACTATGGTCTCATTCTATAGTGGAAGAGGCGCCTGTTTCCTGGAATTCTAAAACTGTGGCAACACCTTCTTCATTGGACTAAGAAAAGTGGTGTCGATGAAATACCAAAGGCCAGCATGACAGTAGATTGGCCGATGCCACCCCACATTAAAACGACATTGTGTCACATCCTGCCCTCGTGGGGATGTTGGTATCCCAGGATCAGTTCGTAGTATATGTTCTCCTTATTAATCAATAGAAAAAAATACCTGGTCCCGGAGATTCCAAACTTGCGGCAACACCTTCCCCATTGCCCTAAAAGAAAAAGGGTTGGTGGAATATCGACACTTTGGCTGATATTAAAAAAGACCTGATTTGCACATCGAATAGTTAGAAACCATCATCCCCGATGCTGCGTATAAGCCTTCTTTAGAGCATAGGGGAGAATCAAGAAACACTGTTGGCACAAGTCAAGGTGATAAAGCCACTAAGGCGCAATGAGTTAGAAAGTATGGGAAAAATACTATTAAAAAGAGAGTTGGGTAAGTTATAAGCTATGAAGGATAATATGGAAGAAAAACGTAGGATAATAAGTGATATATGATAGGAAAGAGAAAAAGAAAGGAATTATAAAAGGAAGAAAACAAAGGAAAAAATAAATGATGGATGATAAGAAGAAAGATTAAGAATAAAGAAGGTGAAAAAGAAATGTATCATGACAGGAAGAAATAAAAATAAATGAACAATAATATAATAAGATGTGTTTTCCGTTTGAACCTTTAACGATATAAACCCATCTTGTGGATATTTTGGTTTGACCTCGGTCAAAAAGCGTGATACACGCTTAGGCGACTATGTATCTTTCAACTAGGCAGATTGTTTTGCCATTTCTTTCTGCGGTAGACCAGTTGTTATCCTACTATTTACCTATAGCTTGGAGCGAAGAGGATTCATGCCTATTAGCATGTAATTCAATGTAACGATTTCGACTGCAATTCGAACTCGGCTCTCCTTTTTCTCAATCCGAGCCGCTATCCAATACTCCACCGTGCCTCCGTCAGATACTTGTGTGTAAACTTTTTTTTCAACCCAGCGTCAGAGTTCTTCCTTTTCTTGCTTTTTCAAGGTCATCTATCATATGAATGTCACGCCTAGCACTAAATTAATTCAGAAATTTCTAAACCATCAGCTGTATAAAACCGCTTTCTCAGATCAATAATTAAAATGGTTTCGAACGAGTGAGGCTATGGGTCTTTGTGAGGACTATACTTCTTCGAACCTAGTCAAATGACGTTACACAATCACAAACAAATAATTGTATGAAATAACAGAAATCACATCATTTAAGGGCTTTCAACTGCAACAACAACTAAAATGAATAGCACGTGTAACTCGAAGAGAAGATAATGACATAAAATGTTGATATTCCACACTACTTCAAACAAAAGGTTAGAAAGGAAACCCCCATCAATATCGGAAAGAGCAGGCTTGAAAAAGTATTTCCCTGAACAAAGAGAAAGATTTTAATAAATTTCAACCGAAAGTAGCACTCGTCAATGAATAGGGAAACGGCTAGTATTATCTTTACCATTTGAAGAGGAAATCATATTTTTCTCCTCAAAAGGAGTGTGTTCATCTTTTCTTGTTTGTCCGACCTCACTTACTTGCCATTCTTATAATCCATCTTCATAATCCCGCCAAAACGTTCTCTTTGTTCCATAACTACATTAACGCTCTGCAAGAATACGAAATCGGTATTCGTTGACCAGAACCCGACAAAGTGCTTCTCTTATTACGAAGCCTACCTTAGTTGGGTAAGTTTACAATAACAGGCAAATATTTGAACCAACGAACAGACGACGAGTAATTCTTCCATGGAGGCTTCCAAGGGAAGGAGAAAATGTAGAAAGACAATTGGGAAAATATCGAAGGAAATAAAATAGAAAATAATTGAAGCGTGATAAGAAGGAAAATTTTGATGAATGAAAAATGACAGGAAAGAAAAACGAAGAAAAGGAATTGAAAGATTTTAGGAAGAAACATGAATAGAAGAAAAATAACGTAGGAAGAAAAATGGAGAATGGTAGGAAATCAAAAAGAGAAAAATACACGAAAAGTGATAAGAAGGAAAATGAAGGAAATGAAGGAAAAATTAAGAATAAAGAAGGTGAAGAAGAAATGTATCATGACCAGAAAGAATAAGAATAAATGAACGATAATATAATAAATAAGTATGATAAGAAGAAGAAGAAAAAAGGAAAAATAAATTAAGTATAATGTGAAAGAAAAAAGAGTAAAGGAAGTATGATAGGAACGAAAAAAAAAAAGAAACAATAGAGAATGACAGGAAGGAAAAAGGAAAAATATGAAGGATAATATGGAAGAAAAATGCAGGATAATAAATGAAGTATGATAGGAAAGAGATAAAGAAAGGAATTATGATCGGAAGAAAACAAAGGAAAAAATAAATGATGGATGATAAGAAGAAAAATAAATGTAGTATGACAGTTAATGAAGAAAACTAAAAAGAAGTGTACAGAAAAATAAATGAAGAATGATACGAAAGAAAAAAGGGAGCTGAAATGTGAAAGGAAAGAAAAGTCAATGAAGGGGAAAAATAACAGAAGGATGGTATTAATGAAGAAAAGAAAGAAAAATAAAAGAAGAGGAAAAAGAAGGAATCGATAAGAAAAAACAAACGAAGGATAATATGAAGGAAAATGAAGCAACATAATTGAATGATTAGAAGAAAAAAGAGGGAATGATAATTGAAGTCTGAGAAGAAAAATTAAATGAAAAATCATAGGAAGGAAAAATAAGAAAAATGAATGACGAATGAAAATAAGGGAAAAAGAAATAAAATAAATGAAAAATGAAAGGAAAAATGGCGAATGAATGGAAGGATATAAGAAAAACAAATAAATGAAAAATAAAAGGAATTAAAAAGAGAAAAATAAATAAAGAATAAAAGGAAAGAAAAAGTAGAAAAATAAGTGAAGAAAGATAGGAATTAAAAAGAAGAAAAACAAATGAAGAATGAAAGTAAGAATAAAAGAAAACAAATAAATGAAGAATAAGAGGAAGGAAGGAAGGAAGGAAGGAAGGAAGGAAGACTGAATGAATGAATGAAGGAAGGAAGGAAGGAAGGAAGGAAGGAAGACTGAATGAATGAATGAAGGAAGGAAGGAAGGAAGACTGACTGAATGAATGAATGAAGGAAGGAAGGAAGACTGAATGAATGAATGAAGGAAGGAAGGAAGGAAGACAATGAATGAAGGAAGGAAGGAAGGAAGGAAGACTGAATGAATGAATGAAGGAAGGAAGGAAGGAAGACTGAATGTAGGAAGGAAGGAAGGAAGGAAGGAAGGAAGACTGAATGAATGAAGGAAGGAAGGAAGGAAGGAAGACTGAATGTAGGAAGGAAGGAAGGAAGGAAGGAAGAAGAAGAAGAAGAAGAAGAAGAAAATAAATGAAGAATAAAAGGAGGAAAAAAGAAGAAAAAATAAATGAAGAATTTAAGGAATGATAAAAGTAAAATAAATGAAAAACAAATGGAAGGAAAAAGAAGTAAAATAAATGACGAATAAAAAGAAGAAAAAAGAAGAAAAATAAATGACGAATAAAAAGAAGAAAAAAGAAGAAAAATAAATGACGAATGAAAAGAAGGAAAGGTAGAAAGATAAATGAAAAATGACAGGAAAGAAAAAAAGAAGAAAAATAAATTAAAAATGACAGGAAAGAAAAAAAGAAGAAAAATAAATTAAAAATGACAGGAAAGATGAAAGAAAAAGAAAAGAATAAAAGTAATGAAAAAGAAGTAAAACTAAATGAAGAATAAAATAAAAAATAAAAGAAAAACAAATAAATGAAGAAAAAAAGGAAAGAAAAATGAATATAGATTTTTGCATGACAGGGTGGACTGTACTGGAATATCTGCAACTTTTACGGGAAGGAAACTTCATTAAACTGGTATGAACCTCACCCAGACCCGGTTATAGAGATAAGACCTATAGCATTTTATGGGACTTTACAATGCACACAAACAGAACAATTAACAGTTAATTGCCTAGACATAATGACCAAAGACCACAAATACTTAATGTCCTTTCTTATTAACATGGAAGTCTCTACAGATTGTAATGCATCTTTGAAGATCTTCAAAAAATATCAAAATACAAGGATCTTGAAGTGGAGATGTCAAAAATATGTCGGATGTGGACATCAATAATTCCAGTTGTAGTTGGAACCCTCGAATTGATTAGAAAAAGTTCCGATAGGCTCACTGAAGGGATTCCTGGTAATGTTAGCTATATTTCCAATGAATTCTACCAATAACCAGAAACTTGCAGTCTTACTGCTTTAATCTTGGATATCACTTGTAAAACAAACAAGCAAACTCCAAATATAATAATCATAAATTTAAGAATTTATGATTATTATATTTGGAGTCAACATCAAATGTGAAATCTTTCAAAGAGACTCAGTAGATCCTCTTGTTTTCAATCATTTCACCCCAAGCAAGTTGATAAGGTCACTAAGACGCAAGAGGTTACTGAGAATGAAAGAGAATTAAAAGACTTTAGAAGGAACTTGAAATGCAATAGAAGAATTAATAAAGAAGGAACCAAAAATCCAATCTTAAACAGGGAATAGAGAAACCTCTAACCCTGTTCAACAGACGGTGATGGTGTGTGGACCAGGCGCGTTAGGATTGTGTTCTTTTTTGACACTGATTTCCCTAAGCCAGCTTGGGAATATCGATACAAAGTGTATGAAAAAAGTATCTTCTTTATATATGGACGAACTGAGACTTTTTGTAAAAGATGATAATCAACTGGAAATCCTCCTTGGAGCAGTCAAATAATTAATTGAGGATATCAAAATGGAATTTGGGCTTGAAAAATGTGCCACGCCCACATTTCACAAGGTAAAACATTCGAGCACACACAATATCATCCGTGGTAATGATAGTGAAATAAAAGAATAAGAACCCGAGGGTAAGTACGTTGGTGTTTTACAAGTAGATGTAACTAAATACTCATTAAAGAGAGAAATATGACGAAAGAAGCGCTATTGCAAACAGCGGGCGATTCTGAAAACAGAGATGAATGCCAGAAACAAAATTGAATCCATAAACTTACCAACCATGCCAATAATTGCATACAGCTTCAATATTAATAATTTGTCCATTTCCGAGATAAACAGAGTCGATGCCAAAATACAAAGGCTTCTCAAAATGCATCGCATGCACCAATCCAAAAATCGGACATTTACCGATTGTACCAATGAAGAAGAGAAGGCACCCGACGTTTACTTTAACTACAATAATAATAATAAAAAAAACTACAACCATAGTTTGGTTTGCTTACTCGCAGCAATCAAATTACTGCATGTCAAGACTGGTTCTGTAATACGGGGTTACCAAAAAAGTGCACACTGAAAAAAAAAACTCGATATCTTCGAAAAAGGTAGCTAAACGAACAGGAACCTGAACAAAAATGCGGCCACAACTTTAAAAAACAAACAAAAAAAAAATAACAAAAATAAATAAACAAAAGACAATTTTCCTCTATGGGGCCTAGACTCTATGAATTTTAGCGTATTACTAGATTGTCGGTTAGGTCCCATCACTTTTCATTATAAATGGATTGTGTTGTATCCTTAGAGGTTTCAAACAAAGGTGCTGTTCGAGTGAAGGAACAGCAACACGCGCGTAGATGAAAGAAGAGAGGTTTATTGTAAAAGTGAATACAATACTGATAGACAGGGAATCGGGTGGCAGGCTAGTAATTCCTGAAGCAACGTGGGTTGTCTACTGATATCGATGGGTTACGTCGGAAGGTTAGCACCTTGGTTATATAATTAATTCTTTTAGTTACATTGCCACCCCTTTTTGTTGCATTTGGAAATGTTGGAGATGTGATTTTACTTATTATGAATATTGGCAAAACCTATAATTCGTTTTATGTTGTATCCTTAAAGAGGCTCGGACAAAAATTCCCCGTAGACCCTGTATACACGGGGTCGGGTAGGTGTCTAACACCACAGACGAGATTTTGCCCTTCAGCATAGCCTCGTCTGGGCTCCTCTCTACCCGAAAGCAGAGAGTTCGACCGACACAGCTGGAGACGAATCTCCAATTATTTGCCGAAACAAGCCCCCCAGGTATAATTTATATAATTTATTGAATATTACTTGCTTACTTTCGTTTTACCAGACTTTGAATTATGCCACTTTATGTCCTCGCATGTTTTGATTGATCTTTCAACCAGCTGATGAATATTCAAGGATGTTCCTAAATTTAAAAGCTTTTTTAAACCAATGGCACACATGCTCTTGTATATAAACACGTGTCACGAAATAAATCCTTACATTTATATTGATGAATTTCTTCAGCTAACGAAACGCATCTGCTAAGAATAGTTTTCCTCGTCTTTTATATTAATTTTGTCCCTCTACAGATACAATCTATCTGAAAAATTGCACACACACACACACACACACACACACACACACACACACACACACACACACACATATATATATATATATATATATATATATATATATATATAAGCAAATGTAAATGGATATAAAAACGACAGAATTAAGAAATTTTGGAAAAAACAAACAAAAATCCTTAAATGCAATTATGTTGTTTAAAATGAATGAAATGTCGACGTCTGACGTTTCGGTTTAATAAACCTTTTTCAAGACAATATTCATTAAAATACAATTCAGTTCAATTTGACAAAAAAATATATATATATATATATGAGAAATTTGCATTGAAATTACTATGATCTACAAGTTACCTACGATATATGAAATAGCGTACATTCAGTGCCGGTGTTAATAAAAAGTGCTCGACGTAAAATAACAGAGCTAAAAGTTATACTAATTATAAATATACGTTTATTTATCGTGCCTGACGATTGTCACATCCAAGAAAGTGACAGTTGTTCCAAACGTTGATAAACAATGTGAGTGCATATATATATATATATATATATATATATGAAAGAAAAACAGACCACTTTAAGGTTCCATTGTAATAGTTTATTTAACCAGAGACCTTTTAAAGGACGCTGGGATCCTCAGACATCACTTCCAAAAAGTTGAAACGAAAAATGAAATGAAAATTTACACTTTTGACGGGTAGTATTAAGTTTATGTAATTTAACAGAGAGGGTAGCGAGGAGTGGTGTGAGAGACATGGTCGACTTTAGAGAGGGTTTATTTTAATATTTCTTTCTATCAGACTTAATATTGTGGGAGGAGGGACCAGATATTGACCTATTTAATCGATTAACTTAACGGAAATAATATTTTGGAAGGGAAGGTGAGAAGAGAGTAAAAGAAAAAGAAAAAAGAAAGAAAGGGGAAGTAAACAAAAAGATGTATTTAGCGTTTACGAAGGAAGAAGAGGGGTGGTATAGTTTTAGCAATTTCTGTAAAAAAACAAAAACATATTTTAACGCTTGAGAGTAATTTAAATGTTTAAAAAATCCACGAAGAAATTAATTTGATGCTTGCTAGCAATTTAAATATTTAACACTTTTACAAATTTAGGGATTTAATATGAGTTAAATACTATATTTAAAAAACACATTAAGAAAAAAATGAATTAAAAAACTATATATATATATATATATATATATATATATATATATATATATATATATTTAATTTCAATTAAAAGGTGCAATTATAATTTATAAATTCATGAATCATTCTTACAAAAAACAAATATAGAGGTTAATGATTTAAATGGCGAAATACATCTTCGCAACAATATAAATAAGATACACCAACCCCGAACCTGTATATGAATGATATGATCCCTGTTCATAAATTCCAGTTGCATAAGGTCTTTTTAATTTTTTACAAGCTTTCGGCTGTTCCTACAGACATCCTCAGGTATGGAAATAGATTTTGTTCTTGTTTTTACTTCTCGGTAATAAGAGGACAACGAAAATAGAGATGTAATCCGAAAAAATGCTATGAGAAATGTGTTATTGTTTTGGAACGTGCGGTCGCAACGCTAAGTTTGAATTTAAATTTTAAGGTTGTGCGTTTTATATATATATATATATATATATATATATATATATATGTGTGTGTGTGTGTGTGTGTGTGTGTGTGTTCGTGCGTGTATGTATGTGTGTGTGGATTACACTTGTATAAAACGAATAAATAAGCAAATCTTCAGCACGGCTCTAAATATTTTTTATTATTTGGAATAATTTTTCTTTCAAATTGAAAGAAATGAATTACAAAGATTCTTTGCGAAACAATTCACAAAAATACTTTTGTATATCTAGAAACAAAAATATGTATTTAGTGTGAAAATGTGTGTGGCATGGATGTATGTTAATTTATGTGTGCGTATAAATTGAAGCAGTCGACCAAATGAAAAGCTAGCTTACTACTGCTGACACTCGTAGACAAACTTAATTCTCATCTTTTTTGGGGGGCTACGCAAATAATGTTGATTATATTCTAAAGTGATCTTTAAAAATGGGTTAATTTCTGCGAAATAATTTCGAGATATTTCGTAGAAAATATGCGTTCCATCAAGACTCTTCTCTGTAGCTAAATAATATAGAACGTCAGATCAAATGAAGGTTTCCATATAAGAAATTGGTTCGATTTCTGTTGAAGAACGTATATTTTCTAAGAAATTTCTCGAACATTCAGGTCGGTAAATGTAATTAGTACTGTTTAATTAAAAATAAAGGGTTTACTTAAATAAAATGTATCTATAAAAATAACGTATAAACAGAAAATATATTATCTATCTATCTATCTATCTATCTATCTATCTATAACTACAGGAATAAATTTAATATCCCAATAACCAATATTAATGCAACTCAAGTTTGATCACAATGTTTTATTATTTGTTTGCGTAGTACAGGAAAATAAGAATAGACACGGAAGAATTGGGTCAGAAATCTTTTATTGAATTGTTAGTACGAAGTCAAAACACGTGAGCTTCCACGATATCTTATAATCCAATCAAACGGCTAATCTGAACAGTTTATTAAATCATGGCGGCCAGACTACAGGTCTTTGACTTGTATATAAAAGAATGGAAAATGAGGGATACAAAGGTGGGCTAGGCAGAAGCGCTATATATATATATATATATATATATATATATATATATATATATATATATATATATTGGTTAAAGATATATAAATTTTATATATCAAGGAAAATGTTGGTGGAAAAAAGTAAGTAGGAAAAAGTTTTCGTATGACACGTTTTGTCCTTTATAGAGTGAGTTTGTTTATTTCGATGAGATTGCATAAGCACACGACCGAGAGGTGCTGGGAATTCTAATTTTAAAATTATTTTTCGTTCTTACACCCACACACACACACACACACACATATATATATATAAATAGGCAGTTTTATAATTTATATATATATATATAATTTATATATATATATATATATATATATATATATATATATATATATATATATATACACACATATATATATATATAAATAGGCAGTTTTATAATTTATATATATATATACATATATAATTTATATATATATATATAGATACATATATATATATGTATATATATGTACACATCACACTTATTATAAAGCCCAGGTTGTGTGTGTGTGTCTGTACGTTTATATATTGGATCGGATTTCCTACATTTTTCAACCGATTTCAATAAAACTTCACAGGACTACATAAAATTACCTTGCGCTGGTTTTGGAAAAACACAATTGTTTTTACACAAAATCAATTTGAAAACACGATTAAGAGGAATCGCGAGAATGAAAAGGGGACAACTCATATCGAGTTATACTTATTATAAAACCCAGGTTGTTTGTTTGTTTGTGTGTGTGTGTGTTCGTTTATATATATGGGATCGGATTTCCTACATTTTCAACCGATTTCAACAAAACTTCACTTTTTTTTTTTGGTAGTGTTTCTTATTGTCTTGCACACTTTTTCTTTATTTTTACATTCAGAATGCGGTAAAAATTCCATTTCCAAGACAATTGTTTATAATAAAATTCTATTCAATCGCTAGACTCATAACGATTGAAAACAATGTTTTTGTTTCAGTTTGGGTTTGACCAATTCGTAAAAAAACAAAAAAAAAAACTAATTACGACATGCATGTCCGTCAACCTTAATCAATAATCTTTGTCAATTTGATTTTTCAGTCTTTATGATGGTCGATACTTGATCTATCTCTTACTGTTACATCCCCGGGCAACGCCGTGCTCTACTGCTAGTATATATATATATATATATATATATATATATATATATATATATATATATATATATATATATACGTGTGTGTGCGTGTGTTTTGGGCAATATAATCTAGTTGATTTCATTTAGATTCTTTTTGTCTCTATTTCTGAGATAAGCTAATAAGTGTTTGTGTGTGTGTATGTGTGCGTATGCGTGTGTATGCGTGTGTGTGTGTCTATGTGTGTAAGAAGCGAAAACAAAAAGAACAGACTGAAAGCAAATAACGACATTAAAAAAAGTGGCAACAACACAATAAAACTAAAAAATGTAAAAAAGACGGAATGGAACTATAACGTAAACGAAATTATTCCAATCTTGAAAACAAGACGATCAAACAAGAAGCTCGATAAGCTTAGATTGGTTGATTTTACAAGTGTAAAATCCTCACAGTATTCAGTATTGTTGAAGTTACCGCTAACGTTCCTTGTCAAGATTTACAAAATCAATGTTTCGTTCAATTTCGCAAACTAATCGATGAAATTTGTCTAGGCTGATTTTTTTTTTGAAAAATACTTTGTCAAAAACCCCTCTTCACTGTTTAAGAATTTCTTTAATTTAATTTAATTTTATAGGACATCATGGTAAACAATAGTTTTTAAGAAAATTTATTTTTTGCTTTTTAAAAGCAAGGAATAAATTCTTAGGATTTCTTACTCGTAAGCATGCAAAATACAACTGGCCACACGTAAATGTTTGGATTTGTGATTTGTTTATAGTTCTCGCAAACGCAGGGTGAACTTGAAACGGCATTCTTGTATATATAAAAACTTAAAGAAAATATAAGCAAAAACAATATTACATTTTTATTAAATAAGTTTTTGCTATTTTAATCATTATTTTTTTTAAATAATAGGAATATTTTATATTTTAAATAATAAAACTTTTAATTTTTTCAAAAGAATTAATGAAAATTTATTGTACCCTAGTAAAATCAACTGTACCTTGTTGATCAATGTATGGCTATTTTAGACGGTTTGGCGGAGGGACGGATGGACTAACAGAAGTCATAGAGTTTTATATATGGATAAATATCAACCCTTGTTGGATTATTAAAAGACGAATTTTATTTGGGACACGCAGTGAGTATCGAGCCCGCTACCTAGATTGTTGGTTGGTTGATTTGGGACATATGAACATCGCAGAGAACTGTTGGAAGTGCTAGCTAACATTTGACATATCTGGGAAGGATGTCAGAATAATTCAGAACCTCTACTGGCAGCAAACTCTCTGCGAAAATGAATTCGGTAAATACACAAAAATAGAAACATGTGTAAGACAATGACATGTCTTCTCACCAGACTTATTCAACCTAAACAGTAAGGTGATACTGAGAGAGTTAGAGGTCATATCAGGATTCATTATTGCTGGCCACAATCTTAACAACATTAGATATGTAAATATCACAGTGTTGATAGTAGACACAGAAAGGAAATTAAATAACAACAACTCCTACAAAAGGTAGGGAAGAAAAACAAAAAGAAAGGACTAAATACTAATTATAAGACGACCGAATAGAACAGCCCAATAGTCACATTACAAAATGGAAATACCAAAATATATTAACTACAATAATTAAAATATTTAACAAGAACGGAAAATGTGACACTGAAACCTATGGCGCATTGGGATAGTGAGAAATGCTTTCCAAAAGCTAAGCAAAGTATTAAGAAACAGGAAAATTTCGTTAGAAACAAAGAATAGAGTACTGAACTGTTATGTAATACCATTCCTCCTATATGGCAGTGAATGCTGGACAATCTCCTCGTGGATGAAGAAGAGACTTGCAGCAGCATAAATCTGGTTCTACAGAAGGATGCTGAGAATACCATGCATTGGACATGTGAGCAACAACGAAATTTTAAACCAAATGGATACAAAAAGGACACTCATGTTTATCATCAGAAAGAGACAACTGGAATTTTTACGACATAATGAGAAAAGAGGGCATGGAAAATTGAATACTCAGAAGACAAATTGAAGACACGAGAAACAGAGAAAAAGAAAAGACAGCCTATCTAGCTTGAGAAAATGGATGGCAGAACAGGGTTTAGGAGAAATTTAAAAAAGACGAAGATTATTAAGAAGGGACACGACACATAGAAGAAGAAAAAGAAGAAAAAGAAGAAGGACTTGTATAGGATCGAACCCACTAGTCAGCAGTAATACTTTCGTTAACTCGTTTACCCTAGAAAAAAGAAATGAAAACGAGCAGTAAAGAGAATATTTTTAACATTATTTTTCCTTCAAGACTAGGCCTAGAGCCACTCAAGGTAGTGGGTTACTGAATGTGGTTGTTTTAAGGACATAAGCAGAAGGGTTAAGAAGAGTAGACTATGAACATATGTAGTACAGATAAATAATAATTTAGTATAGAGGCACCCAATGAGGATCGACACACTACTGAGTGATTATAATCATCCGAATTTTCCTCATTAAGCATTACTTCACTGCGATTTTTTGTTGGTTGATTTTGCGACGTGCGAACCCTTGTTCGGGTATTTAATGTCGAATGTTGCATGGGAACTGATTATTTAGCCGTAATAGTCTCGTTAACCATTACCGAACGCTGATTCACTTGCGAAGAGAGACATAAATACGAGCAAATAAAACCCAAAGAAGATATAAAATCCAAAGAAGAATCTGTAATATTATTGGTATTCACCTGGCATCTCGATTTCAGTCACTTTCCCAACACCGTAATGTAGCATCCCTGTATGTTCTCTGTAAATATTTTTATAATAATTGTGCTATGGTACTAATCCGACAAATTGTGTATACGGGAACTAGTTAGGACTTCATAGAGACACCGAGGTATTATGGTGACTGTTGTAAGAATGTGTTGTTTTGGTATAAGGAATACTATGGTATCTTTGGGTCAGTAATTGTGTTTAATAAGTTTAAAATATATCAGACTGAAGACCAACCTCCCCCCCATCCCCCTCTTTTGGCTTTGTGACACATTTTTGTATTTTCAAAATAAATATTACTTTCACCTATGGTACTAGCCCGACAAATTGTGTATACGAAAACTAGTTAGGACTTCATAGAGACTCCGAGGTATTATGGTGGCTGCTGTAAGAATGGCAAGTAAGAATATTGTTTTGGTGTAAGGAATACAGTAATATGTTTGGGTTAGTAATTGTGGTTAGGTAAGTTTAAGATAAGACAGATTGAAGACCAGCCTTCTCTATTCCCTCTTCTGGCCTTGTGCCACGTTTTTGTATTTACTAAATAAATATTGCTTTCTTCTTTGATACATAGACGTTATGAATTTAAGCGTACTATTAGATTGGTGGGAAAGTCACATGATCTTAATTGAAATGGACAGATGTAGCCGTAAGTTCTATGCTAACTGTTTCTTCTCTCACGCTTCTCGTTTGAGAACTCGTTTCTAGTTTCTTATTTCCAGTCAGCATAGATCTTCAAAACTTTAAATACATTGCCAATCGCTATCTTCTGTCTTCTTGATAATCTTTTCTTTTCCCATATTCTTTTATACTCACTAACTACTTCCGTCTTAGTGGTATTATTGCCTTGCTTGGGGTGAAATTATTAAAAAAAAGAAAAAGAAAGAACCTTTTTGACGCTATAGTTCACGCAATACAAGACCTCAAAGCCATTCAGGGTAGAGGGTTACTGAATGTGGCTGTTTTATGGAAAGTAATGAGAAGAGGTAAGAAATGAAGACTATGAGTATAGTTAACGGTCGACCCTAGAATTGGCGATCGAGGAAGCACGCTCTCGGGAGTCTATTCCATAAAAGAGCAGTTCTGGAAAAGAAGCTGCCCGAATGGAACTTCCTTCTTTTCAATGGAATTAGGGAGGAGGGCGTAGATATGGTTGGATCCTGTTTCCATGGTATGTCGCGTTTTAGCCGTAAAGGCCTGAAATGGTGGAACGAAGGAATGTTGCTCGTCTGAACATTTACCATGGAAATAGCGATATGGTAACGAGATGCTTGCGACGTTTCCTTTGTGCGAAAAGGGTGAAAAATAATTCATCACCCATAAGGTAGCGTTGTCATTTTTGACCTATGTCAATGCTGGTAAGGAAGTGATGCGGCAGAAGTGATAAGGAAGAGAGAAAGAAAGAGGGAGAGAGAGAGAGAAGAAAGAAAATTAAACGATTTATTGCCTTAGGGTAATGGTTAACGAGCTAACAGTCCATTGACTATTTTTCATTCTGTCCGTAGAGTCATCGTTAATAAGTTACTTTAAGATATTACCGCAATGAATTGAGTTCATATTGTCCTAGTTGCCGTGACCTTGTGCCAGACTAACGTAAAACTGGGGATAAATTGTCCTTTGCAGTTGGATGTTAAGCGTTCGTAATATAAAAGGGCGTCTATTTCGTTTAAAAAGAATGCGGTATTTTATTTTCAAAGTGAAGCAACGAAAATAACTTAAGGCTAAAAATATATATCTTCAGATTAGAAATCTTTCAAACGATTGAAACAAAGTTTTGTATGTTTCTTGGATAGAATTAATTGGGTATGGAACTCGAGCAGAGTCGGTAATTTTTAATAAATGGAACATCGAACCGGAAGGTAGGGTTGTTGGAGAAAAGGATTGGAGAAAGGGACGTTAATGGCGGAGGCGGGGAGGAGGAAATATGATGAAGAGGTAGGAAAAGACAGATAGGGAAGGCGAATAAAAGATAAAAAAAAAACGTAGTAGTATACATTTGCACGCATGCGCAAATGCGATTTTTCTTTCGTGTCTGTAACTTTAAAAGCCGAAAAATGCTGAGATGTTTTTAAAAAGAAATATGTAACAAACGCAAATTTATTATGACGTCAGGCATTGTAATTGCCAACGGTAATTTGTGGAGGCATACATATCTATCTCGACTGGCCTTTATATATATATCGACAAATACATACAAACGGATCTAGCTACCCGACTTTCTATCTATCTATCTATCTATCTATCTCAGTCTTTTCGTATCTATCTATCTATCTATCTATCTATCTATCTATCTATCTATCTATCTATCTATGTATCTATCTATCTATCTCATTCATATCTATCTATCTATCTATCTATCTATCTATCTATCTATCTATCTATCTCAGCCCTATCTATCTATCTATCTATCTATCTATCTATCTATCTATCTATCTATCTATCTCAGCCCGTTCATATCTATCTATCTATCTATCTATCTATCTATCTATCTATCTATCTATCTATCTATCTATCTCAGCCCGTTAATATCTATCTATCTATCTATCTATCTATCTATCTATCTCAGCCCGTTAATATCTATCTATCTATCTATCTATCTATCTCTATCTATCTATCTATCTATCTCAGCCCGGTCATATCTATCTATCTATCTATATATTTTTTTAGCGATGTTTACCCTGTACAATACATCAGAGAATCTCGAGGTAGTTGGTTACAGAATAAGAGGTACAATTTATGCGGATATGTGGTGAAGATAACGCTTAATCCCAGACTTGAACACGTTAAGAGTATAGTGATCGAGAAAGGACCCTTTTGATCGTCGGTTCCACAGATCAGCACTTCGCACGAAGAAGCCGCTCGAGTGGAACTTACAGTGGGAACATCTATGGTTCGCTCCAATGTGCGTAGCCTGGAGGGTCTTTTCCGGGAACGTTAGAAATTCGTGGAACTATGGAATATAGTTCGTCTGAGCACTTTTGATGAAATTAGCAATAGAGCAGCCAGAGGCTTGCGACGTTTCTTTCGTGTGAAAGGTGTTGTAGGGTGGGAAATAATTTGTCACCCACAAGGACGCGGAGATGCTTTTGGGTCTATTCGAATATATGCAATAAAAACGGAGACTATTTTGAACTCAGTCAAGACTTGAAAGGGATGATTGGGCAGTTCCTGTCTATATATGGTAGCAGTACTCAATTTTCACCCTGATCTGGCTTTTGTAAATGTAGAGAATAGAATGAGGAATCAGGCTGTTAAAAGAACTGACCATTTTTCCAGGATTTTTAGCAATGTATGAGTTTCACTTGAGGTCTGAGTTGAGCTTAAATCCCAATTTTCTGTTTTTATCTGTCGTGTCCCTTCAGGGCGTAGACGATCATGGTTCTCCATATTTTCCTGTACCTTCTAGCACTTAATATTTTTTGTCTTTTTCCTATTTCTCCCAAACCGTGTTCTACCATTCATTTACTCAAACCCATCAAGTATGTAATGTGCTGCTTTGCTCTCTCCTCCTTTCTCTCAATCTGTCCTGTGTGTACCAAGTTTTCCAAGCCCTCTTTCCTCATTACGTTCACCAAAAATTTCACCTGCCTCTTCGTGATCTTATGTATCAGTTTCCTTTTTGTTTCCATTTTCTCTAAAACCTCGCTGTTGCTCACATGTTCAGTCCATAGTGCCCTCAGAGTCTTTCTGTAGAAGCACATTTCTGTAGCGTAGATCTCAAGCATGATGTCCATCTTTAAAAATGTCTAAACTACCAGATATAGATGACCCATCACGTAAATGTTTAAAATGGTTTCAAGCGAACGAACCCTGTCTGTCTTTAAGAGAACTGTCCATGTCATAACGGCTCAATTATTGCTCTCCCTCTTGGACAATAACCTAGTGCAGTGATTCTCAGCCGCCTTGACACGGCACACTAAGTGTGCAGCGAAATATTGTCACAGCATACATGAAGGGTCTGGCAGAGAGGACGGACGTTTTTTGAAATAGCTATTACCCAGCCCAAGGAGGAGGGACATATGTCTGACAGGTATCATTCAGTCCAGGGTGTCTTACCAATTTTTTTCGCTGAAGTCATTGACGATAGAGCATCCAGTGTTCTCCTACGACAGTTTCGTGAAGAGTTCCGACTCTGCCATAGCAGTTCAGCGTAAGTTTCATTGTCGATTCAACTTACACGGAAATCAGGTTGTTCCCACTCGTAACACAATCTTACATTGGCTTCGAACACGAGGTACATTAATGAATAGCGGACCAGTGGGGGGCGCCACAAACGGTATTTACCCCAGAAAATTTGGAACGTGTCAGACAAGCTTTGCTGCACAATCGGTGTTGAGCGGTCTGTCCGCGCGCGTCTTCTGTTGAACTCTCTGCGTTAGCAGAGAGGAACCCGGAAGAGGCTTTGCCGAAGGGCGGGGTTTTCTTCCGGGGAGGTAGACAGGGCCTGAACCCGTTTAATCGGCTTCAAAGGCTATTTTTTGGCCGAGCCTACGGGCTCGGGGATACCCACATTAAAACCGGCCTTGTGCTATATTCGTTTCCCGTGGGTGAAATGATAAATACCAGTGGTGTTGA
Source organism: Acanthosepion pharaonis (assembly GCA_903632075.3). NCBI lineage: Eukaryota > Metazoa > Mollusca > Cephalopoda > Sepiida > Sepiidae > Acanthosepion > Acanthosepion pharaonis. The sequence continues at coordinate 272,854 of CAHIKZ030000184.1, read as the reverse complement.
GCGGTCTTTGACTGCGCGCACCTTCTGTCGAACTCTCTGCGTTAGCAGAGAGGAACCCGGACGAGGCTTTGCCGAAGGGAGGGTTTCGTCCGGGGAGGTAGACAGGGCCTGAACCCGTCTAGGCGGGTTCAAAGAGCTATATTTTTGCCGAGCCTACGGGCTCGGGGATACCCACATTAAAACCGGCCTTGTGCCATATTCGGTCATCATGGGTGGAACGATAAATACTCAGTCGGAATTGCTCTGCTCGGAGGCATGCTACTGAACATGAATGACATCGATAATCGTTGGGTAAGGTGTATTTTCAATGAAGAACTGCCTTTCTACCACTGCAAAATGGTTATTTGGTAACAGTTTAGACCAGGGGACTATGCGCAGCGGCTTAATTTCGCACGTCAAATGGAAGCAAAGTTTGAGGCAAATGAAAGCCTCATTTTGGTAATCAGTGATGAAGCTCATCTTTCATCTCAATGGAAGAATTGTCGTTATTAGGCTCTTGAATATTCTAGAGAACCGCATGAAAGATCACTGCACAACCCCCAAATGGCTGTTTGGTGTACGGTTGGAAAAGCTGGCGTCATTGGTCCCTACCTTTTTGAAAACCATAATGGAAATGCTGTTACAGTGAACTTTGAGATGATAAACATATTCTTTGTGCCAGGATTGCGAGGAAAACGTATATATATATATATATATATATATATATATATATATATATATATATATATATATATATATATATAAATGAATAAAAATGACAATAGGAAAACTGGTAATTGCTGACGCGTTTCGTCCAATGTGGACTTTATCAAAGCAAAATACGAAAATGAAATTAAATGAACAAAGTAACTAATAAAACAAAAAACAGAATGTACCTAGCAACTGGAATGTAGAGAAACGCTATTTTCATATTTTTAACTGAAAAATAACGTCAGTATTTGTCACGTGTGGAGAATATTGTCATTATATCTGTGTTGATATATATATATATATATGCGAATGGTTGGAGGGGGTCCAGACTATCAGTGGACTTTCTTCGCCCTATCTCCGGTGACCGCCTCATTTCCAGGTTTGCTTACACTCATTGTACACCTCATTCCCCTGATTTATCCATGTTTGATTATTTCTTGTGAAGAAACATCAAGTCACGTGTGTTCGGCAAAATGACTGCACATTGGGCAATATGAAGTAAGATATTCGTGTGGAAATCACCCAAAATCGACAGAGCAAAGCTGGTAAGAAAAATGCACCAATGAAAACGGACGCCATATGAGGGATGTTGTTTTCCATACGTAATTTTACCAATTCAATACGAGCATATATCAATAAGAAATTTTGAAGCTAAAATTAATGATATTGTGAATTTTGCAAAAACGTCCGTCCACTTTACCTCAACTTGTATAGTGATTTTCCAAGCGTAGCATAGATAAGGCACAAGGCCGAAAGTAGGAGGCACTCAGTGAGGATCGAGTTCCACGTGCCCCTTTGGTAAAGACATGCAATGATAACAGCAAAATTGCAATATGAGCACTGGTAAAAAATGATGCTGAAAACATTAGGTTTATAATACTCAGAAGTTCATACCCAAATGGCACAGTGGATAAAGGCGTTGGTTAGATGCAGTGACAGACCCAAAGAAGGTGAGTTCAATACCTGGTTAAGTCAGTGGAGAACTTTCAAAGGGAAAATTAGCAGGAGATAACTGATAACTGACATCCATCAAACATGGCACGTGGAGCTAGAACAGTCTACCCCAGTGAGCGAAATAAAGGGTTCAGTTCGAAATTCCAACCACCTGAAGAAGTCCGGAGCGTACAACGGCCGAAACGTTGTGACAAATATGGCGACAAAGATGAGGACTAATGTAAATGCTGTGAAAGTAATGATGATGTGAATTTTTCAAACACCTCTGTCCTCTCTGCCTCAAGCTGTATATATTATTTTTTGTCATTGAAAAGAGAAAACATGATTAGATTTGCTATATACGGTGCCTATAAACACTAATGGGAGAGTCCCAATCCTCATAAATACAGTGCTGCTCGATAAAAGTGACTCACCTTATCCTTTGAATTTAGCTCAACTTTCGTTTCATCAGAGAAGAGAACATTCTTCCAGTCTTCTACGGTGAAATTGTTGTAATAGTGAGCCCATTCAAGTCTCTTGGCTTTGTTGGCTTTGCTTATTAGCGGCTTAAACCTTCGTCTACAAGATTTGTAGCCTTGTTCTAACAAGATTTGTGACCTTGTTCTGACGGACTGTTGAAGAGGCAAGACTAACACCTTGCTCTTCGCTTAGACTGGCTGCAATTTCTTGGATAGTTATAGTCCTATTCTTCGCAACTTCGCTCTTGATTACCCTGTCAGTTCTATCATCAATCTTTTTTTTTCGTCCCCTTGTTTCCTTCCTTAGAGCAGGAGTGGTATCATTATGTGCCCTAAGCACTCGAGAGACAGTTGATTGCAAGGTTATAGCAATTTCTGCAATTTCTCTTGTAGACTTGCCCCCTTTTGAGAGGGCAATAATAGATGCCTTAAGTGGTTCTGATGCGTGTTTGTACCCTTTCATCTGGTTAGTGACTTGAGTGGCTATTTCAAACTGTTTTTATGGAATATTCTGGGAATACTCTAGATTTAATTTAAGCTGTTCTAGAATTCTCTAGAATATTGTTCTGAGTGTATTGTAAAATAGTTTTCAATGTTTTGTCAAAAGCTCTTTAAATTTACCAGTTTAATCATTAGAATGCGATATCTGAGTCACTTTTTTTTAACAGAGTTTTTCCCTAAATCACATTTATATCCAAATTTATAATTATCAATAGAATATCTTAGGATGAATAAACTTTTTTCCTAGGTGGTCCGGAATTATTTTAACCCCCAAAACAATAGATAAAAAATATTTTTAGTAAAAAAAAAATCAGGTGAGTCACTTTTATCGAACAGCACTGTACGTTAGACACTATTGTAAGTGGGGGTGATATGTTGTCTAAGTAGTCGACCACTAGCAGTGGTTTACCTACTTCACGGCGCTGGCGAGTATTGTATTTTGTTGATGTTAAAAAGATTACTATTTCATTTCCAACCCCCGTTTTGGTTATTCCTATTTCAGTAACCCTTCCTAGGTTAGAACAGGATTCGAAATATCTTCATAAATGTTCCTTTTAATATTGGACTTCAGTTGTATGAAGAAGAAGAAAAATTGGCCACCATTTCTTGTGACTGACGACTCAAAATAAAACATTCAACGGTACCCAGTGATATATTTTGGATGTCAATACCTTTTGTATATCTCACATTAACTAAAAAAAAACTTTATATGTTTTATTGCGATATTCTACATTTTTATTTATGTGAATGAGGCTTCTCAACCCTAAATAACATCAAAAATAAGAAGCGAGAAAGATTACGCTCAACTGAAGAAGAAATGAGGGTCTACTTATCACACATTCGATCAAGCATTGAAGAAATATAGTGAAAAAAAAAACAAATAAAAAAAAACACCAGGCACAGGTTTCCCACTAAATAAGCTGCCCAAATAATTGAATAGAAACATTAAAATAAAGTAAATTCATATTTGGGTTTGTATTAGCTTTAAATTTATGGCTTTATTTCATAACATGTAAATGTATACCCTTTATTAATTTTGCTAAGTGTGTTGTGATATTTTCATTTGCTCCTAGGTGTGTTGTTGCCTAAAAAATGTTTACAAACACTGTTTTAGACGGTTGACCACCCAAAGCTAAATGACTTTCTCGGTCTTGCTGGAAGGAGAGGAGATGGATTCATACCCTTCCCATAGGTATTAGCACGTAAGTGAACGTAATGAACTCGACTGGATTTAGAACTCCGTTCATTTTTCATATATCTATCTATCTATCTATCTATCTATCTATCTATCTATCTATCTATCAGTCTGTCGCAGTCGTGTTCTTTCTTTCTTTCTTTTTTCTTTCTTTCTTTCTTTCTCAGTCTGTTCATATCTATATGTCTTTTTATTTATCTATCTATGGATAGAAACATTAAAATAAAGTAAATTCATATCTCGATGTCTATTGTTTTTTTTTTTAAATCTATGGTTTTATTTCATAACATTTCAATGTATACCCTTTAAAAATGTTACTAAATTTGCTATGATATTTTCATTTGCTCCTACGTGTGTTGTTGCTTAAACAGGTTGATAAACACTGGTTTAATATATTGATAACAAAACACAGATACACGTTTGCACGTATTTGTGCACGCACCTTTGAACCTATATATATATATATATATATATATATATATATATATGGATATTTCGATTCACATTATATTTTTTCGTCTCGGATGCTACCTGAATTTTACCAAAAACAAAATAATTTCCATGCCTGAAGATGACTATCATTAACTTTACTAATTTACTTTTTGTATGAATGATTCATTGTAATATGTATATACATATAGATATATATATGTGTATGTGCGTGAATGTATGAATGTATGCATATGCATATAAATTCAAATAACAATAGATAAAACTTTAATTATAAACTTAACTTCTTATAATTAATTCCCAATTAAGATAACAAAATCAAATAAAACATAGTTGAACAGAAACATTGAAATGAAGTAAGTTCATATTTTTGTGAGTACCGTTTTTTTTTAATCTATGGTTTTATTTAATAACATTTAAATGCAATCCCTTTAAAAATTTTGCTAAGTTTGCTCCAAGGTGTGCTGTTGCTTAAAAAGGTTGAGAAACACTGGTTTTAATATATTAGTAACAAAGCACAGATACACATTTGCATGTATTTGTCTGCGCTATTTGTACATATATGTGTATGTGTATATATATATATATATATATAATCCCCAACATAATGAAGAATTATGATATCTATATGTGTATATACATATATATGTGCATGTGCGTAAATGTATTAGTGTAAGAAGGTGTGCTGTTGCTTAAAAATATTGATATGAACAAAAATTAAAAAAAGGTTTGGTTGTAATGCCGATTCTAAAATTCCACCAAATTCCCTGTAAAAATTAAGTCTTGTATTCCAAGACTAGTTGAACGGTTTCTTACTGTTGCTAAAACACCATTTCAGCCAATCCATTCTATGGTCTTCCTCAGGGACAGTGCCTGAGATTAACATCATCTCAGGGACAACAGAACATCAATCTGTGATGATATCAAGATGATACAAAATTATTAACTCAAATTTGTTCTAAAGGCAACTGATATCTTAAAATAAAAAAAAAAATTCTCACTTCTCACCAATCGTAGCAGTCTTTTAATAAACGAATATCCTTTAAAAAAATGTTGCTAAGCGTGCTGGGATATTTTCATCTGCTCAAGGTGTGCCTTTGCTCAAAAAGTTCGAGAAACTTTTAGTGGATTAAACGGTTTGTTCATGAATTTGGTGATAATGTAATTGTGAGTTCAATCCGAGGGCCGGGTATTCTATACGAGGACTTGGTGTAAATAGATGGCTGTAATTGCTGGAACGAATAATGTAGAATGGAGGTCTTGGAAAATTTGACACTCAGGACATATCGAAGGAAAATGTGACAGGAACGGAAGAGGCAGCAGACCACCTACCTGACGAGCTTAGGTGAGTGGATAGTGGAACGGGTCATGGGAAGGAGTTACAATGAATAAGAGGCTGTAGAGAGGCATCCTCATCAATGTCACGAAGTGTCGCGGTATATAAAAGTAATCCACTTTGGAATCCGTTTCAGGTTTATATATTTAGCTCTTGAACAAAATATATTTCAATTGAGCACTATTGAGTGATAAGCTAATCCTATAAACACCAGCCACCTGTGTTAATGCAAAGCTCTTCAGTAAAATGAATAGAGCACTCCGGCTGATTGGCATTTGCTTACATTCGTAAAAAAAATACGCTAGATTTAGGAGTGTAACTCTGCCGCGTGAAGATAGCTCAGTGGCGGAAGCTCTGACTGACACCAAATCAGTTGGGTTTTGGTCCTGGCTTGAGAGCATTCGGATGTCTAGTCGCACTGAGGAGCTATGATACAGCGAAACAGTACTGTCTGCGAATTATATATATATATATATATATATATATATATAAAATTGTGTATTTGGGCAGCAATTCCACTTTTTGCGTTTCATTAAAGACGACTGACAAGTTACAGCGATTAAGCTTTTTTCCACTGCGTCATTAATTTTCTCATATATATATATATATATATATATATATATATATATATATATAGAGAGAGAGAGAGAGAGAGAGAGGGGGGAGAGAGGGGAGGCGACGGACGAATGGACTAACAGAAGTAACAGAATTATTTTTACAGATGAATCTAAAGTTATCGGAATGTTTTTTTTTTTAATTTTCCCAACACGGTTAGCCCATTGTGGCTGTGTTCATGTTATTAAATGTTGGTCTTTTTTTTTGTTATTAGTGTTTCCATTATGTTAGACTTTTATTACATGCAGATGAAGCTATTATACATGTATTTTCTACAGGTATCTTCGTACAAGTATGGAGTTTGGCGTGTCTGTTTAAATGGATCCTATGCCCAGAGAAGTGTAACGTTAATCTTCTTGTACGTAGTGCTATGTCCAGTTTAATTATTTATGAATTTGGTTCAATGAGGAAGTCAGTTTTTTAAGGGGGATCTAAATTCATATATAACATTGATTCTCTGTAATTTATATCTTGCATATCTTGTTATTGTTGATGATAAGGTTAGCTGTTTTAAGTTTTTTTTTATAGTTGATTATTATTTTTCTATATTTCTGAGATGAGATATTGTAATTATTTACATTATTTACAATGTTTGGAGTTTTGTCCTCATCTTTATGGTCCTGATCCCGACGTTTCCGCCGTTGTACGCTCTGGCATTCTTCAGGTAATTGGAAATTGAAACTGAACACTTTTATTTCATCCACCGGGGTAGATTGTTCCAGGCTAATCCACTGTGTCTTGTAGGGCACATGGCCCAGCGGATAAAAGCGTTGGTTGGATCAAGTGACTTGACCCAAAGAGTTGTGAATAATTTCCTTCTAGGGACAAAACGCATTACCTCGGATTTTTTTCATTTTTTTCATTCGATTATCCACTATTAGTATACTATATAGATTTCTATATTATATACTAGTTTAAATGTCACCCTATCAGGCGGTATTTAAGCTAGCTCCTGCGGAGGGCTTTTGATTGGACCTTCGGCTTATTCAGTAGTTTAAGAGTCTTTGAGTTGAGTTTTTAAGTCTTTGCATATTCTTATCATTGTAAGCTCTTTTGTCGGCCATTTGATCTGGGTTTTCATTTGCTCGGGACTTTCTTGTCCTCACTGCGTCCCTGGCTCTTTTGATTGTAATCTAGTCCTCTGTAGACGTTCGAGGTATACTGCTGCCGTATGCGATAAGCAACAATAAACTACAGAAGAACACAAAATTGATTGTTGCCTTGCATTAATATTTAAGCTTACCTTTTAAAATTTCAACGATAATTATGCTGCCGCCACTTATTTTAGAAACAATTTGATGTGCGTAGGTCCTTACTTTTCCTACAAACAATTATTTTTATTTCGCAATTAATTTCGATTATTCCCAAATTTATTTCCAAGTTATAAAAATTATTACTTTATCAAAAAATTCGTTGCAAAAAAATCACGTGAAAATCGCCGAAAACAATCGCAGTAATAAAAAACTTGGGAATCTAAGATTTCAGAGTTGCAGGTTCGAATCCAGCCCAGAATTTTTTTTAATTTGCTCACAGAGTTGGCCTGATTCCAAAATGTTATGATATGTTCGGCTATGGCCTCAAGGAGTAAAGTTGAAAAAGTGTGACACACTGAGATTAGCATTTATTATTTTTGAATAATTGTATATATATATATATATATGTATATACACACACACACACACACACACACACACACACACACACATATATATATATATATATATATATATATATATATAAATAAAAGCTTAAAATCCACCCTATCAGGTAGCATTTAAGCTAGCTCCTGCAGAGGGCTCTTCATCACAATAGGTAGGGAAGAGTAGATGTGATAGCCAAAAATAAACTAGAGAAGAACTCAAAATTGATTGCTGCATTAATATGTAAGCTTACCTTTTAAAAGTTCAATGATAATTTTTCTGACACCACTTAATTTAAAGACAATTTGATGCATGTTGGTCCTTACTTTCCATACAAACAAGTATCTTTATTCCATAGGTGACTTTCATTGAATTTTCAATTTTGATTATTCCTAAATTTATTTCCAAGTTATAAAAAAAAAGAATCACGTAAAATTGCTGGAAACAACTGCAATAATGAAAATTTGAAAATCCAAAATTTCAGTTTTGCGGGTCCAGATCCAGCCTGTAATGTTTTAATTTGCACACAGTGTTGGCCTGATGCCAAAATGGTATGATATATTGGGCTATGGCCTCTAGGAGTAAAGTTGAAAAAGTGTGACACACTGACATTTGCATTTATTTATATAGAGATTAATAAATACTAAAAGAAAATTTATCTTAGCTGACGCGTCTCGGATTTTATCAAGGCAAATGTAAGGATTTAATTTTGTGATAAGTATTTGTATACAACAGCAAAAATTTAATTGTTTATTTTTATTTTTAGGTATACGAGTGCTCAGAGAGAAAGAGTGAGAGAAAGAGAGAGAGAAATGAGACAGAAAGAAAGAGAGCAAGAGAAAGAGAGAGAGAAAGAGAGAGAGGGGGGTCAATCTGGAAAGCGTTCTTAATTTTAATATTAATGTAAAAAGAAACCTGCCTAGAGCAATGATGACTACTTCGAATCTCCCGGTGTGACTTCCATTTTCCAAAACGAAAAACATTTTAGGGATCGCCATTAATTGCCTTGTCATGATCTCCTTCCTCTCGTCCTCGGGGTGAAATCTCCATTTAGCCAAATGTGTATACATGAAGAAGTGGACAGACGCGAACGATATGATTTGTGCCCAAAACAGGAAGTGTACATCGGAAGAAGTGGACAGACGCGAACGATATGATTTGTGCCCAAAACAGGAAGTGTACATCGGAAGAAGTGGACAGACGCGAACGATATGATTTGTGCCCAAAACAGGAAGTGTACATCGGAAGAAGTGGACAGACGCGAACGATATGATTTGTGCCCAAAACAGGAAGTGTACATCGGAAGAAGTGGACAGACGTGAACGATATGTTGTTGCCCAAAACGGGAAGTGTACACACGAAGAAGTGGACAGAAGTGAACGATATGATTTCTGCCCAAAACAGGAAGTGTACATCGGAAGAAGAGGACAGACGCGAACGATATGATTTGTGTCCAAAACAGGGATAAACTAGACGCCAAGAATCGGCAGACGCATCGCCGTGATGACAGGCGACACTATACACAGGTTCGCTTAATCAAATCTCGCTTCCAACCGAACAATCTTATGGGAGAGTGTCTGTTTATTTGTGCGCGCTAGGAATGGCCTCTTCTAATTAGGCGCCAAGCAGCATTAGGTCCGTGCAATAGATTCTAAAGATATTCAAAATTACTGAATGTTTTCTCGACAGCCCTCAGATTTAGTAATGTATTTATACTTACATACAAACATAAAGAGACAAATAGATAGATAAATAGATAGATATACAGGCAGACAGACAGACAGACAGATAGATAGATAGATAGATAGATAGATAGATAGATATGCTTACACATATATATAGATAGGCGAAATACATACATAGACATGCTTACATACGCATGCACACAGACAGATAGATAGATAGATAGATAGATAGATAGATATGCTTACACATATGCACACACAGATATCCTCATACATATACATAGATATGCTTACATTCACATTTCGATACCCACACACATATAGATAGATAGATAGATAGATAGATAGATAACCTGAGATATATAGATGTGAATAGACAAATAGATAGATGCAAAAAAACTGAGATAGAAAGAAATATAGATAGATAGATATCAAGAGACTCAAGAAATAGATATTAATAGATTGAGGTAGGTAGATAGGTAGATAGATACATAGATAGATAGATAGAAACAGACTGAGATAGATAAATGAAAATAGACTGATATATATATATATATATATATATATATATATATATATAGATAGATAGATAGATATGAATACACTGGCATAGGCAGATTGATGGATACTGCATGAAAAGATAAGTAGATAGATATAAAACTACGATTAATGTGGGGCGAATACTTTTTTAAATCATCAAAAGAAGCTCCTGCAACACTGATAGAAAAAATAAAAAATATGCTTAGCCATCACATGATTTTCCCGGGTTTTTTACCCGTTTCGTCATTTTTCAAAGTCATTTACGTATTCCTGGCGACATTATACTTTAGTCTGTCATCCATTATTGCTTATGGCACTGCTATACCTTTAATGGCATCCTCGTCTCGACACGAAATTTATTCAACTTAAAACATAGACACGAGTTACTTCATCTGGCAGGGAATATATACCCGGCTGTGCAGCGTACAACCGTACATATTAATTTCCATTTTATGCTTCATTCCGGCACGAATATCGATGTTATTTGCCGCCGTCTTTTTTGCGAATCTTAGAAATGTAATGAGCAAACAAAACAATATTTATTATAGATTAAAATACACATTTTAGTCTTTTTTTTTAAGTATTACTTTCGTATTTTATTTCTGAATGCAGCTCAACATTTATGGTGTAGAGTTGATGGAGGAGAATCAATTGATTGATCAGCGTACTATTTTGTTGTGTAACAAATGCATAAAATGTCTCTTGTCGTTTAACAAGGGAACATGGACATCATTTCAATGGTTTTTATTTGAGTGGAAATTTTAATAAACGTTGTCCAACCATTGCTATATTGAAAATTATGAATTACCCATGTCAGACTATATGAGATGGTTCATATCTATCTATCTATCTATCTATCTATCTATCTATCTATCTATGTTCATCATCTATCTATTCTTTTCATCTATCTATCTATCTATCTATCTATCTATCTATCTATCTTCTATCTATCTATCTATCTATCTATCTATTCATCTATCTATCTATCTATCTATCTATCTATCTTCTTCACATCATTCATCTATTCATTCATCTATCTATCTATCTATCTATCTATCATCTATCTATCTATCATCTATCTATCTCAGCCCGTTCATTATCTATCTATCTATCTATCTATCTATCTATCTATCTATCTATGCTTGTTCACATCTATTCATCTATCTATCATCTATCTATCTATCTATCTATCTATCTATCTATCTATCCCAGTCTTTTCGTTATCTATCTATTCATCTATCTATTCATTCATCTATCTATTCATCTATCTATGTAGGTCTGTTCATATCTCTCTCTCTCTCTATCTATCTATCTATCTATCTGTCTGTCTGTCTGTCTAATTACATACACACTTGATGTGTATATCTATCTCAGCAATGTCAAGCTTGGTTAATGCTTAAAGGGTGAGCGGTTGAGAAGGAGAGATGCTCTAAGCATGGATGTGAGGGTGGTATAATGAATAATAGCTCGGAATTGTTAATCGGATAGCCAAGTTCCAATTTCTGTAGGATTCATTAAATTAACCTATATGCAACTAACTTTAGGGAAGGTATCAATCCATCTCTTATCCTCCAGCTAATAATTCTTACCGAAAACCATTATTATCTAAAAAAATTCTTACAATCTAAAAATATGTTTTTGCTTTAAATGACCTGCAAAGGATTGTAATTTTTATATGTATATCTATCTACATGTGTAGTTTGTCTGTCTGTCTGTATGTATGTATGTCTGACTGGCTATCTATCTATCTATCTATCTATCTATCTATCTATCTATCTATCTCTCAGTCACATTAATATCTATCTTTCTGTTCATCTATGTATCTATTCAAATATTTTATTTGTTTTTTCTATCTATCTATCTATCTATCTATCTATCTATCTATCTATCTATCTATCTATCTATCTATGTCAGTTTGTCCAATTTCTATATATCTGTCTGTCTATCTATTTCAGTTTGTTCATAATCAATCTATCATCTATCTATCTATCTATCTATCTATCTATCTATCTATCTATCTATCTATTTCAGTCACATTCACATCTATCTTCCTATGCATCTATGTATCTATTTAAATATTTCGTTTGGTTTTTCTATCTATCTATCTATCTATCTATCTATCTATCTATCTATCTATCTATCTATCTATCTATCTCATTCTGTTCATATCTATCTATCTATCTATCTATCTATCTATCTATCTATCTATCTAATTCTGTTCATATCTATCTATCTATCTATCTATCTATCTATCTATCTATCTATCTGTCTCATTCTGTTCATATCTATCTATCTATCTATCTATCTATCTATCTATCTATCTATCTATCTATCTAATTCTGTTCATATCTATCTATCTATCTATCTATCTATTTAATTCTGTTCATATCTATCTATCTATCTATCTCATTCTGTTCATATTCATTCATCTATCTATCTATCTATCTATCTATCTATCTATCTAATTCTGTTCATATCTATCTATCTATCTATCTATCATCTATCTATCTATCTATCTATCTATTTAATTTAATGTTCATATTCATTCATCTATCTATCTATTCATTCATCTATCTATCTCATTCTGTTCATATCTATCTTCGTGGAAATAATCAAAGATGCTCCCATCCTATCCAATCAGATGGTGAGCTTCGATGTGGTGAGTTTGTTCGCCAAGGTACCCACGGAGGAGACACTCTCAGTAGTCAGAGACAGATTGGCCTCTGATTCATCCCTAGAAGAACGGACAAGTATTCCAAGAGATAATCTGATGGAGATGTTGACTTTCTGTACACAAACAACACACTTCGGAATGGGATCACGCATATATCGACAGGATGAGGGCTTAGCAATGGGCTCGCCATTATCACCAGCAATGGCGAATATATACATGGAATACTTTGAGGAAATGGCATTAGAATTTATATCTCTAAAGCCAGCTATATGGTTAAGGTACGTAGATAACACCGTCATACTCTGGCCACACCAGGAAGATGTTCAAGTTCTACTGGACCATGTGAACTCAATAAGGCCTTCGATACAGTTCACAATGGAGAAAGAGAGTAACAACACACTCCCATTCCTAGATGTTCTAATATCTCGAACAGAGCATGGGTTTAAGACATCCGTATACCGTAAACCGACATTCAACCGGACAGTACCTCAATTTCAACTCCCACCATCCATACAGCGTAAAGAAAGGGATCGTCCGTTGCTTGCAACACCGAGAAAAAGTCATAAGTGGTGATCCAGAGACGTTAGATAAAGAATTGGTCAGTATAAGTAGTACCCTACAACGTAACAACTACCCTGGGTACATGGCAGCATCCTCCAAAAACTTGGATAAGCGGATACAAGAGGAGGAGGACAACATCACTCAGAAAACAGTCTGCCTGCCTTATGTGAAGGGGTTATCAGAGAAAATACAAAGGATCTGTGGTCCATATAACATCAGGACAACCTTCAAAAGCTTGACGACACTACGCAGATATCTCTCCCGAGTAAGGCCCCCCCCCCAAAGAGGAGAACATGACTAAAAACTGTGTGTACGCTATCCCGTGCAGCTGCGAAAAGGAATATAAAGGAGAGACAGGTCGTCCCCTTAAGGTAAGGCTTCAAGAACACCAGAAAGCTGTAACATGAGGGGAAGTAGAAATATTAGGCGTGGCTGACCACATATGGAGAGAGAATGGAGATCACCGCCCTCTGTGGGATCAGGTTGAGATCATTGACAAGGAACACCATTGGAAAGTTCGTAAACTTAAGAAGTCAGCACATATGCTAGGCCACAAAAATCTCCTGAGCCGACCAAGCATAGAAATAAATACAATATGGGAACCAGTAATAAGGAGTTCCAGAGAAAAAGCAATGATAACAACATAGTTGAAATATGAGCTCTGGTAAAAACATGATTTGATAACAGCAAAAATTGCAATATGAGCACTGGTAAAAATGGTTGCTGAAGAAATTAGGTTTATAATACCCAGAAATTCATACCCAGATGTCCTCAAGGACACATGGCACAGTGGATAAAGGCGTTGGTTAGTGACAGGACCCAAAGAGTGTATCAGTTCAATACCTGGTTAAGGCAGTGGAGAACTTTCAGGGGGAAATTAACAGAGGGCAGGATAACTGATAACTGACATCCATGGCACGTGAAACTAGAACAGTCTACCCCGGTGAGCGAAATAAAGGGTTCACTTCGACATTCCAGCCACCTGAAGAAGGCCGGAGCGTACAACGGCCGAAACGTTGTGATAAATATGGCGACAAAGATGAGGACAATAGTCCGAATAATGTAAATAATGTCTTCTTATCCTATTTATCGATTATTATCCCTCTATTCTTATCTGTCTTTTTTTTTATTTAGATCTTCATTGAAAAATAAATATTGATATCAAGTAAAGATTACAAAAATGAACATATTTCAAAAGAAAATAGAAAAGACAATGATTAACAACGAAAAAAAAACGAGCAAAAAAGTAAAGAGAAAATTTTTTTTTATTTAATCAAGAAATAAAATTAAAGAGTGCATGAGTGAAAACTGCGAAGATACCGCTTCGAAAAACTCGCTGTGCAACAATAAAAACACTTTGGCTGCGTAATCAACACCGAAAACGGACTCTACTAAAGTTGAATGGTCCGCTGGTGAACAATTTGGGAATGATTTTTATGCTACTATTTTTATAGATTAGTATTGATCAGAATTTCTTTTAATCACATAATTTGTCAGAGTCGATAGATACAATTTTTTTTTATTCTTTTATATTGGGGGTCCTGTTCGTAACTTAAATAAATTGTGAAATCGATCCCTGACTTTTTTTTTTTAATCACTTCACTCCAAGCAAGGTGATAATGCCAATATGAGTAATGATAATGATACAGTGATAATACCACTGGGAGTAACAGAAAGTTTTTAGAAGCAACCGAAAACCCAATTCTAAACAAGAAATGATAGATGAACCTCTACTCCGGGTCAAAAGACGTGCCAGGAGTGTGATCTCTTAAAGAGTTATTTGTACTTTTTATTTACAAAGTTTGAGACTCTTACTGACGTTATTGATAACTGCGTTCTACCGTTGCTACTAACAAAAAAACTGTATCAGCAGTACAGTCATGAATGACGCAATCACAGTTTCTCATTTGACATTTGTAAATAAAAGTACAAATAAATCTTTGAAAACAATGATTGAGCAAAATATCTATCAGTGTGAGTATTGATCTTGTAAAGAACTATCAAAAACAATTAAAGGCAATAATCCCGAATAAATGTTACGCAACTGATTATTGAGGAAAAAGGGATAATAATTTTGTCCTTTGTTAATATTTTTTGCGTTTTATTTTTGTGTTTATTTTGTATTATTGTTTGACATTAAAAAAAAATTGTTGTGGGCATCGTTGCACATTATTTGATTATTGATTCTAGTTTGTTGGTGCCCCTTCGATCTTTGTTGTATAAAGATCGATTTTTCGAAGATTTTCAGCTCAAAATCCCAGAGCGCCTTTTGGCGTGTGTTATTGTTACGGGTCTGATTTAGTTTGATCTCTACAGGTAGTGAGGACGTATTTTGTCTTTTCTCCTTTTTTTTTTATTTTCTTCTTAGGCAGACATGTTATTGTTGACTGATACTTTCTCCAATACGTCGTTTATCCTCTCTCACACACACTGTCTCTCTCTTCTCTCTCTCTCTGTGTCTCTGTGTCTCTGTCTGTCTGTCTCTCTCTCTCTCTCTATATATATATATTTGTGTGTATGTGTCTGTGAAGTTAGATTAATAAGTTCGTAAACAGATTAAAAATTGGAATGTTTCCATTTAAATGAAGAAAAAGAAATCATTTAAATTTGGAGGAACTAGCTCTTGGCGAGGAAAAATAGAGTAAACACCTACCAGTGTGTGTAGTGATCTTGTAAGGAAAAAATGATTAAAGGCAATAATCACGAATATATATATATATATATATATATATATATATATATATATATATATATATGTATGTATATATATATATATATATTAATTTTATAAAAAATATTATAAAATTTCGCTGTAAGTATGTTATCAAAATGATGTTGAAAATAAAACATCATCACTTGATAAGACACAGTGTGTTGAAACAAAATGACTATTTTTGTAGTGATTTTATAACATACTTATGTTATAATTTTTTTATAAAAATAATTATATCTGCTCTACTTTGTATTGAGCACTCTTTTAAGAATAGTAATTGTTGGTTATTGGAATTCATTCCGTATATACCAATTATATACTTGGGTATATATATATATATATATATATATATATATATATATATATAAAACCAGTGTACCAGCAAAATTGTCCATTTGTTAGATTAAGCTCTGAGACATTTTAGGTTAGAAATGATTAAAGATATCTTACTGGAATTCACGGAGATTTTTATAACACTATTGGACTGTACTTTGAGCAATAAAAATTTATAATCACTCTCTAAGCTTAACAGAAGAATCGTGAGTGAGCTGGCCGATAGATATTATACACAATACGGTTATCCAATAAAAATAATGCTTGACGTAACAAATATGTCGGATTAAAAATAGAAATTCATTAATTCTTTAAATTCTTTAAAAAAAAACTACATATATATAAGAGAGAGAAAGGGAGAGAGAAAGAAAGAGAGAGAAAGTGAGTGGGAAAGAGAGAGGGAGGAAAGGGTATACTTTAATTCTGCAATGTTATTGGACTTGACCTGTCATCCTACCTTCAGTCACTTTCCAACCGCCGTAATGTAGCTTCCTGTGCCTTTTCTATAAATATTTTCCTGGTAATTGTTCTGATGAACTTTCATTGTAAATATTCATTTGGGTTTCATTTTTTAAAATGGTTATTTGTATTCTCCACCCCTACAAATAAATTGTACATATGGGAACTAGTTAGGACTTCATAGACACTTTGATGTATGATGGTGGCTTTAGTAAGAATGGTAAGTAAAAAAGTGATGTTTTGGTGTAAGGAATAAGATATGTTTGGGTTAGTAATCGTGGTTAGCTAAGTTTAAAATAAAACCGATTGAAAACCGGTCTTCCCCTATCCCCATTGGCCTTGTGCCACATTTTTATATTTTTCAAAATAATTATTACTTTCTTCTGTGATACCTAAACTTTAAAAAATTATTTCGGTAGTCGATTAGCAACAAGATCTTAACAATTTACAGTCAATTTGGCTAGATGCAGCCATATGTTCTATGCTAACAGTTTCTCCTATCGCACTTCCTACTTGTAGAACTCTCTTCCGGCTTCAAAAATTTAATGTAATATCAATCGTTATCTTCTGTTTTCGTAATTGTTGTTCTTTTATCGTTTTCTCGCCTTAATAGTATTTCTAACACTCAGCAACCTATTGCATCTCAGTGATTTTATTGCCTTGCTTGGGGTGAAATGATAAAAAAAAGTAATTACGCTTTACGTACCATTTCTCGGGGACAGCAAATAATCTGGTGTGAACTACAGTTATGAATAAAGTCTGTACATTCAATTCCTCAGTCACAATGACTTGTGATTTCGTGTTAGGATAATTATCGAAGTCTTCCAGACACTTCCACCTATAGTTGGTGCACTACTTATTTTGGAACCTGAACAAGTATTGACCAGTGTAAGTGATCGTTTACTGTAAACTAGTTCCATTAACTGTATGTTTATTTAATCTTGAATCAAATGGAACACATATTCCGGCTGTTACAACTTTACGTTAGTGTAGAGTAATTTTGACTGAAGATAATTGACGCTCATCCGTTTTTAATGAAGAACAACATGCTCCCATCTAGTCTGGAATAGAATATTTAATATTTTATGCTCTCCTAAAGTAATCAATTTTGAAATTGTGATTCTCATATATTAGGCTAATTTTATCATTCTTTCTTTCTTTCATTATTTATTTCTTTCTTTCTTTTTTCTTTCTTTTTTTCTTTCTTTCTTTCTTTCTTTCTTTCTTTCTTTCTTTCTTTCTAATCCCTCCGTTTTTCTTTTTCACTTTCCTTTTGCTTTGTATAATCTTTCTTTCTTCTTTTCATTTTCTATTCCTCGTTATTATTTTTTAGAATTATATCTTTTTCTCTATCATTTTCTTTCTTTTTTGTTTGTTTGTTTGTGTTTGTTTGTTTGTTTCTTTCTTTTTCCTTCATTTTTCTTTTTCGCTTTGCTTCAAAGATTTATATAATCTTTCTTTCATCGTTCTTCCATTCGATCTTTCAAAATTATATCTTTCTCAAGCATTTTCTTTCTTTCTTTCTTTCTTTCTTATTAACCACTTTGCTTCTTTCTTTCTTTCTTTCATATTAACCACTTTGCTTCTTTCTTTCTTATTAACCACTTTGCTTCTTTCTTTCTTTCTTACTTTCTTTCTTTCTTTCTTTCTTTCTTTCTTTCTTTCTTTCTTAGTAACCACTTTGCTTCTTCCTTTCTTTCTTAGTAACCACTTTGCTTCTTTCATTTTTCTTTCTTTCTTTTTTTTCTTTCTTTCTTTCTTATTAACCACTTTGCTTCTTTCTTTCTTTCTTTCTTTCTTTCTTTCTTTCTTTCTTTCTTCAAGCAGCGATTTTTCGCCTACCTTTGCAGTTTTATATAATCTTTTTTCTTTCTTTCTTCCTTTCTTTCTTTCTAACCCAATTTGCTTTTGTCTTTCTTTCTTCCTTTCTTTCTTTCTTTCTTTCTTTCTTTCTTGCTCCGTAACCCTATTTGCTCTTTCTTTTTCTTTCTTTCTTTCTTTCTTTCTTTCTTTCTTTCTTTCTTTCTTTCTCCGTAACCCTATTTGCTCTTTCTTTCTTTCTTTCTTTCTTTCTTTCTTTCTTTCTTTCTTTCTTTCTTTCTTCTAGCAGCGATTTTTCGCCTACCTTTGTAGTTTTATATAATCTTTTTTCTTTCTTTCTTCCTTTCTTTCTTTCTAACCCAATTTTTCTTTCTTTCTTTCTTGCTCCGTAACCCTATTTGCTCTTTCTTTCTTTCTTTCTTTCTTTCTTTCTTTCTTTCTTTCTTTCTTTCTTTACCCTTAATACCTTTCACTCTCCTCGCCCAACCTGCTGCTGATTAAAAACGGCAAACTGAAAAAAAAAAAAAAAATTTAAAACAATTTTCAGACTTATGGCGCCTCTCAGACATGGCCGTTGTAATCACGTTGTTAAAAAGCACCGTTGTGCATTCTGCTTGATGATATCAAGACTGGCAAGAAATATCTCCAAAAACAGATAGGAGCACTTCACTCCTGTCACCTCAATATGATTGGCGGGAAAGGAATTCCTACCATTGATAATGTAAAATGAACTACCGGGTGTTTGGTGGGGTGGATACAGGTATATAAGAAATGTTCATTTCTAAATATAAACGTGTACCTTTATATATACTGCGTAGTTAGAACATTATCTACCCGGACACGAGACTCGTGGTTGGGTATCATCATGGTTGTATTTGTCTTGGGTATTGGTTCTCAAACCTTTTTTCTCCGGGCTGCATTTTCGGAATGAAAATTTGCTCGTGCCTCACCAAATTCCATGTGATAAAAAGTACATTTAAAAATATAAAACAGAGAGAAGTTTAAAGGGAGATAACCGTGGATTTGAACTCAGAACATTATCATTGATAACTCTCTCCTCCAATTTGCGGACCCTAGTTACTGTATTCTTAATACTTGATATAATGTAAAAATATCACAATGACAAAATGTCTGGCATCCCGTACCTTCGGGTGTATGGGCATCACTGGTCGTCAGCCATCTCTCACGTGATGACTCCAAATTACCCAGTAAACAGTTTCAGCCGGCAGGCTAAGCTCATGTGAGTGGGGTGGTGCTAACTGGGTGAAGGACCTCTTTGGTGCAGATCATAGGTCAGGGCGGAAGGGTTCCTCAAACGGACTACAATGGCCATGTGCTAAAAGATGCAAGCATCCCTACAGCAAAGAAGATCCAGAGAATGGGTTAAAGGGAGATAACCGTGGATTCGAAGTCATAAAATTATTATTGATAACTCTCTTCACCAATTTGCGGAGCCAATATTCTTAATACTTGATATAATGCGAAAATATCACAATGATAAATATCGGTCAATAATTATTTATAACTAATTATACCGAGACTCATGCATGCAATTACAAGTAATCCGTAACCAGTCAGTCAGTTACGTGCCATGCTTTTTACACGCTTAGGCGATCGTGTATCTTTCGATACATGACTGACGAAGTGCTATGGTCCGGTTCCTTGTACCACGGTGATACTCCAAGGTAGAACCAATAAAGAAGAACTCGAACACAGGTATGGAATAACACTGATGTATTACAAACAGGAATATATACAGAGACGTAAAAGTGTCAGTATGAACAATCAGGTTTAGTAGAGAGAACAATGTGTCTCGACCAGTATCACTATTCCAATGTCTTGCAGTAATTGTCTGAACGCGACTCTGTTTTGGACTGCCTCTGACTCGACTTGAACTACTGACTCGACTTGAACTACTGACTGAGGCGCAGTATTTATTAAGTATGGAATAGTCCATTATTATTATTATGAGTAAGATTTCATAACACGAAGCAGATTTTTTCCTGGTTGCCATTTCTTTCTGTGGTAGACCAGTTGCCATCCAAAGTTATAGAACTCATAGCTGGGTGTGGGGAGGAGAAGAGGGGTCATACCTTTCCCAAGGGTATTAGCGCGTAAGTGAATGCAATGGATTCGACTAGAATTCGAACTCGACTCTCCGATTCCTCAATCCGAGCCGACATCCATTACTCCACCGTAATATTTTAAATTTTGAAATCATATTTATTTTTTTTTTGACATATGAATTTTTTCAAACTGTTTCTAAATTTTTGATTGTCTAAAAATTTTTCTGCCTCAACTGCTACCCTTTTCCTCTGCACCCCTATGAGGCTCGCCGCACTCATGAAGCGCGCCTCACCGTTTGGGAATCACTGTCAATTTACTATTTCGATTATCATTATTTAAAATATATATAACAATAACTCTCAAAGTGGCATATTTGATCACTAACTGTTCACTCCGACATCCAGTGTAAAATATATGTGTATGTGGGCATAGGGGGCCCTGGATAGAGGTAGTACCTTAGATACCTGGCGCGCTTCACCTTCGGGTAAGCAAGCGTCACTGGTCCTCAACTATCTCCAAAATCCAAAATCTCCCGCGCGATGGCTCCAAGTGTTCATGACATGGTAAACCCTTTCAGCTTGCTAAACTCACGGGAGTAGGGTGGTGTTAAAACAGCACCACTGGGCGAAGAACAGATTTATTTTTGGCATATGAATGTTTTGAAACTGCTTCTAAATCTTTGATTTTCTTTCAATCGTTTCGCCTCACCTGCTATCCTTTTCCACCGAATCTATGAGGCGCACCGGATCATTTGGGAATCACTGAAATAAATGATGGCGATTTTTCTTTTCGCTTTCAATCGGATGCTATGTAGTAAAGGACAAGCTAAATGACCCCCCCCAATATAAAATAAAAATACATCCTGAAAAAGCTCATATTATGTGCTACTATTAGGATGGTGCAAAAATAATGACGTAATAATGTCGTTCTTTGACGTTAAAAAATACGTCAAAAAACGACATTATTACGTCATTATTTTTGCACCAACCTAATATATGTCTATGTTGGTTTGGAAATAGCATTAAGCGCTAGTGGATTTATAACACAGTGCTTGGAGCATCAGTTCATAAAAACGTATAAATAAATCAACAGCATTTGACGTTTGAATCAATCGAGGTCGATTGATCTCCTTCCACTTTCAATGTCTGGGAATCGTCTGATTTATCTCATATCCAAAAATTTGAACTCTTCTTTTCTGATCGCTTCTTTTACGATGATGGGGTTGATGACTAAGTAGACCAATTCTTGCATAGAAGAATCGAGGGCATTGACTGCATAATAATGTTGGTGGAGGACGAGGTTGATTTTGTCAAGACTTTCTCTCTTTTCTCCATTTTAGTCTTTTCGCCTACTTTATGATCTTCTTCCACATTCTATGTCTGGGAATCGTCGGCTTTATTTCGTATCCAAGAATTTGATTTCTTCTTTTCTGATCGCTTCCTTTATGATGCTGGGATTGAAGACTAAGTAAACCAATTCTTGCATGGAAGAGCCGATGGCATTGATTGCATATTAATGTTGGTGGTGGTCGATGTCAGCTTTATTTTTGAGCATAGGAGACTGAATAGAAGTAGTACATTAGATGCCTGGCGCGCTTCACCTTCGAGTGGGCAGGGATCATTGGTCCTCAACTGGTTTGGAAATAGCATTAAGCGCTAGTGGATTTATAACGAAGGGCCTGGAGCATCAGTTCATAAAGACGTATAAATAAATCAACAGCAGTCGACGTTTGAATCAAGAGAGGTCGAGTGGGGTGGTGTTAACACGGCACATGAACGAAGGACATATTTATATTTGGCATATGCATTTTTTAAAACCGTTTCTAAATCATTGATTTTCTTTCACTCGTTCCGCCTCATCTGTGAAGGGTGCCGCATCGTTTGGGAATCACTGGTCTAGGGGGTGACTAGTTACTATCGATACGTGGGGGGGGCACGATCCCAATGTGCCTCACCGTTTGGAAGTGTCTGGACACCATACACACGAGGTGACCGGAGTTTTAAAAAATGTCATTGAGTAGACGGAAGTCATCATCGTTTGCGGTAGCACGAAGTCAAAAGTCATCGTGACCGAGAGTGTACTGCCCTCGTTCAAAACTATTTGATCCCGAACAAAGGCAATATTTATACAATCTCTCCCCCAGAAACATCTCAGTTATCCACTGCGTTCTTCTATAGAACCACATTTCGATCGTCTCATGTCTCCTCTTCCTCTGAGAAGCTTGTCCAGCATTCACTGCCATATACAAAGACAAACTGATATTACACTTCAATCGTTATCCCCGTAATTTTCTCTTCGAATGTCCTCCTTTTACGTTCATATCCCACACCCTGTTCAGTAATCCTCTTCCTTGAGTGGCTCTTGGACCTTCTGCTGGGTATTTCTATATGCCGTGTCACTCCACGATGTTGGTTCTACACATTTTCCTATCCTTTGTAGCTTTCTGCCATCATTATTCACAAACTAGTTTGCCTTGTCTTTCTCTCTTGTATTCATTATGCCTAGTGAGTGTCAAATTTTCTAATCCTTCTTTCTTCATTATGTGCACGAGAAATTTCAACTGTCCCTTTCTAATGTTAAGTAGAAGTGTCCTTTTTAATTTCCATTTTCTCTAAAACTTCGTTGCTATTCGTTGTGATTTTCTAAGCGTTACTTTGATGTGGCACGCACCCAGTGAGGATCGAACTCACTACTCAGTCGTAATATGTTCTAGCGAGACAAGCTCGCTAACCATTACACCACGCCGAGGTGCCCAAACTTCGTTGCTATACATTTAGTACATGGTATTCTAAACCATCCTTCTGTAAAACCACATTTCTGCCATTTGAAGTCTCTTTTTCATCTGTGAGGGGAAGAATGAACGATGTCACGTAACAGTTCAGTACTATTTTCTTTGTTTCTAACGTCCTGTTTCTTAATACTTTGCTTAGCTTTGGGAAGACATCATTCACTATCCTAATAAACATTCATATTTCGGGTTCGCCCTTTCCATCTTCTGTTATAATTTGTAATTTGCATTTCGACTGTTCCTTTCGCGGACCATCATGAGTCATGGCTTCTTGTCATTGAAGTTTAGACCTTTCCATATTTTCTTAAGCTTTGATTTCACGTTTTTGTGACTTTTCTTCCGTGGGAAAGGGGTTGTAGACTGGAAAATAATTTGTTACCCACAAGGATGCGGAGATGGTTTTGGGTCTATTCAAATACAGTGGAACCTCGGTTCACGAATTTAATTCGTACCGGAAGGTCGTTCGTAACCCGAAATGTTCGTAAATCGAAACTATTTTTTCAATAGGAATCAATGTAGAGAAAAAAAGTCACGGTGAAATGAAATTGGGGAAAAAAAAAAAACCACGGCACAACACACGAATTTATACAACACAGCGGTTGACTCAGAAATTATTCCGTTCGGGTTATTAACTCGGTTCGGCTATGTTGTCCGAGAACCGAAATTTTGTTCGATAACCGAGGCATTTTTTCTGTTCGAAAACCGATTTGTGAGACGTTCGAGAATCGAGGTTGCACTGTAGTTGCAATAAAAACGGAGACTATTTTGGACTCAGTCAAGATTGGAAAGGGATGATTGGGCAGTTCCTGTCCATATATGGCAGCAGTACTCAATTTTCACCCTGATCTGGCTCTTGTAAATGTAAATAGAATGAGGAATCATGCTGTTGAAAGAACTGACCATTTTTCCAGGATTTTTAGCAATGTATAAGTTTCACTTGAGGTCTGAGTTGAGCTTAAATCCTAATTTTCTGCTTTTATATGTCGTGTCCCTTCTGGGCGTAGACGATTATGGTCCTCCATATTTTCCTTTACCTTCTAGCACTTAATATTTTTTGTCTTTTTCCTATTTCCCCCAAACCGTGTTCTACCATTCATTTACTCAAACCCATCAAGTATGTAATGTGCTGCTTTCCTCTCTCCTCCTTTCTCTCAATCTGTCCTGTGTGTACCAAGTTTTCCAAGCCCTCTTTCCTCATTACGTTCACCAAAAATTTCACCTGCCTCTTCCTGATCTTATGTATCAGTCTCCTTTTTGTTTCCATTTTCTCTAAAACCTCGCCTTTATTCACATGTTCAGTCCATGGTATCCTCAGCATCTTTCTGTAGAACTACATTTCTATCGTCTCAAGTCTCTTCGTCTGTGAGGAGATTGCCCAGTATTCACTGCCATATAAGATTACTGATATTACGCAACAGTTCAATACTCTTTGTTTCTAACGACATTTTCCTGATTCTTAATACATGGCTTAGCTTCTGGAAAGCATCTTTCACTATCCCAGTGAACTTTTCGGATTTCGGTGTCATACTCTCCATCCTTTGTTTATACACTTCCGAGATGTTTAAATTGTTGTACTTCCTTGATAAAGATTGTAAATAACGATAACTCCTAATTCCAGAAATTTAGATAAGACATTGACAAGCTATGAGAAACTTCTTTTTTTATGTGCCGTGTCCTTTCAGGACGTAAGCGATCATAGCTCTCCACTCCCTCAATCCCTTATGGCTCTCAATAGGTTTCGACTTTCTGTTACAGCCTCCAGACCGCGTTTTGTCACCCACTTGCTCCAGCCCGCCAGTATGTCATGAGTTCCTTTCCCTTGTTTATTTTTCCCTCTATTCGACCTGTGAGTATCAGATTCTCCAAGCCCTCTTTTCTCATTACGTGTCTCAGAAACTTCAGCTGATGTTAAGTAAAAGACTCCTCCATGTTTGTATCCTCTCCAAGACTTCATCGTTGCTCACACGCTTGGTCCATGATATCCTTAGCATCCTTCTGTAGAACCAGATCTCCGTCGACTTCATCATCGTCCAACATTCACTGCCGTAAAGGGGGACGGATGTTACGTAACAGCTCAATACTCTTTTCTTTGTTACCAAATTGTCTTGAAATACTCTGCTCAGCTTTTGGAATGCGCCCTTAGCTATCTCAATACGTCTACGGATCTCAGTGTCGTACTTATCGTCCTCTGTCAAAATTTAAACTTTAGCATTCGCTTGGTTTTAATGTCACCGACCTGCAACTCGCATTTCGGGCTCATCTTTTTACTGATGACCATGAATTCTGTCTTCCTGTAGTTTATGCTTAGTTCCTTCTCGATCTCCTTCCGTGTCTGCTATCAGTACTGTGTCATCTTCGTATCTGATGGTGGTAAGACTGTGCCGGCCAATCCCGGTAGGATTTCCAATTCTCTCAGAACTAAGGTTATACAGGCACTTTTGGTAGGGAGTTAATAGGTAATGAACCACGGCTTAAATAAAACCAAACTTTTCTTCGTTTAGAGAGCTCAACAATGAAAAGCAATTAAGCGGTCTATCCAAAAAGTTTCGGGACGGGTTCCATTAAAAAAAAAAAAAAAACTACAGCAGATATCAATTCGGCATTTAATCTCCTTCGAAATAGTTCCCTTTTCTGAAACCAAGCATTTCATCCAGCGTCGTTTCCGTTAATGGAGACATTCCCCGAACTTCTTTTTTCGGATAGCGAACAGCTACTTCATCGCATTCTCTTACCACCGACGTGTATGTAGTTTTCCTCTGCCTTTTCTATAACTACTGATGAATTCTCCTCTATGGTACCTAGACTTTATGAATTTAAGCGCATTATTAGTTTAGCGGCAAGATCTCATTATTTTACAGTCGAACTAGATAGATGTGACCGTAAGTTCTATGCTAACAGTTTCTTCCCTCGCACTTCTCGCTTGTAGAACTCTCTTTCCGGACAAGTTTGAACTTCAAAAAATTAAATCCAATGTCAATCCTCTTCAATTCTATTCTTTTATTGGTCTCGCTTCTTAATAATATTTTTCTTATAATCTTCCGCACTCAGTAACCCCTGCGTGTTAGAGGCTCTTTTGCCCCCACCCCCGGGTGAAATGATTAAAACAAAATTATACCATAAGATATATTTTCTACTCGTTTGTCTTTCATTTTTATTGCTATTCATTGCAACTCACGCACCGTTGTTCTACGATCATTAAGTACACACACACACACACACACACACACACACACACACACACACTTCACACACACACACACACATATATATATATATATATATATATATGTATGTTTACCTCGGAGTTCTTGACAAGATCCAGAGACGGATATGTAATATAATTGGCCCTGATCTGGCATCTCGTCTACAGTTGCTCTCTCACAGACGCGCCGTCGCCTCTCTCTGTCTTTTTTTACAAATACTTTCATGATAATTGCTCCGATGAGCTGCTTTCACTGGTTCCCAGACTTCATGAATTCAAGCGCCCTACGAGGCTTGCATCCCGCTCTCACACTTTCACTGTAGAAACTTTTAAATGTAGCCGTCTCTTCTACTCCAATAGCTTCATACCTCGCACCTCTCGCCTGAGGAACACCCTTCCCTATTACTGTTTCCCTGAGAGGTACAATCTCTAAGTAGTCAAATGTAATGTCAATAGACATCTCCAGTTACCTTGATCTACCCACTATCCCTCTCCTCATCCTTTCTTCTATCACTCCTATCGGCTCTTGCTCCAAATCTTCTGCAACCCCCTGCATCCTAGTGACATTACGCCTTGCTCGGGGCGTAATGCTTTAAATATATATATATATATATATTCATGCTCTAAAATGCTAACAATAGATAGTTAAAAATATTTAGGTTTTAACTTATAGTTTTAAATAGATTTTTAAAAAAATATTTAGACATTTCAATAGCTTAGTTACCACCCTTGATTTTTACATCATAAAATTTAAAAATCGTACTGTACATAACCTTAGCATTTTTCACTTCACAAGTAAAAATTTAATTTTCAGATGAACACATCAATTTTGTCTTAGAAAAATGATGACAACAACAACACCCTGATGATGACATTGTGCTAATGTCGAAATTACTTGGAAGAAAATCAATATGCATCAAAATGTTCATCTTCTTTCTTCCTTTAATAAGGATACCAAGAAAATTAATAAACTGCAATTATGAGATGATCCTATTAAAAATAAGGAGACAAACTTGTCTAAATTATTTAATGAGACATGTCTTAATATATATATATATATATATATATATATATATATATATATATATATATATATATTCATATTAAATAATATAGACAAGTGTTGTCTATTTATTTTATGTGAATTCTTTCATAACGTCTGATAAGCTTAATAACATTATCATGTGGATCAATATTGTGATTTTCTTTCTTCATTTCATGATAATGTTATTGCTTATCAGACGTTATGAAAAGAATTTACATAAAATAAATAGAGAACACTTGTCTATATTATTTAATGAGACATGTATGAATGAAAAAATGCTCCCTAAATACACAATATATATATATATATATATATATATATATATATATATATATATATATATCGCAGAATTGCATTTTTAAACGGTCTGTAGCTGTGTTGTTAACCCGACAGTAGCCGTATTGACGTGTTGGTGACCGGACGACAGATCTAATGTTGATCTACGAAAATAATATGTGATTGAAGGAAATTGAGTGAGCGCCTTTTTTTATATTATTTTTACGTACTGAGTATTCTCAAAAATTTAGTAAAATATTCATCGTAATCTAATGTCATATTCAGTTTTAAAAATGTTGGTTCAAATTCATCGCTCTTAATTTTTGCTTTTGTGTATGGTCTCTTGTACTTACAAAAATCGGCACGTTTGTACACATACAGAAATTCAAAATTCTCTTTAAAATATTGGTGTTCGATGATTTGTATTAATCTTTTCAATTTATAATTAGTAAATATAGTTTTAACTTAATAATATCACCGGAAAGACTGAAATTAATACAGAATTTTAAAAGACTTAAAACAATAAATTTTTCCTAATTGCAATTTTTTTAAAAAATGAAAACAATTCTTGTAATATATATACTTAACTTTTAAATATGAATTTTTTGTTGTTTTCCAAGACTTCGAAGTTTCTTGGTAAATTTCAATTCTTCAGCAGATTCTGTTTCGTAAAACATCAAGGACACATGGCTCAGTGGATAAAGACGTTGGTTAGATCCAGTGACTAGACCCAAAGAGAGTTGTGAGTTCAATACCAGGCCACAGCAGTGGTGAACCCAAAATACTTGGAGAGATGAGTTATGGGTAAATCCAGAAGTGCCTCATGAAACTAGAAAAATCTATCTCGGTGGACGAAATAAAAGGTTCGGTTTGTAATTTCAATCCCCTGAAGAAGGCCGGATTGTACAACGGCCGAAACGTTGTGAATATGGCAGTGAAGATGAGAATAACAGTCCGAATAATGTAAATAAACATAATACTTCACGTCGGACACACACACACACACATATATATATATATATTTATATATATCCGTGTGCGAGTATGTATTATAATTTTAGGAAGTAATTCTTTTATCCGAGATTTTTTTATCCATGTTTTCTTGTGTCCTTACAGTATTTTTTATTTTTTATTTACGTTAAGAGTGCGTAAAAACTTTAATGACTATTGTCTCAAGTACTTTCTGCTAATTCATTTACCATTTTCAAATTGCTTTTTGTTCGCATATTTTTGTTCGTATTCTAAGTATTATTGTACATATGTAGTAGTACTTCCATGTTGCGGGGATTTTAAAACAATTCTTGTTAGTTCGCGCGAACCGATTCTTGAAATTATAAAAACCTAGCGAATCGGTTATTGGATGATCCGAAAATAATCTTATATATTAATAGCCGATATATAATAGCTAACAATATGATTAATACTACTGCTGTAAGTTTTTCAAATGCTGAAAAATGAACATAATTTGTTCTAACAAAAAAATCTTCCTGGAGTTAAAAATGTGTTAAATCTTCTAGTCATAATTTTGATAGGTCTTCTATTGGATCTTAGGGACTGCAGCGATTCAGCTCGAATTTCTGTCGAACTCTCTGCCTTGAGTAGAGAGGAACCCGGACGAAACTTTGCCCTTCGGCACAGCTTCGTCCGGGGAGGTAGGCAGATCCCGAACCCGTTTATGCGGGTTCTAAGGGGATATTTTTGGCCGAGCCTACGGGATCGGAGAACCCATGATAAACTCGGCTTTGTGCCACATACATCCCTCGTGGGCCGGGGGGGGGGCTCTTAAATATTAACAGTCGAATTCCATTCTTACTCGAAGACAACAATCTTTCCGTTTTCTTGCAATCAACTCCAGAAGTGCCTCATGAAACTAGAAAAACAAGATGGCCGCCTTTATACACGACGAATACAGTGTTGGGCTTCTGATTGGTCAACCTTCCGCTGGGTCAACCGCCACACACTCACTAGTCGTGTAATACTCTTCTGTTGTACTTACTGTTTTATATATGATATCTCTGCAACACTTGTTTTGTTATTTCTTAAACCATTTACTTGGTCACAACTGTTACGGTTTTTTGGGTATATACCGTATATAACTAGTGAGCGAGTCAGAATGACTTATTTCCCTTTGTAGTCGACCAGTGGAAGGTTGACCAATCAGAAGCCGCCCAACACTGTATTCGTCGTGTATAAAGGCGGCCATCTTGTTTCCTCTACCGGAAGGACCAAAGGCGACCAGGAGAAGGATGAACTACACTCTGCTGTGATATCCACTGCGAACCTAAAGTACGCTTTCCTACTGTCTCCGAAATATTCACTGCCAACCTCTGGATTCAATACTCGAGGCCGACCGTCATGAAAATGTCTAACAACAACAAGAACAAAATTTCAATCTAGGAATATCTTAATAAATAAATGTTTTCTATTAAATAATCAAAATGGTGATTTGTGATTTGTTCCCGTTCTCATATTGAAAAGAAAATAAGCAGAATAGGTTCCTAAAGATTACCTGCCTTTATAGAATTTGTTCCTGGAAATTTGGCATGCTATTATTGGTAACGACTAGTTCCAAAATGAATAAATGTTGAGTGCAGGTCTCTACTGTTTTACAGAACATGCTTAAAACACTACGGCACTCGGCTTATAGTTACAATCGGAGAGAATTTTAATTTTAAAGATACACAGTGAGAAATCTAACACTCATATGGCATACTGAAAGTAGTAGTCACAGAGGAAAGCGGCCAGCAACCTACATAATGAGCTTGTTTAAACTGGTGTCGAAAGAGATAATGAAAAGACAAACTTATTAAGAGCAACAAAAGATAGGAAGTTATGGAGGGCTATGTTTGCCCACGTCCTGAAGGGACACGTCACGTAGAAGAAGTAAATGCTGGTCTTCTTTCCTGCTAGGAAGACAGTAATTATAGAATCGTTGTTCTGTAAGACGACATTGAGAAACGGGGTTGTTAGTGATGTCCCTTTTATATTGAGTAGATTTGATTGCAAGAAAACGGAAAGATTGTTGTCTTCGAGTAAGAATGGATTTCAAGATTCGTTTAATTATCAATTAGTGGTAAGCTGGCGGCAAAAGAAGAAAGATAAAGATTGGAATATAAAACGTAAGGAAAGAAAAAAGAGAGACGTTCAGGAGAAGAAAGAAGGAAAGATTTACTGTAATGAAATAAGTACCAATGAAAGAAAGGTAATGGGTTTATGCTGAAGAGAGAAAGAAAGTAAGAAAATGAAAAGAGAGAGAAAAGAAAAGAGAAAAAGTGAGTGGAAGGAAGAGAGTAGTGAAGAATGCGGGGAAGATAAAAATAGAAAGACAGAAAGAAAGAAGTATGTATTGGAAAATTGGATTATGGAAGAGAGAAAATATTAAAAGGAAGAAGAGTAGAAAGGGGAGAAGAAAGGAAAGAAAAAGGAAGAAGAAAAAATAAAAATATTTTAAGTAATGTAACAAAAGGAAGAGAGAAACTGGAAACGCCAAAGAAAAAAGAGAAGAAGGAAAAAAATGAAAGTAAAAGAAAAATTGTAGGAGAGGAAAAAGAAAAATACAAAAAGGAAAATGGGTAGAGAAAGGAGAAGAAAAAAAAAAGAACAGACAAATGGAGAAAAGAAAATGGAGGAAAGACGAAGAAGGGGAAAAGATTATAGTATTGAGAAGTAATAAAAAGATGACAAAAAACAGGAAATCAGAAAGAAAGAAGATAAAAGAAAAAAAAAAGAAAGTTAGAAAAAATAAAAGAAGATAGAAAGGGAGAGAGAGAGAGAAAGAGAAAGAAAGAAAGAAAGAAAGAAAGAAAGGAGGGGGAAATAAAGGTAAGAGAAGTTGGTTGCAGAAAAGAGAGGGCAAGCAGAATCGAAAAGAGAAAAAGGCAAAAAGTGAAAAAAGAAATGACGAAAAGAAGGAAAAATTTGAATGAAAGACAAAACGGAGCTAAAATAAGCAAAGAAAGAGCGAAGGAAGAAGAAAGCAACGAATATAGAAGAAAGGAATGAATGAAGAAGAAAGGAATGAGGGAAGAGGAAAGGAATGAGGGAAGAGGAAAGGAAAAAGGAAGGGAAGAAGAAAGGAAAGGAAGAGAAAGAAGAGGAAGAATGAAGAAGAAAGAATGAAGGAAGAAGAAAAGAATGAGGGAAGAGGAAAGCGAAGAGGAAAGGAATGAAGAAGAAAGGAATGAAGGAAAAAGAAAGGAATGAGGGAAGAGGAAAGCGAAGAGGAAAGGAATGAAGAAGAAAGGAATGAAGGAAGAAGAAAGGAATGAGGGAAGAGGAAAGAGAAGAGGAAAGGAATGAAGGAGAAAGGAATGAAGGAAGAAGAAAGGAATGAAGGAAGAGGAAAGGGAAGAGGAAAGGGAAGAGGAAAGGAATAAAGAAGAAAGGAATGAAGGAAGAAGAAAGGAATGAGGGAAGAGGAAAGGGAAGAGGAATGAAGAAGAAAGGAATGAAGGAAGAAGAAAGGAATGAGGGAAGAGGAAAGGGAAGAGGAAAGGAATGAAGAAGAAAGGAATGAAGGAAGAAGAAAGGAATGAGGGAAGAGGAAAGGAAAGAGGAAAGGAATGAAGAAGAAAGGAATGCAGGAAGAAGAAAGGAATGAGGGAAAAGGAAAGGGAAGAGGAAAGGAATGAAGAAGAAAGGAATGAAGGAAGAAGAAAGGAATGAGGGAAGAGGAATGGAATGAAGAAGAAAGGAATGAAGGAAAAAGAAAGGAATGAGGGAAGAGGAAAGGGAAGTGGAAAGGAATGAAGAAGAAAGGAATGAAGGAAGAAGAAAGGAATGAGGGAAGAGGAAAGGGAAGAGGAAAGGAATGAAGAAGAAAGGAATGAAGGAAGAAGAAAGCCCCGAATGAAGAAGAATGGAATCAAGGAAAAAGTAAAAATGAGGGAAGAAGAAAGGAATGAGGGAAGAGGAAAGGAATTAAGAAAGAATGACGGAAGAAGAAAGCAAAGAAGGGAGAAGAAAGGAAAGAGGAAAGGAATGAAGAAGAAAGGAATGAGGGAAGAAAAAATTAATGAGGAATAAAGAAAGAAATGAAGAAGAAAGAAATGAAGGAAGAAGAACTGAACAGGGGAAAAAGAGAGGAATGAAAGAAGAAGGAAAGAATGAGGGAAAAGGAAAGGAATGAAGAAAGAAGAAAGGAATGAGGGAAGAGGAAAGGAAATGATAGAATTAGAAAGATAAATGATGTAAGAAAGACAACAAAGAAAAATATTTTAAAGAGAAAATGAAATTATGGTAAAGAAGAAAAACGAAGGAAAAAAGACGAAGAATGAAAGAAAACAGCAAAAAAGAAGGAAAATGGAAAGTACGAAAGACAGATGAAGCAAGAAAGAAAGAAAGAAAGAAAGAAAGAAAGAAAGAAAGAAAGAAATGTCAAATCACGGAAAAAAGTTAAAGGATGCAAGAAAGAAAGAAAAACGAATAAAGAAAGATGGAAAGAAATATGTAGGTACAGAGAAAGAAAAAAGAAATGCAAAAGTATAAAAAGATTTAGTCACGAGAAAGAAATAAAGAAAGAGAGAAAAAAGAACGACGCATAAAAGAAAAAAATGAAGAAAGAAAGAAGGAAAAAGAATGATGCATAAAAGAAAGAAAGAAAGAAAAAGAACTATGCATAAAAAGAAAGAAAAAAAATAGCATCACAAAGAAGGACGGAAAGAAATACAAGAAAGAAAGAAAAATATAAAGCAAGATGGAAATAAATATGAAGGTACGAAGAAAGAAAAAAGAAAAGAAAATTTGCAAAAAAGATAATGTCACGAGAAAGAAAGAAATAATAAAGAAAAATACAAAAGAAAGAAGATAGCGTCTCAAAGAAAGACATAAAAATGAAAGCGCAAAAAAGAAAAATAGAAAGAAAATAGCAGAAAAAAAGAGAAAAGGAAAAATGAAAAAGTGTAAAGAAAGAAAGAAAGATGTAATCACAAGGAAGAAACAACCAAAGATAAAGAGAGAAAGAGATAAAGAAAGAAAGAAAGAAAAAAAGAAAGAAAAGGAAATAGAAAACAAAAGAAAGAATGAAAACCTTGAAGTAGGATAAAAAGAATTAGCAGATAAAAAAAAAAAAAAAATAAAATGAATTTTTATTTAAGAAAAAAGATAAAAACCGACCATATAAAAATTGTAAGACAAATTTAAGAACGAAAGCAAATGAAAAAAAAAAAAACGAAGCCTAAGGAAGATATAAAAGAACGAAATAAAATAAACTACACATGAAAGAAAAAAAACCCCCAAAAAACAAAAAAAAACACCAAAAAAACAAAAAAAAAAACACCACAAAACCAAAAAAAACCCCACCCCCACAAAAAAAAACAAAACAAAAAAAAACAAACTCTTTCACGTCTTAAAATCGAACAGATTTCAATGATTCTGATTGGTTTTAATGAACCATTTCCACACATCCTAAGATTTTTATTGTTTTTAATCTTAAAATTTTTATCAATCCTTTTACTACGCATCCGAGTTTTATTTCAGTTAATCCTGTTTTAGTTGTGAGTTGAAAATAAGATTTATATCAAAGGGATTTTTTTTCTTCTTTTTACGTGGGTCAGGGAAGCAAGATGAAATTATTAGGAGAAAGAGAAAATGGATTGAAAAATAGATATAAAGAGAGAATGGCAGAGTGAGAGAGAGAGTGTGTCTCTGTGTGTGTATGAGGGTGAGAGTGAGAGATAGAAAGAGAAAAAGCGCAGAAGGGAATAGTGAATGAGTAGAAGAAAGGCAGAAAGAAGAAGAAGAGGAAGAGGAGGAGCAGGAGGAGGAAGAAGAAAAGAAGAAGAGGAAGAGAAAAAAGTAGAAGAAAAGGTGAAGAAGAAGAAGAAGAAGAAGAGGAGGAGGAGCAGGAGGAGGAAGAAAAGAAGAAGAGAAAGAAAAAAAGTAGAAGAAAAAGTGAAGAAGAAGAAGAAGAAGAGGAGGACGTGGAGGAGCAGGAGGAGGAAGAAAAGAAGAAGAGGAAGAGAAAAAGTAGAAGAAAAGGTGAAGAAGAAGGAGAAGAAGAAGAAGAAGAAAAAGAAAAAGAAGAGGAGAAGAAAACGTGAAAGAAAAAATTAAATGGACGATGCAAGAAGAAAAAAAGAAGAATGAAAAGGAAAATGCGGGCGAAACAAGAAGAAAGAATAAAAAGAAAGACCAAGGAAGAAGAAAAGAATAGGAAAGGTAGGGAGGACGATGGAAGAAGAAGAAGAAAAGAAGAAAATGATGAGGAAAAAGAAGAATGAAAAGAAGAGATGAGAAAGAACAAAAAAAGTAGGCAAGAGGATGTAAGAAGAAGAAAAAAAGAAAATGAGAACGAAGCAAGAAAAGTGGGGAGATACAAGAAGAAGAAGAAGAAGAAGAAGAAGAACAACAACAACAACAACAACAGCAACAACAACAACAACAAAAGAAGATGAAAAATGAGAACGAAGTAAGAAGAAGAAGAGAATAAGAAAAGTGGGAGGACGATACAAGAAGAAGAAGAAGAAGAAGAAGAAGAAGAAGAAGAAGAAGAAGAAGAAGAAGAAGAATGAAATGGAAAATGCGAACGAAGCAAGAAGAAGGAGATAAAAAGAAAAGTGGGGAGACCGATGTATCAAAAAGAATAAAAAGAGGAGGAAGAAACAAGAAGTCAATAGGAAAAGTATAGAGGACGATGCAAGAAGATGAAGATGATGTTAAAGAAAAAAAAGAAAGAATGAAAAACAAAAGAAGAATTAAACAAAAAGAAAGAACAAAAAGGGGGAAGACGAAGCAGTAAAAGAAAGTTAACGATAGGTAAATGGTGGGAAAGTATTTTTCAAATACTCTTCTCATCTTACCCTCGCTTCGTAATGGGGGAGAAATTTATAAGATATTGATAGTTGCCTGGAGATGGCCGTTTTCAGTTGCGATGGGGTGGGGGTGGCGGTAAATTTAAGCGGCGTCAGTAATCCAACCTGTGAAAAGTTCCCGCGCTAGAAGGAAAAATAGCAAAAAAACAGACGGCCATTGAACCACTTTTTCGGAGCTAGAATAACGTAAAATAGTGATAAAAGAAAACTGATAAGGAAAAAAAAAAAAAAAAAACTGACCCAAGGGGCAGGGAAGAAAATAAATTTTTAAAAAAAGAATAGAATTAAAAAAAAATTCTTCCCTGAACTTACAACGTTCGAGTGTATGTATTTATACACTCAATCGCTGTAAGTTCCGAGTATAGATGTGTGTTAGTGGGGGTCATATTTAAGCTGAGCATTGATGTGAATATTAGAATACTAAATACAACGCTTCGTAACTGGAGTTGATCGAATGTAATCTAAATTGTAATCTATATGATAGAATTTTTTTTTTCGGAACAGAAAGGTCAAGAGAAAGAAGAATCCGTTCGGAAATTCTCTCGTTTTTTTCGCTTAGGGGAGGTTATAGAGAAATGATTAGCAATCGATTCTTTATATCTGCAACCATTTCAGTCTGCTAAGTCTGGTAAGGATGCAAATATTTCTGCGCAGTTTTAAAAACATACAACCCAAATATCAATATTGAATAAAAAAAAAAATGAGATCTAACTTTATGACTCATTCATTCATTTTATTCAGTAAGCGCATTGTGCACCGCCGCTGTGGTCACCACTCCCCTCTATCTCACAAAAGTGCTTCATTCAAGGCAGAATAGTACAATGGCTTGCCAGTTCCTTTTGCAGAGGGGATGTTAATATTACCCCGTTCCCTCAGAAGCTACCTTCTCGCCTTTGTCTAAAGAGGTAGAACCTAGAAAGCAACAGCTAGTTTGAATTTATAGCTTCCCTTCTCCTAGA
The DNA here is from genome assembly GCA_903632075.3 of Acanthosepion pharaonis. Lineage (NCBI taxonomy): Eukaryota > Metazoa > Mollusca > Cephalopoda > Sepiida > Sepiidae > Acanthosepion > Acanthosepion pharaonis. Next base: position 236,081 of record CAHIKZ030000184.1, on the reverse strand, counting down.
CTGGTTTCCATCTAAGGCAAGAAGAAAAAGAACCCAGTCTGTTCTGTTATTTTATCCATAGCTGGGGAGAAGTTGCTATCCATGATGACATTTAAGACATCATAGTGCAATGGCTTGCTGGTTCCTTTAGCAGCGAGGATATTGAGTTTGGATTTGTCTTTGAATTTACCTTTTTCTAGCCTAAAGAGGTAGGCCCTACAAGGCAGGTGATTTGAATTAAGACTTTTTATTCTCCTAAATTGGTTGCCACCCAAGGCAAGAAGTAAATCCTGTTAGTTTACGTTGTATATGCATTTCCCAATAGTATTAGCACGTAAGTGAATGTAATGAACTAGACTGGAATTTGAACTCGGCTCTCCGATTCCTCAATCCGAGCCTTTCACCATTACTTCACCATACTCCGATTTTATGTATTTTATCGTTTATAAGGCACCATTCCACCATACTATCGTTTATAAGGCACTATTCCACCATACTATCGTTTATAAGGCACCATTCTACCATATTAAGGGATGTCAGAATTTCCAGGATATATTGATTTCACAAAGATGTTAGATTGGAACAAAAAAATCAAAAAAAATCGAAGCGATTTTCAAGAGGTGGCTCTGAAACAAGTGATTTCATTTCGCACGTGATTGAGTGATTGCCTTGTTTTCTACGTCTTTTGCAGTTTATTTAATGCTAGAAAATATCTTTTTACATTGTAATTTTGGAGATAATAATGATTTCGTAATACAAGTCTTACTAATTAATCCATAGTTGGAAGGAGAACAGGTGGATTCATGCCTTTCCCAGTGGTATTTGTGTATAAGTGAATAACTCGACTGGAATTGGAACTCGGCTCTCCGATTAACAATACCGAGTCGCTATCCACTACATCATCCATACATCTAAGCTTACAGCACTAGGTATTCCTAAGCGGACACCCATCTAGGTACTGACCAGGCTCGACATTGCTTAACTTCGGTATTCGTGCGAGAAGTGGTTGAAATTTTTGACAGATATACATATTCTTAAAGGTGGCATTTCGACGCCCATTTTTATACGATTTGCGTGTTGATTGAAAAACTTTAAATATTTATAGGTGAAACGTGAAAATGGGGGCAAAACAGTGAAGTGTTCTTTTATTTTCAGAAAGGGAAAACTCTACAAAACTCAAAAAAAGTAATGCGCCGTTTGTGGAGCCGATGCCATAGCTGAGACTAGCCTTCGTGAGCGGGTCACTGGGTTAGGGTTAGTTCACCAGTGGAAATGGAGATTAAAAAAAAAATAATGGATCGCATTTGTCATCTGCAATTCCCTGCTCAAACGCAACAAAAGCCAATCTTGGGTATGAGGATAAACTACATCCGGAAACAAAGCCTCGAATAGGGACAATGGAGGTTTTTAGGAGCGTGGAACCAAATAACCCTAACCCTAACCCTGCGGTTCGTTAGGTTCATCAGTGGAGATTTTGACCCGGAAAGAACGAGAAAGTTTCTTGGGTATGACGAGGAACTACATCCAGGACTAAGACCTCTGATCGGAAGATTGCAGATTTTGGGGAGCGTGAGACCAACTAACCCTAACTCTAAACCTAACCCTGCAGTTCGATAGGTTCACCAGTAGAAATTATGACCGGGAGAAAGTTTCTTGGGTTTGACGAGGAACTACATCCAGAACCACGGCCTCTGATCGGAGGATTAAAGATTTTGGTGTGTGGGACCAACTAATCCTAACCATAACCCTACGGTTCGTTAGGATCACCAGTGGAAATTTAGTCCCGGAAAGAACGAGAGGTTTCTTGGGTATGACGAGGAACTACATCCAGGACCAAGTCCTCTGACCGAGAGATTGAATATTTTGGGGAGCATGGGATCAACTAACCCAAGACCTAACCCTAACCTTGCCGTTCGTTAGGTTTACCAGTAAAAATTTTGACCAGGAAATGAGAAAGTTTCTTGGTTATGACGATGAACTACAACCGACAAAAATCCCTCTGATCGGGAGATTGAAGGTTTTGAGAAGCGTGAAACCAACCAGCCGTAACACTGTGGTTCGCTAGATTGACCGGGAATGAATGAGAAAGTTTCTTGGTTTTGACGATGAACTACAACCGGTAAAAATCCCTCTGATCGTGAGATTGAAGGTTTTGAGAAGCGTGAAACCAACCAGCCGTAACACTGTGGTTCGCTAGATTGACCGGGAATGAATGAGAAAGTTTCTTGGTTTTGACGATGAACTACAACCGGTAAAAATCCCTCTGATCGTGAGATTGAAGGTTTTGAGGAGCGTGAAACCAACCAGCCGTAACACTGTGGTTCGCTAGTTTGACCGGAAAAGATTGAGAAAGTTTCTTGGTTATGACGATGAACTACAACCGGTAAAAATCCCTCTGATCGTGAGATTGAAGGTTTTGAGAAGCGTGAAACCAACCAGCCGTAACAGTGGAAATGGAGATTAAAAAAAAAATAAAAAATTCCATACCAGTGTTCGAGTTCATCTTTATTGGTTCTACCTTGGACTATCACCGTGGTACAAGGAACCGGACCATAACAAGCCCTAAAATTGTGTTCAAAATATTTTGATTTCGGCATTAAATAACCCATAGAGGTTGATATGCTGCTAAAGAAAACCAACCAACCAACAAACATGTATCTGCACGAAAGCTGACCAACGATATATTTTATCTGTAGTTGAAGCCATATAATTGCGTTCAAAATATATTTAGTTGAAGCCATAAAATTGTGTTCAAAATATTTAGATTTCGGCATTAGAGGTTGATATGCCACTAAACAAAATCAGCAAAAGCTGACCAACATAAAAGCACATGTGTTGAGCACCCAGTACAAAACAAACTCATTAGAGTTTACACTAGCTTCGTCTAGTATTAGGTTGGTGCAAAAATAATGACGTTTTTTGACGTATTTTTTAACGTCAAAAAACGACATTCTTACGTCATTATTTTTGCACCAACCTAATATAAAGTCACAGGTGTAGTTCAAGTATACAGTTTGGACTGCTAGCAGGTATCAATCGCAGGAATTTGTTCTGAGCCCATACGATCGATTCACCTAGAAAGATTAGATCAACCATGAAAACCATTAGAGATTCAACCACATGAATCACGGAATGGCAACATGGATTTAGCCTAGCATCTATATATCACTAGAGCAATGTTTCTCAAACGTTTTTGCATAATACCCCTTTTCATCATATGTCAGAATGTTATTACTCTGTTTTCCATGTTTTAGGCGACTAAAAAGTTAATAATTATCATATACTATTGAAAATCTTCATGCTTTTCCATATTAGTGTATATACATTTACACGACAGTTGAAAAGTTTGAAGTCGCTCCCAGAATTAACATGGGATGTACATGAAACCTTTCCATCCAAAAAATGAAAAAGAGCTCTTATAGTCATTGAATAAAGAATGGAATCAATTACCAAACTTATACTTTGAGAAACTTTTGCAACGAATGCCAAAGATTTGTGCTGCAGTAATCAAGGCTAAAGGAGGATATTTTGACGAGAGCAAAATTTAATCATAAAATGCTTTTTTTTTGTCATAAAAGTTCTAATAAAATATTATGTCTCACTTTTTAAGTATGTATATTAATTTTCTCTTAAAGTATAAAACTACTTTTGGACTCAGTTTACAAAAGGACAAGGGTTTTCCAAAAACTTTTGAATTGTAGTGTACATGGATTATTTTATTTAAATTAAATGTAATACCAAAAGAAAATTTTGTTTAATTCATAACTAATTATTAAATAAATAAACTGAAGCATCTCTATCTATAACAGTGTGTGTGTGTGTGTGTAACGAATGCACGTCCGCAATTTTCGACGGATTTGCACCAAAATTTACATGCACATGTTCCAAGTTAGCGGGAAGGCCCAGACCGACTTTGCATTTCCCAACTCCCATCGATAGTGGAAATAATCGATTTTTTCATGCTTCTACGGCAGTTTTCATGTAGTTTGCAGCCATTTTGTACTGGCTGCCACGAATACGTAGGAAGATTCTATTGGCCAGTGTGGGAGCCAATAGCTGACTGGCACGAATGTTAACTAGCATGCTAGCATGCAAAAATAATCGGTAGCTGCATTCGTCACAAGTGGGAAAAATTTAAATCTGCATGGCACTTTACTCCAATTGGTTCATTCGATTGCTTAAACTCAACATTGATTCTGATTCTGCAGAACTGGGTTGGGTGTGAAAAAGTATTTGTTGTTAACATTCTTTTTTCATTCGGTTTTTCTAGTTACGAGTCCTTTTTAAAGCTGATCCTTTTGTGTTCATTTTGTTTAGTTTTTTTTTTTCGTAACAGATTTAATGTTTAGTATAGAGCTTAGAAAAAATTCGCAGTGTGAGATAGGCAAGAAGTAAGGCATGTAGCAATATCAGCACGGCAAAGGGCACTTCTTTAAAGGCAAGGAAGGGCAAAAAATATTTTAATTCAAGTGATAGCGATTGCTGTATGAGTCGTACGATTTTTGAATCAAGCACGGGCAACGCCGGACCATGCTGCTAGTATATAAATAGAGAGAAGGGGGAGACAAAAATTAATGCAATTTTCGCCGTAATAGGCGCATTTCAGAATTAAATTATTCGAAATTTCGTATATATGTAAAGGCTTACACTTTTATTCTTTAAGTATAGTGTTTAGTATATTTGCTACTCCACAGTAGAATATGCCTCACCAGTGTCTAGCAGATCATCACATGCCAAGAAAATCGATCCTGCCTTAAAAACCTCTTGCAGATCGATTACCAGATGCTCATGCCAGCCAAAGTAGGTGACCTCTATTTGCTTAGTGGCGTTTTTCCTCCTTACATAGGAAGTACAGCCCACTCCCAACTCGAGGAGTTGAAGCAGGTAATTGACCTTCGTCATCCACTCCACGGCTCTGAACAAAGAGGCTCAAGTCAAGACACTGCTTTATTACACTTAGCCGAACCACTGAACAACGTAAGATATCTGGCCCTTTGGTGCAACCACCTTAACAACGTTGAACACAGGCTCTCTCTCTCTCTCTCTCTCTCTCTCTCGCTCTCTCTCAACCCTATAGAATACTTCTCCCCTGAATCCAGTGATACGTAACCCTTCTGGTCCTGCCTGAATCGCCTCTAAACAACTGTTGATCGCGGTAGAGTTAACATTAAGAAATGTGAATATGCTACCGATGTTGATCTCAACTCTTAATTCGGGCAATTGCAAATTATGGAACGTCTTCTAGTTTACCCCAACCTTGAAGATTCGATCTGAGTTGCCTTATCTTTCAGGTCCTGTCTAACATTCAGTATATATATATATATATATATATATATATATATATATATATATATATATATATATAAGAAATATAATAAAAGAAAAGAAAGAACAGTAAGATATATAATCCGGTTTACTTATAGATATTTTACAAAACAATGCTCAGGGTAAATTTACAGAGCATAAATATTATAAATTAACTGATTTAAAATATGGTTTCTTCACTACACGGGAATTATCATGTTTCAAAAACCGAAGTTAAAAATTTCAAATTTAAATATATAATAATATTTGAAGTTTTTAGCTTCGGTTTCTGAAACATGGTAATTTCTGTGTAGCGAAGAAACCACATTTTAAATCAGTTAATTTATAATATTATATATATATATATATATATGTATATATATATATATATATGTTATTTCTTCATAACTGAAAAAAAGTTTTCATTCAACATCTGAAGATTACGTTGTGCATGAAACGCAGGGTTGTACGCCCGGTGTGGAAAAAATAATTATTATATATAATTGATAGCTTTGTAATTCTACATCAAGCATATTTTTAACATCAGCACTCAGTCTGAAATATTATGTATTCATATATATATATACATACATATATTTATATATATATATATATATATATATATATATATATATATATATATATATATATACACACACACACACACACACACACATATATATATATATATATATATATATATATATATAGAAAAACATAAAAAATCCAATGCACATTCATCTCATCAGATCGACTACATTTTATTAAATGGAAACATGAAATCCTAGACAGACAGATATATAAAGATAAAAGAATACAAAAATAGAAAAATAAATAATAAAACATGAAACAATAGCAAAAATGAATTGATCCGGAAAATTTTTTGAATCAAGCATGGGCAACGCCGGGCCATGCTGCTAGTACTTCAATAAATAAAAAATTCGATAGAATTCCAGGGTATTCAAGTAAAATTTTGTAAATACAAATACAAAAACAAAAAAGTAAAAGATTTTTCGTCTCTACCTGAAACTTCCCCTGGTTGAGAAACCCTACACTAGAGCGTAACACATCAAACTGAATTAAATTTGTAACAGTGACGAAAAGACCAGGCAACACTAGATAACCATGCTTGTCGAACTATAGATAAGTATAGACAATTTAAAAAAAAAATGTTTGATTGAAGTTTAGATAATCGTTATCGGGGCAATATTTTAGAAAATTTCTAAGTTTGTTTTCTCTGGAGATGCGACGGAAATCGACGCAAGCTCTTCATGTGAATTTTTTTGTATATATGGTTATTATGGCTTCTTTTGCTATAAAGTGTTTATTTATCACCGTTTCGTTTTTTTTTTACTTTTTATTCATTCCCATACGTTCTTTCGTCAGAAACTCAGACAATAGTTGTCACCACCATATATATATATATATATATATATATATATATATATATATATATATATATATATATAATATTTAACCACTACTTACACTTTTCGCTTCTTCCGTATCTTTTTTTTAACGTTAACAGTTGTCGTTCTCCACAACATACTTTCGCCCCTTTGTATTATTTACACTTTTATCTCTTCGGTAACTCAGCTAATAATTTCAGTAACCGAACCTCGTGTTTAATCCTCACTACCCTCTTTTTTCTCATATTCCTCAATTATTTACACTTTTATCGGCTAGGATTTTTTACGCCGCAAAATTGCAGTTTCTTTTTTCACTTTCACTTTCACTTTCACTTTCACATATATATTTTTTCGTTCTTTCTAATTTCTGTTTACATTAATGATTTTCCATGACTATTCTAATTTCTTTTATTACTTTCTCCATCCCCCTCCCTAATTCTCACCCGTTTTCTCCTTTTTTTAATCTCGGTTTACACTTGCTGAGTATACTATTGAAAATATGTTTTTTTAATTTCGTTGTTGTTTCTTAAATCATCACCTATAGTAAATTTTCTTTAGGATTATATTCTCTACTTACATTTCTTGTCCTCCTATTTTCTGACATTCTTCATATTTTATATATCGATTTTTTTCTCTGGGTTTTACTGGATCCATCTCCGAAACGAAATAGTCTTCCACATCCTTTGCACGATCTAAGAACCAGCTCAATTATAAAGTTAGTTTAGGCTGCTACAAGGACAAAAAGAAACGAATTTATTACAGTAGTGAAAGTCTTCCTATTTACATATCCACGGTAAACACACTTATTTTAAACTGGCACAAGGTCATAAATTGGGAGCAGCTGTGATAATCAAACACACAACAGCAGAAAACTGATCTCATAGAGCACTTTGTTAACCAAACCGTTACAAGAGAAGTAATATGTCTTTTAGAAGTTTAGTTTAATGTAACACAGGGCTATCGTAGACAGTAGTTATTATAATATTGGATGTTTGGGTATCACAACTGTTGCCAGCGCGGAAAGTTGAAGCGGCCTCTCGTTTTGTTGCTTTCAATTTTGTAGTGATGCCCTTGCAGACGGTATGAATCTACCAGCTCTTGCCCTTGTCATGGATTAAATAGAAACGTAGACATGGATTTCTAGCCTTGAATGGCAGCTAGTATAGGAGAAGGACAACAACAGAAGACTTTCTTTTTTGAAAGCGTCATAACTTTTCTTAATAAAGAAAACAACTCTGTGGAGAGACATGATCGTTTTCAAGAAAGAAATTGTCTGAATCGCTTTCATTTTATTTCTCTTGGCTCTACACCTGAAAAATATAGGATATCTACCAATCGCCCTACGCAGTCAGATGTGGCACAAGGCTGAATTAAATGTGGGGTATCATTGCCCGTAGGCTCGGCCCAAAATTCTCTGTAAATTGTCTGCATTTCGTAGATAAATCATTGTTAATTATTAATTTTTGATTTCTTCTATGTGCCGTGTCTCTTCAGAGCGTTGGCAATCATGGCTCTCCACAATTTCCTGTATTTTGTACCTCTTAATAAATTTTGTCTTTTTGTTATCGATCCTTGCTCCGTCATGCATTTACTCAAGCTCATTAGGTAGGTTATGCATTGTTTTCCTCTGTCCATCTTCCTTTCAATTTGACTTGTGAGTATAAAACATTCACACTCTCTTTATTCATTACTAGCAGTAGAGCCCGGCGTTGCCCGGGGATGTAACAGTAAGAGATAGATCAAGTATCGACCATCATAAAAACTGAAAAATAAAATTGACAAAGATTATTGTTTAAGGTTGACGGACACGCATGTCTTAATTATTTTTTTTTTGTTTTGTTTTGTTTTGGTTTTTTTTTACGAATTGGTCAAACCCAAACTCAAACAAAAACATTGTTTTCAATCGTTATGAGTCTACCGATTGAATAGAATTTTATTATAAACAATTGCCTTGTAAATGGAATTTTTAAAGCATTCTGAATGTAAAAATAAAGAAAAAAATGTGCAAGACAATAAGAAACACTACCTGCCAAAAACAAAAGTGAAGTTTTGTTGAAATCATTTGAAAAATGTAGGAAATCCGATCCCATATATAAACGAACCCACACACACACACACACACACACACACACACACACACACAACCTGGGTTTTTATAAAAGTATAACTCGATATGAGTTGTCCCCCTTTCATTCTCACGATAGCGATGCCTCTTAATTGTGTTTTCAAATTGATTTCGTGCAAAAACAATTGCGTTTTTCCAATTTTTGGCGCTGTCAGAACCACCGCAAGGTAATTTTATGTCGTTCTGTGAAGTTTTGTTGAAGTCGGTTGAAAAATGTAGGAAATCCGATCCAATATATAAACGAACAGACACACACACACAACCTGGGTTTTATAATAAGTATGATTTACGCTAGAAATTTCAATTGACTCTTCGAGATGTTAAGTATAAGTGTCCTTCTTTATTTTCATTTTCTCTAAAATTATCAGGGACTACTTTGTTAACCAGACCATTACGAGATAAGCAATATGCTTTTTAAAACTTTAGCTTAGTCCGACACAGGGCTATAAGCGAGGGACACTAGAGAGAGTCGTTTTTATAGTCTTTCATGTTCGGGTATCGCAACTGTTACCGGCGTGGAAAGTGGAAGCGACCGCGTATGTTGCGTTCACTTTTCGTACTGATTTACTGTAATGAACTTAGAGATTTAAACTCAAACTGCCTACTGATTAAGTTGAAGCTGCTACTGCTACTGTTTGTCATGTTTTCACTGCTGCTGCTGTCCATGTTTTGGCTGCTACTGCCGCTGCTGCGGTTGAAAATTAGCGCATTATTTATATGAGGTTATTTAGGAGGTTATTTAGGAGGTCCTCATAGCATATGCACTGATTTATTCAGACGCATAATTTTGCAGTTTTATTCCTTGTACAGTATTTGATTTCAGTCCACAGGGGCTGATGACTACGTCCTTTTCTCCATATATGATCGGCCATGCCTGATTTCATTGTCTCACGCCTCATTACAGCTTTTCGATGTTCCTCCAGTTTTACTTTTATGGGGCGGCTTATTTCATATTTATATTCTTTGCCACAACTACAAGGAACTGAGTACACGCAATTTTTTTATCATTTTCTCTCCTTGTTAGGTTTACTCGGCTGAGATTTTTCCGTAGAGTGGAACTGCCTCTGAATATTGTCTTGGTGTTGTATATACCGCAGATCTTCTGTGTCTTTTTCGATAAGCTCTTGAAGTAAGGTAGACAGACCGTGGAAAATTTCTGATCAGTCTCCTTGGCCCTTCTGTTCCCACCTGTAGACCTGGATGTTATATTTCCTGGGTAATTATTCTTAAGTTGTCTGAAACATTATTCATCTTATTTCTCTGGCTTTTACACTTGGTAGCAGTTGTAAAGTTATCTGTATTTCGTAGATGAAGCAGTGTCATTTATTTTTGACTAGCATGACAGTTATGTTAATTTTATTTGCTTCATATAGAAATCAGTCTACGATCATTAATAAACAACACGGATCAAAAATAAAGAAAAAAAGGTCTTGCCGAGACTCGAATTCGCGCCTCCATAGCACTGGGGAGACTGTTTTCTTACAATACATTCAACGTCGTACAACTTCTAATTCTTTACTTAACTCTTTTCAATGTTCGCGGTTTCTTATTTCTCTTTACTTTCACTTTCGATTTCGTTTACACGTAAAGCTTTTCTCTCTGATTTTATTTTCTCGCTTTCTTTCTCGACTTTTATGCCAGCTTCAATTTATGTTTTATTCTGTTTTTCATCGCTTTCATTTTCCCGTCTGTCTTAAAACACTGATTGACATCACGTTGTTTGCTATTTATTTATTATTAATTTATCGTTTCCCAACAATCTGTATCACTAGGTCGCTTATTTTGCGAACTTGAAAACGCAATCAATATTTATTTTAACGATAAAACACGACTTAATTTTACACTAATTTTCTTGTGAAGCAGTTTGTGTTGTCTTGCAATGATTTTATTAATTTTAGCCGCGATACCAAAAAAGACAATATTTATTAAGAGACACAAAGGACTTGAAATTAGGGAGGGCCAGAATGGTCTACCACCTGAAGGGACACGGCACATAGAAGAAGCCGTAATTCCTAATTACCACTGCTAGATATAAACACATTAAACAAGGATTACATATTAAAATTATGCAAAACTTAAATGTCGCAGTTTTTATTATCATATAATAATTGTGCTTGTCCCTGTTATCGTCAGTTCGCAAGACCGTTACGTCCTGCCAATAAATAATAAATAATGGACTATTCCGTTTTGATCGCGTGGAAAGGCAAAAGAGATATTAGAGACGCTACTTGGTTACAGTGGTATAAAAGAAATAAAAAAGAAGGGAAGAAATAAAGAAAGAAAGAAGGAAAGGAAGAAAGAGAAAAATAAGGGAAGAAAGAAAGGAGTATGTAACGTCTCCAGTTAATGTCTCATAAATAATAGACTATTCCGTTTTGATCGCGTGGAAAGGCAAAAGAGATATTAGAGACGCTACTTGGTTTCAGTGAAATAAGAGAAATAAAAAAAGAAGGGAATAAATAAATAAATGAAGAAAGAAAAAAAATCAGGAAAGAAAGAAAGAACGGAAAAAAGAAAGGAGTATTTAACGTCTCCAGCCAATGTCCCGTAAATAATAGATTATTCCATTTTGATCTTGAGAAACATATATCATGGACGATACTTGATTTCAGGGATAAAATGAATGAAAGAAAGAAGATACAAGTGTTTAACGTTCGTTTCAGTGAAATGGAAAAAGTTATTAATTTCAAATCTTTTCATTTGTACTCCCTTACTTCTTAAAATAACAATGAGCGTTCTTTTTTAAGATTGTTATATTTTGTTAAAGTTGTTAAGTTCAAATATTTAACGATGCGATAGAGGAATTTCTACAGATATTTTATTGTCATAGAGCTCGCCTGGAGCCTAATCAATCATTAACTGAAGAATTAATATTCATCAGAATATTAAAATAGAAAAACCGTGACATTTTCACGGGTTAAAACTTGTAAATAAATAATAAGGAAAATATTGTTAAGATAATATTTGTAAAGAAAGATACTTAGGAAGCGACAGTTAAAACCTCTAAGGCATATAATGAGGAAAGAAGGCTTTGAGAATGCGACACTCGCAGGACATATTGAAGGCAAGCGAGGCAGAGGGAAACATTGATTAATCTACCTAACGAACTTGAGTCAATAGGTGGCAGAACAAGGACTGGCGAGGATAGTAAGGAATAAACATTTCTTTGAGCTACAAATGGTCTTTAAAAAGAAAGAAAGAAAGAAAGAAAGAAAGAAAGAAAGAAAGAAAGAAAGAAAGAAAGAAAGAAAGAAAGAAAGAAAGAATCCATTGATCTAACGAAGTTGGGTCAATGGATCGCAGAACAGGGACTAGTTGGGATAGTAAGGAATAAACATTACTTAGTGATACAATTGGTCTTTAAAAAGAAAGAAAGAAAGAAAGAAAGAAAGAAAGAAAGAAAGAAAGAAAGAAAGAAAGAAAGAAAGAAAGAAATGAAAGAAAGAAGGAAGGGAATATAGAAGTGTTCAACGTCTCCTGCCAATCCCTCTCAAATAATGGACTATTCCGTTTCGGTTGCATGAAAAGAGGGGCAAATCACTACTTGGTTTTAGTGAAAAAATGAAAGAAAGAAAGAAAGAAAAAAAAAGAAAGAAAGAAAGAAAGAAAGAAAGAAAGAAATGAAAGAAAGAAGGAAGGGAATATAGAAGTGTTTAACGTCTCCTGCCAATCCCTCTCAAATAATGGACTATTCCGTTTCGGTTGCATGAAAAGAGGGGCAAATCACTACTTGGTTTTAGTGAAAAAATGAAAGAAAGAAAGAAAGAAAAAAAGAAAGAAAGAAAAAAAGAAAGAAAGAGAGAGAAATAGAAGTCTTTCAGGGAAATAGAAAAAGTTGTTAATTTTAAATCTTTTCATTTGTACCCACTTCTTAAAATAACGACCATCATGAATAATTTACTATCATAGAACACGCCATGAGCTTACTCCGTCATTAACTTAAGATTCATCAGGATATTAAAATAGAAAAACCGTGAAATTTTCACGGGTTAAAACTAGTAAAATTAATTCTCGTAAATGATTTCGCAATCATATTTAAGTTTTTACCAAGACACATCTAAAGCATCTATATTTAATTAATATGTAGGTACGAATGGGGGGGGGTGCTGAAAGTATCTCGACCCGAACCAGTTTAAGAAATTGAAGTGAATAACCAAAAATTAGATCCTTTTTTATGAAAGGTCTTCTTAGTCATGGCAGATATAGTGATTTTCCGAGCTCAGCTTAGATGTGGCACAAGGCCGAAAGTAGGGGGCACCCAGTGAGGATCGAACTCACTATTCAGTCGTATTTGTTCCAGCAAGACAAGCTTGCTAACCTTTACGCAACCACGCCGAGGTGTCCAAGTCAGGATCAGAGATATGCAGCACCACTGAATACATCAATGAATTCGGAGCTGAACAATACAAAACCGCACAAATGTTTTAAACATAATTATTTCCATGTCAATACACTCAATTCTGTGATGAATATTAATCACGAAGATTTTTCAGTGAATATTTCAGATTGTCAACTCGTATCGATATATATATATATATATATATATATATATATATATATATATATATAGTTTATGAAAAACTAGGTAATCCGTATGGGTAAACCTAAGGAGGATAAAATCCAGAGAGCTCAATGTAAATCCAGAGCAAATAATTTAAATAAAAACAGACCACTTTTAGGTTCCATGTAATAAATTATTTCACCAGAGCCCTTTTAAAAAAGGACTGCGGATCATCAGACTTTACTTCCAACAAAACAAAAAAAACCTTTGGAAGTAAAGTCTGATGATCCGCAGTCCTTTAAAAGGGCTGTGGTGAAATAATTTATTACATGGAACCTACCTTAAAGTGATCTGTTTTTTATTTAAATCATATATATATATATATATATATATATATATATATATATATATATATATATATATATATATATATATATAAAACCCTAATGAGCCAGATACTACCTACCTAGGTATCATCACATGGGATCATCGGGATGAATTAACAAGGAATAAATTTATCGATAAAATCACAGCTAAAAGCTATAATTGGCATAAGCTTAAAAAACCCATAAAACACGTGACTAAAAAAAATAAAAAAAAAAAAATAAAACCCCAAATCTTTAATCTAATAACCAGGCTTTTTTTATGCCTGAATCTATAAAGGATTTCTGAATTCAGGTTTAATAAAATGTTTGGTTTATTGGAGGTAACTATGACTAACTTCTCCATACATAATATATAGTAATTGTTGCCGGCTTTATACTTAGAACATTTTTTTAGCATTGCCAATTTTAGAATTGAATCCGTCCTATCTTCCTGTTTAATATATATATATATATATATATATATATATATGTATGTGTGTGTGTGTGTGTGTGTGTGTGTGTGTGTGTGTGTATCCAGATTTTATATATATATATGTAAATTCTGGATTTTTTATATATATATATATATATATATATATATATATATATATATATAGTCAACCCTTGTGAGCCAGCTTTCCTGACGATCCGCTTAGGTGAAACCTGGGTGAGTTTGTCTGGCTCACTAGGTGTATCTAGGTCTGCTCTACGGTTGTATTGAGCTCTTTTGTTAGTTGTTTACTCGTGTCGGGTTTTTTTTCTTTGGGCTTCAAACCTGTATCTGTCCGATTTTTTTCGACAAACTTTCATGTTCCTGGCTCTTTCTTTTTTTAAAACCTTTTTTTTCCTTCGAGATTGATTTCATTATTGGCAAATCAAAAATTCGAGTATAGTTACCTATATTTATATTTACAAAGCTCTAGGTTACTCTATCGAGCACTGTTTTAAACCAACTAATATGGAACGTGTGGACATAGGTTATTCACTCAAAAACATACCTATACCTGACCGCCATTCATAGGAATTATGTTTGCTAAGAAAAATAGAAAAGTTTATCATAAATATGAGGTGGAGAGCGTACTTTTGCCTAAACAATAACCTAAATAGCAACAAAACGAACGAGAGATATGGATTTAAAACTAATGCCGACACATGTTAAGGAACTCGATAAATTCGAATCGGAACTAATCGGCATCATCAATATATATATATATATATATATATATATATATATATATATATATAATTAATTGATTTAAAATATGTTTTTTTTCGCTACACAGTTCTAACCATGTTTCAAAATGGAAGCTAAAAGCCCCGAATTTAATTTTGTAATTAAATTAAAGATATTAATTACAAAATTAAATTCAGGGCTTTTAGCTTCCATTTTGAAACATGGTTAGAACTGTGTAGCGAAAAAAACATATTTTAAATCAATTAATTTATAATATTAATGCTCTGTAAATTTACATTGAGCACTATTTTATAAAAAATAAAAATATCTATAAGAACACCGGATTATATATCTTACTATTCCTTCTTTATATATATATATATATATATATATATATATATATATATATATATATATATATATATATATATATAAAAATCTGATACACACAGACACACGATGTTTAAACAAGATATATATATATATATATATATATATATATATATATATATATATATATATATATGTGTGTGTGTGTGTGTGTGTGTGTGTGTATCTTGTTTAAACATCTTCGTGGAACGTGCAACAGTTGGAGAAGCATGGGCCAAGAGAATTTCCGTTAGTTTGAGTGTAGATATTGCCATTATGGTCGTAGAAAGAGGCTTTAGTTGTTCAGGCATGCAATCATTTTTTTGAGGATATTTGGTTTGATGGATGGAGAAGGAATGAAATTATTTTATACACAGTGTTAAGTACGTTTGTAAGTAAATTTTCAAAGTCGAATGACGCTGGAATACCTTGATATCGTTGTATAACTTTTAGCATTTGAAGGAATTCATGGGTACATGTGATGCTATAATTGGTAGGCACATAAAGAGTAATGAATTTTGACAGCTCGTAGATAGGTGAAACAGTCTGTCTGTGGATGACAAGATATATATATATATATATATATATATATATATATATATATATATATATATATTATTGTATATCTTATATATATATATATATATTGTATATCTTATTATATATATATATATATATATATATATATATATATATATATATATATATATATATATGTGAAAAGTGTATATAAATATAAATAAATATATATATGTATAATTAT
Organism: Acanthosepion pharaonis; assembly: GCA_903632075.3. Taxonomy (NCBI): domain Eukaryota; kingdom Metazoa; phylum Mollusca; class Cephalopoda; order Sepiida; family Sepiidae; genus Acanthosepion; species Acanthosepion pharaonis. The sequence goes on along the minus strand of CAHIKZ030000184.1, from coordinate 220,092 downwards.
TTATATATTATATGCGCGGTACTTATTAGAAAGCGCTCAATATCAGAGATAGAGCTAACATATTTGGTTGGATAGATGTGAGTTTGTGACCCTGGGTTTCACGCTTTAGCGATCGTCAGACAAACTGATTAATGTTTTAAAAAATTTGGGTTTATGTAGATTGCGTGTATTGGTGTTATTGTGGAAGTGGTGGGGGAAATTTTGTCGTTTTGTCATTCATCGTACTAACGCAAACATCGATGTATGCAGACACATATACATACTGGGTCGTCCGTCGGGACTCATACATATATAAACATATGTAGACAGTTTCGGCTATGACACATGTATGTATACGGGTGGTGTTATATCTATACATACGCATTTGTATGTTGAAATGTTGAAATTTAAACATTGGAAGTGTGGCGGAAATGTCTCGTTAATGTATATATGTCATATGTATTTTCCCGCTGAAAAATATTTCCTCGCATGTATGTATATGCGTGTGGTGGGGTTTGTGTAAAATTATGATAGGTAAAAATTATTATTATTTATATTTATTTTTAAATTTTTGAAAAAAATGTTGGTTTATTTGTTATATTTAAAGCTGGTTATTTGTTTGTTTTTGGTGACTGTGTATATGTAACAGGTAGAAATTTGTAATCCTTATTGGTTAATTTATATGGTGATGTTTAGTTTAATATTCAATGTGCTAGGTGAGAGGGTAGTTCAATTTAATAACGGGTCTATATATGATATGATAGTAATGTTTCAAGGGATTGGAGACAATGATAGTTAGCTAGTAGTTATTGTAAATTGGTAGAAATTGTAAATTGGTAGAAATGATTAGTAACGGTGGTGGGAGAATGATAAAACCATGAATGTAGTTATAGTGGTGGTAGCTTGAACTAAAAAGTGGTTGTTTTATTTTTGTTTTATTTTGTTATATGTATTAATTTATTTTGGTATAAATCCTGATAATAGGTATTCTGTGTAAAATTATGGTAGTTGGAGATTGCTATAATTTTTAATTTTTAATTACAAAATTATTATTGTTATTATATTAAAGCTGCCTGGTAATAGGTGTTTGTTCTCATGGTTACATATGGAAATTATATCTGATCATATTGTTTTTAAATATGCTGGGGGAGTAATAAAGATTGTAGTGGTTTTATATGTTAATAGTGGGTGTGATGTGTAAGTGATGGTGCTGTGCGTTGGTGGTAATGATAATATTGTTAGTTAAAAGGTATTGTAGTAAAAGTGATTACTAATGGTGGTGCAATTATAATAATGATAGATGCAATTATTTTGATGGTATCTTGAAATTAAATTGTGATTGTTGGTGGTTTGTCTGTTTTATCCGTTTGGTATGAATTCGGATAATAGGTACTTGTTCTCATGCCTACATTTGGAGATTATCTCTTAACTGATAATCCAAATTTTAATTACAATCCATTTGATTATTTTAACATCTATAAAAATTCATCCGTACATTAAAATAACTCGCGATAAACAGAAATATTATAGACTAAGTTGCATTTATTATTCGTGTACATTTGTGGCTAGTATGTTTTCAACGTTTAACGTGTGTAGTAGTGATTTAACTGAGAAGTGTTCCGTTTAACAGTGACAGGATATTCATATCCTGAACAAGCAGATATGATTTTTAAATACGGCCGGTAATGGAAGCGACTCTGAACGGATTGCGTCTCAAGTACGAAGGCAGACGAGTCATCCAATCTTTGCAGCAGTTTATTGTCTGATTGCTGAGACAGGGTTCGTGGCACCACAAACTATGGATTAAAGAAGACCCAAATCCGTTTGTACGCCTGACCACGAAGGATACATTCTATAGGCAGTCGGCGATGTTCCTGGTATCAGCACGCGTCAAGTGGTCCTAGTGTCTTAGATTGTACAGAGTGGGCCCCGAAAATCGTATCACTCTTAAATAATATAATTTTCTATTTCAATACTCTGTGGGGCATTATCAAGGAGAGTGCTTCACATGAACGATACCATAATACCCATTAGTTGAAGAACGCCGAATTTAGCCTTCTTCACAATAGGTTAGATATTGCATTGATATTTTTGACAAAAATTATATATATATATATATATATATATATATATATATATATATATATATATAATTATTTATTTAAAATTATAACATAAATATGCTATAAAATCACTACAAAATAGCGATTTTGTTTTAACACCTCCGGTGTCTTATCAAGTGAGCACTCTTTTAAGAATAGTAATTGTTGGTTATTGGAATTTATTTCGTATACACCAATCCTATACTTGATACATACATACATACATACATACATACATACATACATACATATATATATATATATATATATATATATATATATATATATATATTATGAAATGGACAAAGTCTGACAATTATTTTAAGACATTTTTATATTTATACATTCTTTTTATAGAAAACTGAGCTCAATCGGTTAAGGCACGTCAGGCTATATAACGGTTCCGTATAGGATACAGGTTCGATGCCTGTCGGAGGACGAATATTTTCTATGAAGATTTCTCGGACATTCAGGCCGGTAAATGTTATTAATACTGTTTATTATAAAACAGAGCATTTAATTAAATATTTATATCTATAAAAAGAGTGTATAAACATAAAATGTCTTCATATATATATATATATATATATATATATATATATATATATATATATATATATATATATATATATGAATGTTCCATTAAAAAAACGACAGACAAGGTACTACGGTTAAGCTTTATATTTAAAGGTACTACGATTAAGCATTTCAATTAGTGTAAATATTATAAAGACATATATACCCCAATCGACCCGAATAAAAAATCTAATTATCTACTCTAAAAAATTTAAGACCGCTAACCTTATCCTCAAAAACAACAACACACCAGCTAAGTCAAAATTACAACAAGCGAACATTATCTATGAGCAAATGCCCCTTAAGGAAATGTGTTCCTGATCAAACCGGACTCATAAATAATTACATCGGTTGCACAACTACATGCTTATCCAGACGTCTTACCATACACCTATCTGACCAGAGCTCCATTAGAACCCATTTAAACACACACACAAACCTAAGAGACTCCATCAGAAACATACTAGTAGAAAACACAAACATAATAACCTCATCCACTTGTAAAAAAGATTAAAAATAATAGAAGCTATATTAATAAAAAAGAAAAAGCCAACTCTTAACAATATTAACTACGAACAAGGCCACAGTGTGTTTACCGTATTCGGAAAATAAAAACACCTTTATAACACACTAAAAGCATACACATAACGCACACACTCAATTAAATCTGAAAAATAAAATCATCCTTGATAATGGCGAAAAATATAGTCGAAAGCGCTCGGAACTATACAATATTTGGACCGTTTCTAAACACTGTCCAAAAAAGAAAGATTATTCGAACACAAGAATAATTAAATAAAAAGCTTAACCGTAGTACCTTGTCTGTCGTTTTTAATGAAACATGCATAAATGAAGGATTGCTGTCTAAAAACAATATATATATATATATATATATATATATATATATATATATATATATATATATATATATGTGTGTGTGCGTGTCTATATATACAAACGTATGCACGCAAAAAACACTTTTGTTTTCTTTATCGCTTTAGTAAAGGAAGCCATATCATAAGAGAAAAAATGTCCGTTATCCTTAGGCTCGGATGTTGTGGTTTGTATAGAAAAAACAATGTCGTTTCATGCACATTGATCTAGGGCCAACCTGTAACGTGTCGAATGAATTGACTTGCCTTCTGTAAGGTTACTTGCAGAGAAATGGTCTTTCATCTGGCTTATTTCATGCGACATTCTTCAAAACATCTCGATCTACACGCACTTTCTTGGACATATATGTATATATATATATATATAAGTTCAGGACATCGTTCGTGTAAGTCTTATTCACAAGATTATCTGCCCTGAGTTATGTTACCAGATTTCTCACAAAACTTCCATCTCTTCTTTCTTTCTGAGGTATTGTTAATAGAAAAAAAAAGATATTGAAAGTGTAGATAACATAAGCGTCATCTGCATATCTTACGTTGTTAAAATTGTGGCCAACAATAAAGAGTCTTTTTGAATTCTCTCAGAATGGCCTCACTGAATAGGTTGAATAAGTCCGGTGAGAAGACACATCCTTTCTGTTTTCATATATTTACTGAAATCATTTTCTATACATCTAAACTTACAGCAGCTGATATTCAAAAGCGGAAACCCATCTACGTTTTGACCAGTGATCGGACGGGAACCAATGTTTCGATGTTATATGGCCTTGTTATTATATATATACATAACGCGTTCAGGAATCTTTCATTACAGATAGAATTTACTTAAAGAAACGATCAATTAGCTTATCTTCATACCCTGCCTGGTGGCAAATGCTGCTGGTGGCACCAGGGGTGGCGTTTCCGCCATAGCCACCGACACCGTTATATCAGTCGGCGGCTGATGAAGACAGGGTATCGCACGTGCTAACACACGCTGTATATTATATATATATATATATATATATATATATATATATATATAATAAAAATGAAAAAATAATTAAAATAGTCTAAAAGGCCAGGACGCTGTATAATCTAAAATATTAGTCTTAAACAAAAACAACAGGAAATGGCTTGTCTCTCCCTCCGCTTCCCGTAAGAAGTAGAGGTTTATATAAAGATCCTGCGCAAACAGTAACCTATAGACTGATAATTCAACGTAAAGTCCATTTCTTCGAATCTTGCGTTGCCAAGATGCTGTGTCCAAGTAAATGGTTAATAAAAATAACAAAACAAGAGTTACATATATTGTCATATATTAAACAGTAAGTGCAACAGAAGAGTATTACATGACTAGTGAGTGTGTTTCGGATGACTAGTGTTCAATCTATTCCCTTTGGACCCGCCTAAACGGGTTCAGGGCCTGTCTACCTCCCCGGATGAAACGTTGCCCGGCGGCAAAGCTTCGGCCGAGTTCCTCTCTGCCGAGGCAGAGAGTTCGACAGTTGAACAATCTATTCGACTATTCCCGCAAGGCCTTCTCTCCTACTAATCTTATAGTAGGTGGAAGAGTCCAACATGGATTATTTAGAGGGAGGACTCCGCAACAATAGGGAAACTTTGAATACTGGGAAATTATACTAAATACTAATTGGTCAAACAGTGAAACTGACTTTCACAAAGCTGTTTTGATTTCTTTGCCCACATTATCTCTATCGGGAAAATACATGAATTTAAGCGTGCTACTAGATTGGAATTTAGGTCCCACCGTTTCACTGTTGAAATAATTAAATATAACCGTCACTTCTACTCAAATAATTTCTTTTCTCCCATTTCCTGACTGTGGAACTCCTTTCGTCCTGGGTATGACGATAAACTACATCCGCGTCAAGACAATAAACCACATCCAACAGCAAAGCCTCTGATCAGGAGGCTTTGAAGAGCGTGGAACCACCTCTTAATTGTTGGTGATCCCAGGTCCCCCTGACCTGCGATGGGAGCACTTGTTATGGTCCCAGCTATGGGCAAATAGTTAACCCCCAAATTGGGGTTAAAACACTATGAACGTTTAAAAATAGGTTTTAATACCAGCAATACTTTTTTGTAAAAATATTACCAACAACGAATTTTTGAAAAAAATTAATACTAGCAATGAATTTTTTAAGGAAAATATATTACCAGCAAAACATTTTTGAAAAAAAAATATTAGCAGCAATACATTTCTGGAAAAAATATTACTATCAATAAAAAATCTTGTCTGCATTAAATAACCATTGAGATTTATATGCCGTAAAACAGACCAAACAAAACCTTTCCTCTTATTTGCTTACATAATAACTACATTCTTCAAAAATTTAAATGCAAAGTCAACCGCCATGTTCTGTTGACTTGAATACCGTTCATCTTTTATTCTTTCCAAAACCCCCCATACCCTGTCTTTTCTCACACTTTCACTCTCTGTACCCCTCTCCATGTGCTAGTGGAACCCCCACCTTGCTTGATGTGAAATGCTTAAAATAATGCCCAGTGCCGTGGTGTTAAAAGGAGCATCATGGTGGGTCTTCTACTCCCATATCCTATGGAATCTAATAAACTTGGAACTGACCTGCTGGCTATGCGTGTGGTAACCCTGCATTGGATGCCGGTGTGATTTGATCCAGCGTCGATTGTCCGTTACCGCAGGAAATTCTAGCAAGAGGCTTCTGGTCACAATCTTTAAGTCGTCGTTGTCGGCTACTGCGCATACCACAGTGGACAGTTATTCCTTCCTTCCGGGATTCCTGGTACACACGCGATACTGCACCCGCATTCATATCTCGTTCAGATATTATTCACATCTATCTACCGTGAGCAACCCCAGCTGACGTTCACACTGATTCATCAAATTTCATATCAGAACTTATATACAGGGTGAAGCAAAAATCGTCCACCGTAGGCATAATTTATTGAAATTATAATTACATATGAACATTTTATTTACTAGTAATTTAATTGCTATGTCCTGTAAAACGCCGCCTCTTTTCCAAACATATTTCAGTTCTGTGCCTGTTCATTAACACGTCGGGGTGTTTCCTCTGTCATTTTATTGCATTCGTATTTAATTCTTTCTTTAAGCTCCTCAATATTTCTTGGGCACTTCTGATAAACAGAATTTCAAATAGCCCTACAGAAAAAAAAAAAAAAAAAAAAATCCAGAGGTATGAAGTCTGGGGGGGGGGGGTCCTCGTTGGCTATTCAACAGGACATCTTCGGGTTAGGTATCCATTAACCCCTCTGGTACACGACTTTTGCCTCGCCATAATATATATATATATATATATATATATATATATATATATATATATATATATATATATATATATATATATATATATGTGTGTCGTTCGCAGACATTACTCTTCCGCTGTATCATAACTGCTTAGTACTACTAGACATCTGAGGATCGAAACCCGACTGATTTGGTGTCAGTCGAAGTTTCTACCACTAAGCCATCATCACTCGGCAGAGAGAAACAGCTAATTTAAATGCCAATCAGTCAGAGTGCTCCAATTCATTTTCCTGAAAAGCTTTGCATATTATATATATATATATATATATATATATATATATATTTATTAAAGACATTTTTATGTTTAACGTTGTTATTTATAGATACAAGTATTTAAGCAAATGCTCTGTTTATGATAAACAGTATTAAATAACATTTACCGGCCTGAATGTCCGAGAAATTTTCATAGAAAATTTTCGTTCTTTGACAGGATTCGAACCTGTATCCTATACGGAACCGTCATATACGCTGACGTGCCTTTACCGTTTGAGCTACAAAGAACCAATCGGTAGACAAGGTCGAATTTACTGCTTATAAACTCCAACTTTCCATGAATCGTACATTCATAACTGCTCTGGCGTATCGAATGTAAACAAATGACGTCATATATTAAGAAATGGACAAGGTCCGACAATTTATTTATTAAAGACATATTTTTTATGTTTAACGTTGTTATTTTATAGATACAAGTATTTAAGCAAATGCTCTGTTTATGATAAACAGTATTAAATAACATTTACCGGCCTGAATGTCCGAGAAATTTTCACAGAAAATATTCGTTCTCCGACAGATATAAACTACTTATTTACTCTTCTTATTTACTTTCACTCCCTGTAACTCACAGCGTTGTAGTGACATTCTCGCCTTCCGTATAGGATGCAGGTTCGAGTCCTGTCGGAGAACGAATATTTTCTGTGAAAATTTCTCGGACATTCAGGCCGGTAAATGTTATTTAATACTGTTTATCATAAACAGAGCATTTGCTTAAATACTTGTATCTATAAATAACAACGTTAAACATAAAATGTCTTTAATAAACATAAAAATGTCTTTAATAAATAAATTGTCGGACCTTGTCCATTTCTTAACATATATATATATATATATATATATATATATATATATATATATATATATATATTGAACAAATATGACAAATGAGAAAATATTTTATTGAAACTAGATTTGATTACTCGTTTCACCTTTCTAGGATTCATCAGATCCAAGAGCGGAAGTCAGGAATGAGCGCGCGCGCATGTTTTTATTCGTGTGTATGTTTAAATAATGAATCATTAGTATTTTTCCCCAAGCTGGCGTTTCTCGTAATGAAAGAAAAGAATGAAAATGAGTGACTTTTAAAAAAGTCGTTAATATTTATTTTGTATCTTTTCTTTATAATTCTTAGTTCATGTCGAAAGTTGTCCCAGCTTTTTTGTATCGAATTAAAGGTAAATCCTCATCTTATTACCAGAATGGCCCGAAAGCAAGAAATAAATATAGCCTTTTCTGAAATGAATCGGGTACATTCGATATTTATTGATTGTATTGATCAGCCTATTTACTTGACACGCTTTTACCTGTTTTCTTAAAGAATAAAACACATAAAAATATGTTTTCCTACACAGCTGTCAATCTTATTTCAAATGGCACCACAGAAAGAATCCAAGGATGTGAGGTCTCAGTGGCTAGACAAGAGGACCTATCCATTAACCCATATGGTGCGCGACTTTTGTCTCGCTCTTTAAATCTAGACAACTTGCCATCCCAACTACAGGAATTTAAGCATGCTACTAGATTGGCGGATAGTTCTCACTGTTTTATTGTCGAAGTAACTACAGTGTAACCCGGATATAAGAGACCCGGATATAAGAGAAACCCGGTTATAAGAGAGATTTTATCTGGTCCCAAATTAGAGCCTGTGTTAATGTATATAAAATAGACCAAACCCGGATATAAGAGAAACCGGATATAAGAGAGTTCTTCTCCGGTCCCGACAACTCTCTTATATCCGGGTTACACTGTAGATGCAACCGTCATTTTTACGCTGACAGTTTTTTTTTTCTCTCGCGCTTCCCCGACATAAAACTCCCTTCCGAATACTTGCTTCCCTTTATTCAAAAATTTAAATGTAACGTCAGTCACCAAATTCTGACTTTTTGTAACCCGTTCCTTTTTTTCCCCATTCCTCAATCCCCACCATTTTTAATCTTTTTCTTCTTATTTCCTTTCACTCCCTGTAACTCACAGCGTTGTAGTGACATTCTCGCCTTCTTTGGAGTTAAATGATAAAATAAATCCGTGATCTCAAGCTGCATCCATTTTTTATTTATCAAACACGTAATCCAAGGAAAAGTCTAAAAAGCCGTAAATGTAGAAGGTTATTGAACGAGGTTGTAGTCGGAACTTATAAAGACGAGCTATGAAGTACAGATAATAAAGATATCTAGGATAGATATGGGTTGATTCTAGACTTGACGAGGCTATAGCTATCTAGGAAGCATTCCCTCGGGAGTCACATCCACAGAATATCCGTTCTGGAGAAGAAGCTGTCCGAATGAATCTTTCAGTATTATGAACGGAATTGGGATCATTTTTGCACGTGTCATGGCGGATTAAAGCTAATGAATGTAGCACGCCAGAACATTTGCCATGGAAATAGCGATACAGTAGCGAGAGATTTGCGACGTTTCGTCTGTGGGATAGGGGTCATCGAGTGTAAAATAATCACCCACAAGGCCGCGTAGACGATTTTGAAATCTATCAAGGGTGGGAAGTAAGTGCCTTGACATACTACTATCTTGTGACTTTTGGTACATAAGTAGAGAGAGAGAGAGAGAGAGAGAGAGAGAGAGAGAGAGAGAGAGAGAGAGAGAGAAATCTACCATATATATATATGTATATATATATATATATATATGGGTTGTCGGTTTCTAGGAACTGAGCTGCTTAAACCTCATACAACGAATACGACGGGAGAGTCCACTATATATATATATATATATATATATATATATATATATATATATATAGAGAGAGAGAGAGAGAGATTATATATCTTAATGTTCTTTCTTTATATATATATATATAGAGAGAGAGAGAGAGAGAGAGAAAAAAATCTACCATATATATATATATATATATATATATATATATATATATATATATATATATATATATATATATATCTATAGTAAAAATCTACCAGATATATATATATATATATATATATATATATATATATATATATATATGGTAGATTTTCTCTCTCTCTTATATATATATATATATATATATATATATATATATATATATATATAAGAACATTAAGATATATAATCCGTGTTCTTATAGATATTTTTATTTTTACAAAATAGTGCTCAATGTAAATTTACAGAGCATTTATATTATAACTTAATTGATTTAAAATATGGTTTTTTTGAGCTACACAGTTCTAACCATGTTTCAAAAATGGAAGCTAAAAGCTTCGAATTTAATTTTGTAATTAAATTAAAGACATTAGTTCCATTTCATCCTCAAGCGAATATATATATATATATATATATATATATATATATATATATATATATATATATATATATATTGATGCATGTTTCATTAAATGATATAGATAAGTTTTGTCTATTTATTTTAAGTAAATTCCTTTCATATTGTCTGATAAGCTTAATAACATGATCATTAAAAGACGAAAGAAAATCACCATATTGATACATGCTTTTTTAATCCTATCTAAGCTTTTGGCTTACATAAGCCATTATCAAAGATGACAATTACGTTACAATATATCAAACAATACACGGACAAGACAATAATGATAGTCTGTTTTTGTTGCATGAAAAATTTCCCAGCAACGACAAACTCGTGAATGCAGCTCGTGACGTCACACATGACCACACGAGAGTGAAAACCAGAAGTATTAAGTATGGGAAATCGTTGATATAAACCAATGGCTTCTGTTACCAATTATAGACATTTAAGAATATTTGTGGAGATTTCATAGTTTATTTTGTTCATGTTAGGTTTCAACTGTTTTATGTATATAGCTTCAAGGATTTTTAGTTTTTGTTTTTCAACGAGGATTTTCCGGAATTGTGTATGTGGCCAGGCATATGGTTTTAAATGCCTAACAATGTTAAAATTATCATTCAAATATAGAGTCAAGCGTAGTGAAAGCGAGTTTGTGATGTGACCAACATAAATATTATTTAATCCATTGGAGATACAATCTCCCAAAGGACATTTGAATTTGTAAACTGTTGGTATTTTGCAAATCACTAACGTGGGGGTGGAATCATTGCGAATAATTGAGTTAGATATATTAGTACTTGATTTAGTGTAGTATATGTTTAACTTAATTTTTTCGCTCTGATATATATATATATATATATATATATATATATATATATATATTATTTATAAAAAAATTATAACATAAGTATGTTATAAAATCACTACAAAAATAGCCATTTTGTTTCAACACACTCCGTGTCTTATCAAGTGATGATGTTGAAGATATATATATATACTCCTTATCCATACCAAACGAAAAAATGTAAGAATATTAGAAAAACTAAATGAAAAATTCATCAAATCTTCTTTGTCTGTCATATTATTCAACGAAACATGTTTGAAAAAAAGGTTGTTGCCTAAAGGACAATAAAATAAAAGAAACTCGAGAGATAAAAAATTAAAAAAAAATAATTATAATAATAATAAAGATAATAATTTTCTTTGATTTTTTTACAAAACAAAATACCTTCAGAAACTACATTGAAAAATAATAACGTTATTACCAAGTATTAAACACACGCTTAAACATTACATTACATTGCTATCTTTCTTTGGATCCCATCTTAAATAACCTAACTTATATCCACATCTCATACAATGAATGCACCCCTAAAAACGCGAGGCATAAAATCAGAACCCTGCGACTTCCCTTGCGAAAGTGGTTCGCAAAAAGGGGTAGATAAAAAAAAACCCTACTTGAAAGACAAACGCACACAATTACAAATACACATTTCTTTTCGTTGCCCACTTAAACATACAAAATTCTACACAAAGAATTTTCCAGGATTTTAATACACGTGACATGTGTCTGACCAATGAGAACTGACCAAAACATAATTGAAAAAATCAGTATTGCTCTCTCCTCTCTCTCTCTCTCTATATATATATATATATATATATAAAGAGAGGGGTGAGGTTCTAAAAAATAGTTATACAACTAGTAATATTCATTTAATACGTTTTGTTTTATATCATTGTATACCTACTTACGCAGCCCCCCCTGTATATGTGTGTGAGTGTCTGAGTGTGTGTGTGTGTGTGTGTGTGCGCGCGTATGTCAGAACAAAATTTCTGAATCGAATATTAATTACTTAAAACAATGTTTTTAGATGCTACTTTTGTTTTTAATAATCGAGAATTATCTGATGGAAAGATATTTGTATATACTATCGCCTTTCATTCGCCGAATATTTATGTATCTGACAAGCAAAGCTAAGGTCGTTCTTGTGCCACACTTGGTATCTATCTATCTCTCTCTCTCTCTATATATATATATATATATATATGTATGTGTGTGTGTGTGGCAAGATTCAAATGGCAGGCGGTTAAAATGCTACACTGGCCATATCTATCTATCTATCTATCTATCTATCTATCTATCTATCTATCTATCTACCGTTCGATCTATCTATCTATCTATCTATCTGAGGCGATTCACATGCTACACTTGGCATATCTATCTATCTATCTATCTATCTATCTATCTATCTATCTATCTATCTATATATATATATGTGTGTGTGTGTGTGTGACAAGATTCAAATGGCAGGCGGTTAAAATGCCACATTGGCCATATAATCTATCTATCTATCTATCTATGGGGATTCACATAACACATTTGGTATATCTATCTATCTATTTATCTATCTATCTATCTATGGGGATTCTCATGCCACATTTGGTATATCTATCTATCTATGGGGATTCACATGCCACATTTGGTATATCTATCTATCTATCTATCTATCTATGGGGATTCACATACCACATTTGGTATATCTATCTATCTATCTATCTATGGGGATTCACATGCCACATTTGGTATATCTATCTATCTATCTATCTATCTATCTATCTATCTATCTATCTATCTATGGATTCACATGCCACATTTGGTATATCTATCTATCTATCTATCTATCTATCTATCTATCTATCTATCTATGGGGATTCACATACCACATTTGGTATATCTATCTATCTATCTATCTATGGGGATTCACATGCCACATTTGATCTATCTATCTATCTATCTATCTATCTATCTATCTATCTATCTATCTATCTGCATATATATTAACTTTTAATGTTTTGGACTGATTGTGTCTATCATCTGTTCTTCTAAACATTCAGCTCAGCTATGTAAGGCGAAGGATTGACATACCAAACCAGCCCGTATTCATTACAGTCCAATTTTCCAAAGCATTTCTTTTACTGGCTTTGCAGTTGTAATCGGCAGGTGCGTTTGTTTACGCGTCTCCTTATCTGGAGATGAACAGTGACGCGATGTCCGCCAGGGAATAAGTCACACAGTGAAGAGATAACAATAATGGCGCTTATTCATGCACTGGAGAGTGTAAAAAAGTGACGCTTCTCCAAGATTAACTGAGATAAAAGAAATCGAACACTCAACCCCTTTGGAGTGCTTATCACGAAATCTATGGATAAAGATTTTGATCCACACTAGGTGTTTAGTAAATTTGATTTCGCCGAAAAATAATTTAGTTGTTATTTATCAAATTTATCTTAGTCTGATACAAGGACACAAATAGGGCAGCCAGTGAGGTTCGAACTCACTGCTTATTAATAATGACCAACTAGATTATCTCAACGCACATTACTGCACACCTTTTTATGTCTCATGTCTCTTCAGGTCGTGAGCGATTTTGGTTCTCCACGACTTCCTATCCTTTACAGGCCTAAGGAATTTTTACCCCCTAAACCTCTTCCCCGCTAATTATATTTGGAATAACGTTCTATTTTCAGACGAATATTTTATTCGTTTTAATATAGTAAGTAAGAAACTGAGGTACCTTGAAGTACCCAAGCGGTGTCTAGCACCTCTACCAGATGAGTTGACAATTGGACTCGTTTTAAGCTCAGAAGGGCATAAAAAGAATCGAGATTTACTAAGAAACTGAGGTATCTTGAAACAACCAAGCGGTGGCTAGCACCTCTCCCAGACGTATGAGTTGGCAATGTGAGTCGTTTCAAGCACGGAAGCGCATAAAATGAATCAAGATCGCCCTATAAAAATGTCTGTAGCTTGTTTTTTGAACCTTATGTTTTGGACGTGTTTATTCGTCCATGTCTGAAAAGACACTTTCGGCAAAAACGTATATGTACGTCTACCCCAGTGAAGGGGTTATTAATCCAGTCCATATCCATACCTTTCCGCCCATTTATACAAGCTCGCAAGGTATGCTTCTCCCTCCCGCTAAGGTCCTCATTATAACTTGTGAATGCTAGATTTTTCCGAAACCACTTTCCTCATTACGTGAATCGTAACTCGGCCTCCGATTAACAATTACATCATTCGCACAGCCACGTTCACAGCACGAGCTATTCTCAAGCGGTCACCCATCTCGGTATTGACCAAAGTCGATGCTTTTTAAATAAGGTAATCGTAAGTGAACCAATGTTTCAACGCTATACGGCCGTACTTTTAGATTTACTTTATTCATCTTTAAATTTCTATTTCTCTTCCTATACTGGACATATTGGTTCGAATAATAATAATAATAATAATAATAACAAACAAAATGATTGACGTAACTCTTTCAATATTTTAAAGGAGACCGCTATTTAAGAAAAGAAAAAAAAAATGAAATAAATGGCACAGTTCGACCAATGCCAATGTTCGACAATATTCCGACACTACGTCTGCCTTCTTCAAATTATGTTTAAAAATTGTATACAAGTATAAAATATGAAAAAAAATCTACAAAAAATTATAAATCTTTATCCAAATGTTGTTTTTCTTGAAAAAAAAAAAAACACGGCTGTAGTGGTAATCAACGCGTCAAAACGAATGAAACGCAACCAACGTGAATGACATGCAATTGAAACGTGCCTACTAATATGATTATGAATGGTTAGAACGTTCGCTTTCTGACCATGAGACACGGGTTCGAATCTCACCATGGTCGATTTGTCAAAAAGGAGACTTGCTGATGTTATCCGACTGGTTCGAGTTCGATGCCAGTGTGCGGCATCTTTGGAAAATCATACCACGGGTTAACTCAAGCCTTGTGAGTGAAACTGGTTAGAAAATGGGCGATAGATGTGCTTGAGCATGATCAATTTGTAGGTCACGTTAGAAAACACGTTTTCTCTCAGAAACTGTAATTCGTTGCAGTATAAACCACAGATTGCACCATAAAACACGAATGTGCCTGAGCGAGCGTCTACAGTGGGAATTTGCTAGCCGACCTAACAGACGGGTATCCTCGAATGCGAGTGGCCAGTTATTATTAATATGATAGTGATCTTGCTCACCTTAGAATTTTCCGTTAGTTGATTAGCTGAATCCTCACCTTACTAACCTTTCTCTTAATAATAATTTTAAATGAATTCAGCAGACGATATTATTTCGTTTATAGGCACTAGACGTTTTGGCGATTGCTTTAGTCGTTTCCCGTCTGTCGATACTGTTCGTCTAAATAAAAATGTCTCATTTATCGCAGTCGTCATAGCCTCTCAGTCTTTTGACTGTGATCAAAGTGTAGTACCTGCCTTCGGGCGGATTTACTACATTTCATATCTCAGTTGTATCCGATTCTTCGGTCAGGGCGCACTCAGTTTGGTCTCTGTTTGCGGAAAGAGCAATTACCCACTGCAGATACTCCCCTTCGTTGCAGTGTGGGGTGATCGGTAGTAATACCGATGCAAGCGCAAGCGACGCTTGCCGGGGCCGGGCTATTTTTGAAACTGACCCAGTACATGCGGTCGTGTTCCCCACAAAAAATTGACCTTGTGTCATACGCTACCAGCGTGTGACGGCAAGAAAATGCAATTGCTTCTCGGGGCCTTTTGGCTAAGATCAAAATGTAGTATCTGTTCTTAGCTTGATCTGATTCTCTCTCTTTCTCCACTTCTATCTACCCTTATTTCTTTCTGTCATTTTCTCACTGAAATAAGTAGTATCGTTTCCCCTCTTTCCACAAGATCAAAACGGCCATTACTTATAAGGTATTGGCAAGGCGTAATGGTTGTGAGAACTAACAAAGTTTGGGACAAGGATAATTACAATGGGATACTAATAATGAGAAAAAACCTATTCAGTAATATAGGTAATATATCAGTAATATAACACATTAAATATAAATTAATATTCCTTTTTATTTGGCATCATTAATGGGAAGAATGGGTTTGATTTGAAATAGCAAAGGTTATTGAGATGTGTTGGAAAATTCATGAGTTCAAGTCGTAAGTCACCACGATTTATTTATTAATCATCTTTTAACCCCCAGACATTTAACGACGCCATTTTGTAAGCCTAGGGAATAATCGATCTGCTGGATTGTCCCATCGACTTCCAGAAGTCGATATTGATCCCCTTGCTGATCGCTGCTTTAAGGTGTATTTTTAAAATTTGATTTACAGACAAAACGAACAAAGCTAAATAACACAGTGCAACAGAAAAGTTCTCAGTCTGACCAAGAACCTTTACAATCATCAAAGTTTTTACTTTTGAGAATCAGGCCAGAGCATCCCGACACCTCTTCTAGCATCATTAAATTCTTATACCAAGTGTGGCATGTGAATCGCCTTAGATAGATAGATAGATAGATAGATAGATAGATAGATAGATAGATAGATAGATAGATGTGAACAAGCATAGATAGATAGATAGATAGATAGATAGATAGATACATAGCTGAGATAATGAACAGATGAGATAGATAGATAGATAGATAGATAGATAGATAGATAGATTACGAAGAGACTGGGATAGATAGATAGATAGATAGATAGATAGATAGATAGATAGATAGATAGATAGATAGATATGAACGGGCTGAGATAGATACATAGATAGATAGATAGATAGATAGATTACGAAGAGACTGGGATAGATAGATAGATAGATAGATAGATAGATAGATAAATAGATAGATAGATAGATAGATATGAACGGGCTGAGATAGATAGATAGATTACGAAGAGACTGGGATAGATAGATAGATAGATAGATAGATAGATAGATAGATAGATAGATATGAACGGGCTGAGATAGATAGATAGATAGATATATAGATAGATAGATAGATAGATAGATAGATAGATTACGAAGAGACTGGGATAAATAGATAGATAGATAGATAGATAGATAGATAGATAGATAGATAGATAGATATGAACGGGCTGAGATAGATAGATAGATAGATAGATAGATAGATAGATAGATAGATAGATAGATAGATAGATTACGAAGAGACTGGGATAGATAGATAGATAGATAGATATGAACGGGCTGAGATAGATAGATAGATAGATAGA
The DNA here is from genome assembly GCA_903632075.3 of Acanthosepion pharaonis. NCBI lineage: Eukaryota > Metazoa > Mollusca > Cephalopoda > Sepiida > Sepiidae > Acanthosepion > Acanthosepion pharaonis. The sequence continues at coordinate 202,642 of CAHIKZ030000184.1, read as the reverse complement.
TAGATAGATAGATAGATTACGAAGAGACTGGGATAGATAGATAGATAGATAGATAGATAGATGGATAGATAGATATGGCCAGTGTGGCATTTTAACCGCCTGCCATTTGAAGTAAAGCCAAAATCGATCATGGCTCTCTACGGCTTCTTTTTATCTATTATCTGTGAATTGCTACATCTTGGCAAAGATAGTAAAGCATTTTTTCCAATGCCTTCTTCACGATTTTGAATTCAGCTTCTCCTAGACTGGTTGCCAATCAAATGCCACTAATTTAATCTGTAATGCTATGTTCTCTCACGACGATCAGGGTTTTTTACACAGATTCCTTTTATTTATTATCTGCGAATTACTACAACGTGTCACAGGAGTTGACTTTCGTGCAGTAAGTGGATTAATGTTCCTCTTTATTTTAAATGGGAGGACTTGCTCAATCCTGGGGATTCCAACCATGTGGCAGCACCTCCTCATTTAAGTAAGAGACGAAGGGTCGGTGTATTATCGAGGTCGTCACGGAGAATGGGTAAAAACATTGTTGTCATTGCCCCATATACATACGTGTACGAGCTCCCCACGTTAAAACGACCTTGTGTCACACCAGCTTTAGTTATTTGTTTGTTTTGTTTTACGGCATATCAATCTCAATGAGTTATTTAATGCCGACAATCTTTTTTGTTTGTAATTCTTTTTTTTCAAAAAATATATTGCCGGTAATATTTTTTTTTACAAAGTATTTCTGGTATTAAATCTATTTTTTCACTTTCATAATGTTTTGACCCCAGATTAGGGGTTAACTATTTGCCCACACCTGGGACCCTAGCAGGTGCCACCACACAGGGTCAGGGTGGACCTGGGAACACCAGCAATTAAGATGTGGTTCCACGCTCCTCAAAAACTCCTGATCAGAGGCCTTGCTGCTGGACGGAGTTTAACGTCTTACCCAGGACACCCAGCTTCAGTGGGGAGGCCGAGAAAATATATAGTTGAGAAAAAATAGTAGTGTTTTCGCAGTGCATTTTTTCACGGTTAGGAATCCAGATTTTTCCTTCTCTTAGACAGGTTGCCGCCAAAGTGGCCTTCCGATTTGTTCTTCTCCTAGACTGGCTGACACCCAAGGCTAGGGAGCCCAACCTGTACTGATATTTAAACCACAGTTGTGACGCAAGGGAAAAAAAGATCCAACCTCTTTCCTAAAACAATATAACAGGTGCGGTCAGAATATGAACTCGTTATTCAATTTTTTCTACGCAGGTAACCGTTACCGTGCCCACACAATCAAAACCAGTCCATGCTATAAAAATAAATAATATTAGAATAAAACGGTAAAACCAATGGTGGTAGTAAACTGCCTGTATAAGGATAGAAAATGAATTCAGTAAATATACGAAACCTGAAATAAACGTAAGACAAGGGTGTGGCTTCTCACCGGACTCATTCAACATATTAAGTGAGGCGATTCTGAGACAATTCGAAGAGATTCATTATTGGTGGCCACAATTTTATCAACATGACATATGCAGGTGACCATCACATTTCCTACACGTTCAAAATATTCAGTAAATATAAGAAAATAGAAAGAGTTGTAAGGCAAGGGTGTGTCTTCTCACCGGACTCATTCAACATATTCAGTGAGGCGATTCTGAGACAATTCGAAGAGATTCATTATTGGTGGCCACAATTTTAGCAACATGACATATGCAGGTGACCATCACATTTCCTACACCTTTAAAATATTCAGTAAATATAATAAAAATAGAAAGAGGTGTAAGGAAAGGGTGTGTCTTCTCACCGGACTTATTCAACATATTCAGTGAGGCGATTCTGAGAGAATTTGAAGAGATTCATTATTGGTGGCCACAATTTTAAAAACATATGAAAGATATGCAGATGACATTCATGATACCTACACTTTCAAAATTAGATTTGCCATAAAAATTGACAATATCTCAGGAAGAAAGAAGAGATGGAAGTTTTGTGGTACGATAACTCAGGGCAGATAATCTTGTGAATAAGACTTATAAGAAAGATGTCCTGAACTTATATATATATATATATATATATATATATATATATATATATATGTATATATATGTATGTATGTATATATATATATATGTCCATAAAGTATGTATATAGATCGAAGAAATTTTGAAGAATGTCACATTAAATAAACCAGATGAAAGACCATTTCTCTGCAAGTAACCTTACAGAAGGCAAGTCAATTCATTCGACACGTTACAGGTTGGCCCTAGATCAATGTGCATGAAACGACATTGTTTTTTCTATACAAACCACAACATCCGAGCCTAAGGATAACGGACATTTTTTCTCTTATGATATGGCTTCCTTTACTAAAGCGATAAAGAAAACAAAAATGTTTATATGTGCATACGTTTGTATACATACATACACACTCACACAAACACACATAGACACACACATATATATTTGTGTGTGGGGGTGCGTAGTATGACAGAAAAACTGGCAATGTTGAGATTTTATATATTTTATCTTATATATAAAATACAGTGTATGTGTGTGTGTTTTTGTGTACGTGTGTCCAAGCAACTCCTCCATTCCCACTGGTCCGATTTCAGTGGTTCATAGCTCATTCAAAAGCCCTAGAAATGTTAGGGGCAGGGAACGATTTTCGTTGAGATCAGATTCAGGGTTGCCAGATTATGAGAGGTTAAAAATATATATTAATATATTATACTAGCCATTATCGTTGCTTTCATGGTTCAAGGGAAGTAACTCTTTTATGTATCCAAGTGAGCTAAAAATTTAAGCTAGCATAAAAGTCGTCCTATAATTTACACGCGAAAAGTTCAGTATCTGTATTATATATTTATTATCTACTTCTAGGTAATATCCCTCTTCACGCTCAACTAATTTGCATATTGATTTTTAAAAAGTTTATTTCATCAACTGTCCTTCATTACTGTTCTTTTATTCGAAGATTGTTTTGATTTTCATATCAAAAATAGTTCTGTTTTGGAATATCGTCTTATATAGTACAAAAAGTCTTTGAAATTTGCATGGGTGACAGAACAGGGGACAGTTCATAAGATAAAATTAATATAGTGTAAAGATGGGAAAATAGAAATTAGAATTAGTGATACATTCAACATTTGAAGAGTTAGAGAAACATAATAGCTAATTAAGTAAAAGCTATTTTATGGAATTTATATGAATAAATGCGAATTGGGAGCTCAATTCCCTCACAAAATCTGAGATTAAAAAGCCCCAACTATACTTTATAGTAATTTATACACCAAAAGTTCAATATCTTTTAATTTCTTCTAGGCAATATCACACTTCAAGTTTAACTAACTTGCATATTGATTTTTAAAAAGTTTATTCCATTAATTAACTGTTTGCGTTGTTTTATTCAAGGATTGTTTTGATTTTCGTATCAAAAATAGTTCTGTTTTGGAATATCGTCTTATATAGTGCAGAAAAGTCTTTGAAATTTGCATGGGTGACAGAACAGGGGACAGTTCATAAGATAAAATTAATATAGTGTAAAGATGGGAAAATAGAAATTAGAATTAGTGATACATTCAACATTTGAAGAGTTAGAGAAACATAATAGCTAATTAAGTAAAAGCTATTTTATGGAATTTATATGAATAAATGCGAATTGGGAGCTCAATTCCCTCACAAAATCTGAGATTAAAAAGCCCCAACTATACTTTATAGTAATTTATACACCAAAAAATTCAATATCTTTTAATTTCTTCTAGGCAATATCACACTTCAAGTTTAACTAACTTGCATATTGATTTTAAAAGTTTATTCCATTAATTAACTGTTTGCGTTGTTTTATTCAAGGATTGTTTTGATTTTCGTATCAAAAAATAGTTCTGTTTTGAATATCGTCTTATATAGTACAAAAGTCTTTGAAATTTGCATGGGTGACAGAACAGGGGACAGTTCATAAGATAAAAATTAATATAGTGTAAAGATGGGAAAAATAGAAATTAAATTAGTGATACATTCAACATTTGAAGAGTTAGAGAAACATAATAGCTAATTAAGTAAAAGCTATTTTATGTAATTTATATGAATAAATGCGAATTGGGAGCTCAATTCCCTCACAAAATCTGAGATTAAAAAGCCCCAACTATACTTTATAGTAATTTATACACCAAAAATTCAATATCTTTTAATTTCTTCTAGGCAATATCACACTTCAAGTTTAACTAACTTGCATATTGATTTTTAAAAAGTTTATTCCATTAATTAACTGTTTGCGTTGTTTTATTCAAGGATTGTTTTGATTTTCGTATCAAAAATAGGTCTGTTTAGGAATATCGTCTTATATAGTGCAGAAAAGTCTTTGAAATTTGCATTTTATTTGGCCTTTAACAAGTTGGCATCTATTTGTAAAACTTTCCTTAACTATAACAAGCCAATTTATGAATGAAATGTTCATTTAAAATTTTTGTTTTGAAGATTTCAAATAGTGAATATATCATACTTTACGAAGCGATAGCGAGCGGCTGAAGTCTCCTAGTTGTTTATAAATATAAGCATTATATTAATTAGGAGCACGTGTTTGAGTAGAAGTCCCAGTTTTTCAAGCACATTTATGTCTGTTGGCCTAGAGATAGAGACGTTTTAGTAAAGGAAATGCCCCTCAAGGCAGAAATTTCTATTACTTTTTGTAATCAACTGCAAACGGCCTGCAAACGGATAGAAAATGAAATCATTAAGTATACAAAATAGAAAGTTGTGCAAGGCAATACTGTATCTTCTCACTGGATTTATTCAACCTATGCAGTGAGGCGATTCTTAGAGATTTACAAGTCCTACGAGGATTCATTAATGGCGGCCACCATCTTAGGATATGCAGATGATAGAGTTTTGATAGAAAACGGAGAAAGGAAAACTGCAAGAAGAGAGGGTAGTGAAGGAAAGCGAGACGAACAATGGCTAGACATCAATTGCACGAAGACAGAATGCATAGTTTCTTTAGCAAAAGGAACAATGCAACTTGCAATTTACAAATCGGTGATATCAAAATCAAGCAAGTAAACCAATTAAAATAATTGAGAAGTGTTTTAACATAGGACGGAAAGTGAAGACTGAAAGCGCATTGGGGTAGTGAACATAACATCAATCAGAAAAGTGACAAAATTCGTATCAGTATTAATCATCTCTCTCTCTCTCTCTCTCTCTCTCTCTCTCTCTCTCTCTATATATATATATATATATATATATATATATGTGAAAAGTGTATATAAATATAAATAAATATATATATATGTATAATTATTTATATATTATATGAGCGGTACTTTAGAAATATCGCTCAGGTCATATTTAGAGTTATAGATGTGAGTTTGTGACCCTGGGTTTCACGCTTTAGCGATCGTCAGGACGATCGCTAAAGCTTTGAAACCCAGGGTCACAAACTCACATCTATCCAACATATATATATATATATATATATATATATATATATATATATATATATATAATATATATATATATATATGATTAATACAGAAACAAAATTTGTCCACTTTTTTTTGATTGAATTTCTCTCTCTCTCTCTCTCTCTCTCTCTATCTATCTATCTATCTATCTATCTCTGACGATCGCTAAAGCGTGAAACCCAGGGTCACAAACTCACATCTATCCAACCAAATATGTTAGCTCTATCTCTGATATTGAGCGTTTTCTAATAAGTACCGCATATAATATATAAATAATTATACATATATATATATTTATTTATATTTATATACACTTTTCATATATATATATATATATATATATATATATATATATATATATATGAATAATACAGATGCAAAATTTGATCTTATGTACAGCACCTCTGCAACAGAGATTCGTATATATATATATATATATATATATATATATATATATATATATATATATATATATATATATATAAATATAAAGACAGTACTGTCAGATTTATAATCCAGAGTTCTTTAGCATTTATTTTTAAAACCAGTGCTCGGTACACAGTAGAGCATCGTATCATAATTATCATTTAAAAATAGTTTCATCGCAACACAAATTACCATGTTTCGGAATTAAAAACTAAACTTTAACTTAAAATTATTTTTTTTTGTTCCATTCTCTAGAGATGTTGAATAACTTTTGAAAAAAAAATGATTTACTTTTTTAAGCTAAAAAAGTATTATATAGTTTAAGTTGAAGTGGGGGGAAGGGATTTTTTGAAAGGGTGTTGCTTTTTTGGCAAATCAGGATACAAGTCAAATTTACGATGGCAAAGTGCAAATATAGGTTGTGGATTTGTAATTTATACCCGTCGATACTAGCTACATTATATGAGAACATGTCATCTGTTTTTAAGGGCATACATAAGACACAATAGAATATATTGGCATTTTTACTTCTCTTATATTTATTTTTTATTTTTTATAAAATACATTTGGATCATCTAAAAAGGGCTTCAAATATGATTTTTATAAATAAGTCATATTTTATATGTTTATATTTTTATTTATGAAGGGGTCTAAAATACTCTATTTATTATACTTATTAGTATACTAGATACGGTGTTGTTAAAATTAAGATTTTAAAATTTAAGGATTTAATTACGCATTTTTTACTTTCTTATTTGCGATCAAATAATAGATATATAATTATGAATTTTTTAAAATAATTATGTTTTAAAGTAAACATAATGCAATGTCTACAAAAACAGTTATTTCTTTTCATTGATTTAATAAATCTTTATTTTTTAGAAACTTGAAAATATATAAATTTTAATGTAGGCACAAAGGACATGGGTCAATTAAAGACCTACAAGTTCTCCTTTTTTTAAATAATTTCCATTTTACTGTGTGTGTTATATGTGTGTGTCTATGTGTGTTTCTGTGTCGGAATGAATAAATATTTTTAATATATATATATATATATATATATATATATATATATATATATATATATATATATATATATAACGGAACGGAGGCTTTGAGTGTAGTGGTGTTGTTCAGTTTGTTGATCATGCTAGATAACAGGCTCTTTCCCAGAAATTGTAACTAAGGTTTGATCAGCATAGTTGCAGTATAAACCACAGGTTGGCTCTGTGGGTGTTGAACAAACACCAATGTACCTGAGCGAGAGTCTGCAATAGGGATTGGCTAGCCTCCGTAGTAGAGAGGTATTTTTTTCTTAAGCGTTTCACCGCAAGCAAGGCGGGATGCCACTAGGACGCAAGGGGTTACAGAAGATTTGGTGCAAGATCAGATAGGAGTGATAGAAGAAAGGATGAGGAGAAGGATAGTGGATAGATCAAGGCAACTGGAGATGTCGATTGACATTACATTTGAATAGTTGGAGATTATAGCTCTCAGTGAAACTGGAATAGGGAAGGGGAGTTCCACAGGCGAGAAGTGAGAGACATGAAGCTATTGGAGTAGATAAGACGGCTACATTTAGGAGTTTCGACAGTGAAAGGGTGAGAGTGGGATGCTAGCCTCGTAGGGCGCTTGAACTCATGAAGTCTGGGAACCGGCGAATGCATCTCCTCGGAGCATCCTCGAATACGAGTGCCCAGCTATTATATATATATATATATATATATATATATATATTTAACGTTGTTTTTTTATAGATACAAGTATTTAAAAGC